>BLBF01000026.1:26760636-26796366 GCA_015471245.1 Laticauda colubrina
AGAGAGAGAGAGAGAGAGAGAGAGAGAGAGAGAGAGAGAGAGAGATCAGTTGACAAAGCCATACCCAGGCTTTGAGCTGTCTGAATCACTAAGCAGCCCCCACTGGCTGACCTGTTACCATGTCTATTCCAATTCATGAACTCTTATATGCTGACAGAAAATGTACGGATAAACTTTTGGAATTATATGAAAATTGATGTTTGCTTGGAGTTTAGAATGGCGGTTTCTCAATGAAAAGGAAGAACTGAGAAAAATATGAAAGTAGCATAGTAGAATTACCCCACATAATATTGGAAGTTAGAAACAACCCACCAAAATCACATTCTTCAACAGAAGTAATTCAACATTGCCTGGTGTCATAAATCTCCACTTCACAGGCCTCAGCAGGGTCAGCTCGTGTTCCCACAGGAAGAAGAATCATGCAGCCTAAGCAAGTATTTCTATCTCCACTCTTCCCTCCTTAGGAATGTGGCAAGCCTTGAAACCCTTCCCCATAGTCAGAAAAGAGAAAGTAAGAAAAAGAATATTTACTATGCCTAAAGAAAATGGCTACATATATGTCAATTTCAACCCTAACCCTTGACACCTATAACATCTAAGAGCTGTGGTGGCACAGTAGTTAGAATGCAGTACTGCAAGCTAATTCTGCCAACTGCCAGCAGTTTGATTCTCACCAGCCTCAAGGTTGATTCAGCCTTCCATCCTTCCAGGTCATTAAAATGAGGGATCAGATTGTTGGGATCAATAGGCTGACTCTATAAACTGCTTAGAGTGGGCTATAAACAGTGGTAGGATTCAATTTTTTTACTACTGGTTCTGTGGGCATGGCTTGGTGGGTGTGGCATGGCAAAGAAACTGTAAAATCTCCATTCCCACTCCATTCCTGGGGGAAGGTTACCACCGGTTCTCCGAACTACTCAAAATTTCTGCTACTGGTTCTCCAGACCTGTTAAGAATCTGCTGAATACCACCTCTGGCTATAAAGTACTGTAAAGTGGTATATAAATGCTCTTGTAATTACTAAGTAACTCTGGATGGCTCACAGCAGAGGTGGTATTCAGCAGGTTCTGACCAGTTCTGGAGAACCAATAGCAGAAATGTTGAGTAGTTCAGAGAACCGGCAAATACCACCTCTGACTGGAGATTTTACAATATCTTTCCCCTGCTACGCCATGCCCACAGAACCAGTAGTAAAAAATTTTGAATCCTACCACTGGCTCACAGGATTATATAGGATGAACAGGATTGTACAAAGGGGAAAGAGAGCAAATTGTTAATTAACAAGAGTTGTAATATATTCCTCAAAACATACAATTTTCCTTTTAGAAAAAAAGTAGCATTCCCACTTAAAAATTGCTGAAAAATGGGAAATTATCATATTAACCTGAACCATATTAACCATCTCTCATCTTTACATCTGCTATTTCCCAGTTATCTACATGGATATCTGCTATTTCATCAAATACATTCTTTTATCAGTAGTCAGTCTGCTTGATTCTTTGCACACTGCCTTTTCTCTAGCTGTCTAAAGAAGGTGATTGTTTTCTCTCATGGGTTCCACACCATACATTTATTTAATATTTCAGTCAATGACACTATCTCTAAAGGAAAGCCAAGGAAAATTAATTAAGTGTGTAAAGTCAACATGGAATAAATGTGTAACAACTTATAAAATAGACAACACAATTTACAGAACAGGCTTCTTGGGCTATGTAAACCAAAGGGGAATTAGAAAAAAGAAAATCCTGGCAGAATATTAAATTACACCCCATCATTATTAGATTACTGTTCAATGTTGTAGATGATATTTTCAAAATCTTTTTACATGCAGGAATTACTGAAATGTACCAGCCTAGTTCCTCATTTCTGAGCTGCACCAGAGACCTTTTTGTCTTGTGATTCATGATTTGACCCCCTCTTTACACCAAAAGCATATTTCATGTTTTCTTGAGTAAACAAACCAAAAGGTATGTCTATGTAAGAAGGTGAAGTTGCTCACATCTTTAGAGCTGAATATAAACTGTAGGAAAACATCCAATGACTGATTTTGTTAGCTTCAAACTCTGAGACATGGATATTGAATGGTTTATCAACAGGACTGTATTTTATGCCATCAATCTGTAGAGTTTAGAAGAAAGCAAGTATGAGTGTATGCTATTCTTCTCTTTCTTTCACCAGTTCTATAGATCTTTGACTTTTATGGTTGCTTTCTAAATCTGAAGGATTGATTCACAACCTTTCCCTCTAAGCTGTGAACTGGAAATTCCCTGACTGAAATGTAAAATGATTTGTATTTGCATGAATACAAGGATAGGAGAGACCATTAGCTCCAGGCATTCAAATAGTAGTAGCAATAGCAATAGCTATTTATAATAGTATAAATAGTAGTAGCAATAGCGTTTATATATTGCTTCACAGTGCTTTATGGTCCTCTCTAAGTGGTTTTCAGAGTTAGCATATTGCCCCCAACAACCTGGGTCCTCATTTTACCGACCTTGGAAAGATGGAAGGCTGAGTCAATCTTGAGCTGGGAAGAATTGAACTGTTGAACTGCTAGCAGCTGGCAGTCAGCAGAAATAGTCTGCAGTACTGCATTCTAACCACTGCGCCACCATGGCTCTAGGAGCTCCAGTTTTCCCACTGCTCAATTTGTTCTATGATTTTCAGCCTCAGAATATTTCCATTTAATACATATTGCTAGTGTGACATGTTGCTCACAGTGTTGGACTAGATTTGGAGAGACATAACTCCCTGGATGTCCATGGGTTAACCATATTTTCTTGGGCTAGTTTACAGCATTGCTGAGCTAAAACAATGAAGGATCTCCATATAAGCTATTTTTAGAGGTCTTAGAGAAAAGATTGATTATGCATCAAACAAGCCTTTACAGTTCTTTAATCATGGTCTTTAATATGGTTTATATCAGGAGTGTCAAACTCACAGTGGCTTCACATGATGTGTCTGTATTTTTTTCCCTTTTGCAAAACCAGGCATGGGTATAACCAGAACATGACACATCTGCTCACATCTGCTTTTAGATCCTCAAACTATTTTTCTTCCAGAAAATATCTAAGATTTCAGACTTACTTATTATCTTAGGCATATAACATGTTAATTCAGAGCCGCCCATAGATTTTTTCATGGCAGTCAATGAGCAGGAAGAAATCAATATATAGAGAAGCATAAACTTAAAAATGAAGAGTAGATCAGCTTGATCAGCAGATGTGGAAAATAGAAATACTAAATATGTTAGATATCTTAGAAAAGGAGGAAAGAAAAATAGGATTTCATTTATTTGCTATAATTTTCAGACAATGGTTGTCCTTCAATCCAACACATATATATTACTGAAGATCTTTAGATTTTTGCAGTCTTAGTTCATACCAATGAATGCTAAAAGAGGCTAGACAAGGAATTTAAATTCAAGGTATATGAATCACCTTCATTAAATTATAATGCAGATGTATTATTGGTGCAGACAGGCAAACATTTCTAGTTGCTTATATCATTTTTAGGACTTATCTCAGTATTATCATCTGAAATAGATGAACTTTTAAGTTATTTTTCCCAGCCATGCAACTTTATTCCCAAGAAGAAGTAAAGAAAAGCTGTTCAAGATAGGACTCAATCATCTGAATATCATATCCTGCACAGAAAACATTTGAATTCCTACATTCCACATTTCTACATTATTATATTGCCATTTCATGTGGAGATAATGGTATTTCAGAGTAGTAGAAAATTGGAATTTGGGACACAGGCTTTCTTCCATAACCACTTGGGATCAGCAAAGCAGAACTAGCATATAGGAGACATATTGTCATTCATCAAGAATCATGATTTTCCAGTTAAATAGGGTAAAAAGTATGAACACCACCAACTAGATCTTTATTTCCATCACATTTTACTAGTACTCACACATATCTGCTACTACCATGGAGTCATTGTGCATGAGATCAAAAGGAAAAGTATGATCATTTGATGGAAATCCCCCAGCTGATATTACAAACCACACAATGCTTGAATTGATAAGAGTCATTTTTACTCCTGCACTGAACTGGAAATAAAGCTACTACATATATTTGTGGCTCATATAACTTGTGTTAATTGTGAAATATATTTTTGAATGTGCTGTATATATCTTCTAAGAACAAAGCTAGTGATACACTGATCATTCCCACATGAATGGTTACTGATAGCTTGTTCCCAAGACTTTCTTTACCTGCAGCTATATGCACAGCCTAGTTAAGAGCATCTGACTTACTCCACTGCTGAGCTGAGTCAAATTAGAAATGTAGGAATGCAGGATTATATGAGTTTCTATGAATCTCAGAATGAATTTATTATATGATCAGTTAGTTCTTTTCTGGTATCAGATACCTAGATAATGAAGCATATGAAGGGGCAGCTGAGAATTATCCTAAATGAGTGTGGTGGCTGAAAAACCTATTGTAGGAGATTTATAGAACATAAATCCTCCTCTGATCTAAAAAGAAGTCCTATATTCATGTATTCATATCTATAATACATCAGCTCAACTTCAGATGGATGCTAATTCACATTCAGACACAGAATGGCCAATAAACATGCCAAATATTTTGGTGCATGGCTAGTTAAATATGTTCCTCAAATTTCCTTTACCTCTAAACCAGGGGTATCAAACTCAAGCCCCCTGGGCCAGATGCGGTCTATGGGGTGCTTAGATCTGGCCCATGGGTCCACCCTGGAAATAGCAAAGTACTGGCCTGCAGTGCTTCTGCCAGCAAAAATAGAGCTCAGGAGGGCTGAACACGGCCTGCCTTGGCTCCATTTTTTGGCTGTGATGGCCTCCTGCAACCTTCTTCCAATGAAAATTGAGCTTGGGGAAGCCATGCTCTCCATTTTCTTTAGCAGAGGGCTGCAGGAGGCCATTGTTCTGTCTTTAAAATTGCTGGTTGAATATAAAGACAGACAGGCAACTCTACAAAGGCTTCCATACAAAGTTTCTTTATTGGATCACAAGGCATTCTCAAGGTATGACTCACAGTTATGTTGAGATTCATCTCATGTTCAAATCTTTGCATAGCTGACTTCATAGTGTGAAAGTATAGTGATTTTCATCCCATAACGATGGAGCAATGGGTGAGAGACATCAGCACGATGCTGGGGTCCAAGCAAGAGTAAAGGAAATTCCTCCAAACCCACCAAGGGTCAATTCAGTGACCAATCAGGATTACAGATGTAGCCACATGACATGAACTACATTTCCCATGATGCATTAACTACATTTACCATGAGGCATTCCCTTAAGGGGACAGCTCCCAATTCTCACTTAACTATCTCAATTCCCAATAAACTATATACAGCCATCATAACCTAAAATGGCCACCTTGGCCATGCCTCCCAGCCCCTGAAGTCAAACACAACCCTGATGCAGCTTTCAATGAAATTGAGTTTGAGATCCCTGCTCTAAACCTTTACTCAGACCGCCAAAGTCCTTTTTCCAATGCCTGAAGATTGTGTGGATCTGAATTGAGAGAATTCATCTCTGAGTCAGTCTTCCTCAGTGACAATGCATCTTGGGATCACCTGGTTTGTTAGGCATTCTATATTTGTCTAATATGGTGATGTTGTATATTCCCATATAAGGTGGTGTGCAATTTGGAGGTCTTTATGTAGTTCACAGCTCTTGCTCAAGGCCTTTGCACAGGTTCCTCTGGTGTGCCAGTTGTACTCATTCCTAATCAGTAGAATAATTCCTCATGCTCTACTCACTTCCAGCAATGAGCTCTACCTGCTATTAAAGATCATTCCATAGTTTTAACTGATCAAGTTAAGGGCGTGCCTTTGTATGTTCTTGTGACACATCTGCTTCACAAGCTGCAAGGATTGCCAAGGTACTGGTTATGACTGATAAAACTCTGCAGGCATAGATCCTGGTATCTTGGGGAATGACAATTTTCCATAGCATCTACCCCACCAATTAAAGTTGACGTAACTGACATGCTTTAGGTTTCCTCAATCCAACAATGTCATATATCAGGACTCAAGAAATGTGCTTTCTATGCTGCAGTGCCAGTCCTTTGGAGTGAGATTCTCCTGAACTCTCAGTGAATTTCGATAAATCTAGAATATCCCCCATCCTGTTAATATCCTGAAGGCTCATAAAGACCTGGATGTTTTTATGGATGTCTTTATGTCTCGCCCCATTCTTAAGAGGTCCTTAAAGAGGGCATGCATAAGCGCACTAGCGTGCCTACTGTCCCTGTCTTTCTGTCACCATTTGTCTGTATTTACTTCCTTTGTTCTTGTTTATGTTCATACTTATACTTGTTATCTTGTACATGTTTGACAAACAAACAAATAAACAAATGTTCTCTCAGGTCTTAGAATAAAATGGTTGGTTCCCCCTTTGCTCAGTGTAGGGCATTGGTGGGATATTTGGGCACTTGCTGGTTTATTCTTTTTCTATTGTTTTGTCTGTTTTTGCTGCCTGTTGTTGCTATTACAACATTTTTATGTTGTTTGCTGTATTATGTCCTGCACAGAATTGTATGGAGTCATGTGGCATCCCATGCAATGCAATGCAAAGTAATGGATGACTTTGGGAGGGCTTGCGACAGGTACAGTGTGGCAACCATTCTGGCTCTCCCAGTCACTTTTAATACCATCAACCATGGTATCCTTTGGATCAGCTGAGGGAGGTTGGGAGGGAGAGGCATTGTTTGTGGTGGGTCTCCTTTTTCTGTGGTTAGTTCTAGGTAATGTTGTGGGGCAGACAGCAAAACTCTTCAATATGGGATACCTGAAGGACTGGGGGGGGGGTGTTTGCCTCTCCTCTTTAACATATACATGAAACTACTTCGTGCACTTGATTGATAAGGTGCACTGTCATCAGCATGCTACTGATATCCAGTGATGTATTTTCACCCTTGCCTGTACAGGTAATGAGGTGGTGCTAAGCAAATACCTGGAGGCTGTGAGAATGTGGATGGAGAGAAACCAGCTTCTACCTAACCCTGGCAAGATGGAGTCAGTTTGGGGTTTTGTCCCCAAACACTCTGGAAGGTGTTTCACTTCCCAGATGGACAGATACACAATATGGGTGTCCTCCTGGACTTAGGCTTCTACTCAATGAGCAAGTGGCAGCTGTGCCTGGTGGTGGGCTTTGTATAGACATGCCAATTACACTTTTTTTTCCTGAGCTGAGAGTCACTCATACCTTAGTCATTTCCCACTTGGACTACTCCAATTCACTTTACATTTGGATGCCCTTGGAGACCACTTGGAAGCTACAGCTGGTCAGAATGCAACTGCATACACCATACTAAGGTACTTTAAGTTTCACACACATCACAGCTGTGCAAGTTGCACTGATTCCCAGTTTCCTCTGGGTATAACTGAGGTGCTGCTAATCATGTAGAGTGTATGACCAGGTTATTTGTAGGACAGTTTCTCTCTGAGAATATCTGCCTAGCTTATCAGCTTGGATAGGGGAGGCACAATCCAGGTCTCTTCCCTACAATGTTACCATCTAGTGGACACTTGGAAGTGTGTCTTTATCGTGGCTACCCCAACCTTAGGGAACATGCTCTCTTCTCTGATGACCCAGTAGCCCCACCCCCTTTTAACCTCAAGACCATGAAGACTTGACTTTTTACCCAGGCACTGGGGTAGAATGAAACTGTCTTTGTCTTCTCAGGTCATGGTTGTCCCAAAGGTGCTTTTAAAAGAGGCAACTGGACTTCCTGTCTTTGGTTGAGTGTTGTGGCAACAACCAAGAGAATGTCTGAGGTACTAGGATTTATTTTTGTTTTATGTTTTTATGGTTCAGGATTTTAGAGTTGTGAGCTGTTCAGAATTATTATCTAAGATGAGCAGCCATAGGAATGTTTAAAATAAAATAAAATGAAATGAAGTCATCATCATCTTCTTTGAATGCCCCCATAATCCCATGCAGGGTGGAGTCTAGGCAACTGTACGAAGCTGAGTGTTTACTGGCCAGATGTCCTTCCTGTCTCCTACGTAGAGGTTTTTTCCCAGCAGATTTATTCTCATTGTGCCCAGAGAGAGAAATATCTGCCCCTACCTAGAATCAAACTCACAGCCTCCTGATTGTGAGGTGAGAGCTCTACCTGTAGGCCACCACACCACTCATAAAATGACAAGAAATAATGAAATGAAATGAAAAGAATAATCATAGTCATCTAAAGAAGGATATTTCTGATTTTAATTGTTTTTTAATTAAAAATATGAATCCTGGAGCTTTCTTGCTATGATCCACAAACTGGTTTCTGAAGTATCAAGAAAGTATTCCTCTTTTAATGTCAGTGATTCATTACTAACTCCAATACAATTAACCCAGTTTACCAAGAGAGAAATATCCACTTTAGGCACAGTAAATTTTTGCTGCCCTTTTAAAATATTGCTTTCAGGTTGCTTGGATACAGTGAAGCACTGCTGATGAAACTGGAGCTCTCCAAGTAGAATCATATTCACAGGGATAACATGAAAAATAATAACCTTAGATGACAATGTCAAAATGATCTTATAGCACCATAGGTACAAGCTATCCAGTGCAAGTTGCTATGGTACTGCTTCATTTAACTGAAATAAACAGAAAGTAAGCAATGCTGCTGCTTGCTGGACAGGTTGCTATAATGGGCTGTGAGAATAACTTGGGGAACAAGAGGAAAAGCTGCAGTGTAGATAATGGTCTGCTAAACAAAATCTGAATCCAAAGGAAGGATGGGGGAAAGAAAGCATCTCAGAAAGCATCTTCATTACTTCTCTGGAAAGCAAAGGCGGAACATTCAGATTTGCAAGATTCTGTTGTATATAGGCACTTTATATTGAGCTGCGGTGGCAGAGTGGTTAGAGTACAGTAGTGCGGGCTACTTCTGCTGGCTGTGTGCAATTTGGCAAAATTTCAAATATCACCAGGCTCAAGGTTGACTCAGCCTTCTATCCTTCTGAGGTGGGTAAAATGAGGACCCAGATTGTTGGGGGCAATATGCTGATTCTGTAAATCACTTAGAGAGGCTATAAAGTGGTACAGAATATATATCTATTGCTATTATAAAAACTACAAACAACAGCAACAACAATAAAAATATAAACAGAGCAACATAGAACTGTACTTAAACTACTACTGTATTCAAACACAAAGCATAAATACAGTTAGCAGGGGAATACAACAGGAGATTCTTAATGATATTTGCACTTGCTTCAACTTCAGACAGAAATAAATGGCAACTTATGTCCTCTTTAGCCGATATTAGATCATTTTAAGTCTCAAAAGGACTGAAAGAGGTTTGGCAGTAGATATCTATGGGGATTCTCAGTCATCCAGATCATGGTTTCCTAAAGCTGATTTTTCAAAAGGCAGCTGTTTTGTTTTTCCTTGAAGATGTTTTGCTTCTCATCCAAGAAGTTTCTTTGGTTTTGACTGAATGGTGGAGGATGTTGAACTCTTTGATGAACACTCAAGGAATATAAATCCCTTTTATCCTCTACTATTCATTCAGAACTGAAGAAGCTTCTTGGATGAGAAGCAAAATGTCTTCAAGGGGGAACAAAATCCAGTTGCTTTTTGGAAAAGCACCTCTGGGACAATTTGGCAATAGAAGTTGGATCTCCAAAAAGATTCTACCGATTATAGGCCTCTCTCTTCTCAGGTTAGGGACTTTGTAATAAGGAAAATACTTATCTTTTCAACATGTATTGTGTTGGGATATCTATCACTTTGATCTAAAATGTCTCTGTTTGAAAAAGGACAGGAAGATCATATTGCTTATTTTCTTTCCACTATGAAAATGGCCAAATTCTGCTCAAATGACATTTTGCTTCTTTGTTTAAAGGAGTAAAATAGTGGGGTTACTGATTAATTGGTTTGATGTTTTCTTTTCTTTTAGGTAGTCTATCCTTTTATCATTTGGAAAGCTTTTATATCTCTTGTATGATTCCCTTCTTTTTCTTTAAAGCAGACATTGGAACATGATAGTAAAAAAAATAGGAAGAGACTATGTTTTACTCCAACAAGTTTATGAAGTATTCTATTAGAGGAATGCTTCCTTCCCTTCCATTTCCCACCATCCTGTCAGAGTGGAAGAAGTGCATATTTTAAGTGCATAAGGTTATCTACATCAAATTCTGCCATAATGTTGGAATTTAGCAGGATACAGTCAAATTCTAGTTACCGTTGTGATCCACAGATAGACAAAATTAAAAGCATTTCTAATGCAATAAATAAGTGTAAACATCAGTGATAAATTTTCATTCACTGTATATGAATGACACAATATTACTCCGTGATGTACAGCATGAAATATAAACTTACTCAGATTTGGTATTCAATAAACAAATAAGACTCCCCCCCCCACTCATCACTGTGTGTCCTATAAATTGTTTTCTGATGCTAAAAACCACAGTCCTTCAGGGATGTTCTGAGATTAGGCAGGTAGATTACAGAGATATTTTCATGAAAAGAAATGCGGAGTGACATCTTTTTACTTGAGTTCATAGCTTTAGGCCAAGTGGCCACCTGAGCAATTGCAAGAAAAAACCCAAGCATGCTAGATTTGCGCAGTCCTGTAGGTTTCCTTTGATCAGGTTTTTGTGTGTTCATTTTTTGGTCCATTTTTCTGGGTTCCCACCAGCTGTTAGTCCAAAATAATTACATTCAGCATCTCTTAGCTTTTTTTTTTTTAATAGCTCAGAAATATTTCAGGAATACATTCCAGAACAGCAGCTGTGTTAACTGTGCAATAGCAGCAAAAGCAGCAACCATCAAAGCTAACAACCAAATGGCCCTATTGTGACATGGATTTTCAAATGCATGTAATCTAAATGAGGAAAGAATTATTTCTTCTTCCTGGGAGAGAATTCTGGATGGTGTTGTAACTATTAAGTCTCCTATCCCCTTGCAGCAGAGGTGGCATTCAGTCAGTTCTGACAGGTTCTGGAGAATCGGTAATGGAAATTTTGAGTAGTTCAGAGAACTGGTAAATACCACTTCTGCTTGGCCCAGCCCCCATCTATTCGCTGCCTTCCAAGTCCCAGTTGATTGGCTGAGTCTTCTTTTGTTGCCCTGCATAGGAGAATGGAGCTGGAAAGCAGGTTAGTGGGATGGGGAGGGAATGGGGATTTTACATTATCCTTCTCCTGCCATGCCCACCAAGCCACACCCTCAGAACTGGTGGTAAAAAAATCTGAATACCACCACTGCCTTGCAGGTATAACACTACTAAAGTTCTGTGGTACTTAGGGGCATTTCATATTGACAAAGAATTATCTGAATTTCAGCCATGCCATTCGAGTTCAGCTATTTGAAGACCTTCTGCAGATGAACTGCATAGATGAAAATGTTCTTTTCCAAATTGGCCAAATGAATCTGAGACATAATGCTAAGCAACTTAATTTCCTAGTAGAGGAACTTTCTCAAACTGAACTACCACCAATGCCCAAGTCAAGACAAGATTTCAAAGCAAGTCAGTGTGATTTGACTCAGTCCTTAGAAACTATAACTGGGCTTAGCTATGAGAATAAGCTAAATGCCATGAGTTAAAAAATAATCAACTTGTGAATCTTCTAGTATAGAAAGACCATATAAACTCCCCAAAGCATGATAACAATTTGGAAGATCAAAGATCTTCCCTGAAATATTGGGGAGGAGACCTAACACTTTTGCCAGAAGTTCTAAACTGCTTTTAGAAGATTTGGGAATTTAGACTATGGTGCAGGAGATGACCAGGCTGAACCCAAGGGAAGGGTCAAATACATCATCAGTCATGGATTCATACAAACAAGAGATTTAAGTTCAGCCCACCTTGAATTCCTTTGATTCTTATCTACTGCCAATTTGCTTTGACTGTTAGTAGTTCAGGGACTTGTAGAGAGCTGAAACTTGCAATAAATCTTTATACTAATTTGAACTGCCTGGATCTTCTGATTTTCCTAGTACTTTACATATGGTAATACCCACCTCTGCCATAAAGGGTCTCAGGACAACTTGGCTCTAAGGCTGTCAGCCCCCCAAGATAGACCAGATTGGAAACCAGTTACTCATATTAATACTACCTTTAAAAAAAAAAAAGCTGGAGAGATTCTCAGTCATCCAGGTCATTGTTGGCCCCAAACTGTTCCAGTTCCTGAAAAAGAACCTTTGAGACTACTTTTTAAAAAATGGTTATAGTACCAGAATATTGGAAGTCTGAATGGTCTTCCCCTCTCCCTCCCTTTATCTTTGTGAGAACTAGCGAGGATCTTGTCTCCCTAGATCAGGAGTGTCAAACTTGATTTCATTGAGGGCTGCATCAGGATTGTGTTTGACCTTGGGGGGAACGGGGTGAGTCTGGCCGGAGTGGGCATAGCCAGCTTGATGTCACTTGTGTTAGGGGTCCCTGTGGTGGCCTGAGTGCTCTACCAGTGAAAACGGGCTCCTGAGCCCTGTTTCCAGCTGCAATGGCTTCCTGCAACCCTCTGCCAGTGAAAATGGAGCTTGGGAAGACCATATGCGGCCCTCCTGAGCTCTGTTTTCACTGGCAGAAACACTACAGTTCAGTCCCTCACTGTTTCCAGGGTGGCCCCGCAGGCCAGATCTAAGCACCCTGTGGGCCACATCTGGCCCATGGGCCTTGAGTTTGACACCCCTCTCCGAGATGCTTATTCAAGTTATAAATCTTCTTTAGACTCACTATTCCTCAAGCTTATACTTTCAGTCTATTACAAAGGCTCAGCCTTTTGACCAATCTGCCTGCCTCATCCATTCAGATTACGGAATGTTGTATCGTTTTATGCTATTGTGTACCTGGAACTTCTATTTGCTCTATTAGAGATACCGTTACATGTAAATTAGTAGAGTAATAGTCACCAGTAGTCAGGCCATAGGCTCACTACCGACTATTGGCTAAAACTAACAAAAAGTATGTCCATTTAACCTACTTCTGCTTGTTAGAATTGCAACTCGAGCCCAATATCCATTTTCCTACCTTCTTGATGCTGCTGACATGATTATATGTTACAGCTATTGACAAATGGATTCAGAATTTTAAAAAGCTCCCAACTGTGAAAAGTAGCTGAAAACAATCTCATATCTCAAATAGAGGTAAGTGACAGAATTTTAATTGCAATATATTGTTGTGAGAGAGGAATCTAGCAACCTTGTTTTAGCAATTTATATTGCAGGAGTTTTATGAAGGTTTTTATGAAAAAAACAACAACTGGGAAATCATCCAGTTAAATGTTAAGTGTCTCCATCTGTCTTCTGACCATTCAATATATTTGAAGATGTTAACATCACACATCTCCTCTTTCTCCTCCCCCCTAACCATGACAAAAGTTCAGTTATTATGAATATTATAGGTACCTAGATACCTTTTACTATTTCGCTTTAATTACAGCTACTACTACATGCGATATTAAATGTGTCTTTGCAGGGAATGTGCATCATTTCTGAAAAAAGCAGCTAGGGCTATGATGGTTGATCATAAATGAAATCAGAATAAAGGTAGATGAAGTCTAATCTTTTGTTCAAATTCTCAACATCAGTTGAATTTTGCATTTTTATTTTATGATTGAAATTGTTGCTAGATTGAGATAATTTTTACAGTTATATTCTAGAAAGGAAGGAAGGAAGGGAGTGAGTGAGTGACGGAGGGAGGGAGGGTGGGAGTGAATAAGTAAAGGAGGGATGGAGAGAGGGTAGGAGGGAGGAAGTGAGGGATGAGTGAAGGAGGAAAGTTGGGAATGAGTGAAGGAGGGGTTGAAGGAAGGAGGGAGGAAGGGAGGGAGGGAGAAGGTGAAGGAGGGAAAGTGGGAGGGAGGGAGTGAGTGAGTGAGTGAGTGAAGGAGGGAAGGAGGAAAGGAGAAAGGAAGGAAGGAAAGAAATGTAACCCATAGAGACCAATGTTCTCTCTCAAGAAAGAGTCAGAGATAGAAAAAGAGATGATAATCTCTTTCCCAGTTTCAGCAATGTTCTCCCAGAGCTTAAATCTAGGAAGAATCCTTTGATCAATTAGATGTATACTTTTGAGTCCCTCAATATTAAAGGGATGAAGTTATCAAAATCAGTCTCTGTAATGCTTTATTTTGAACTTCCTGTTCCATTTCTGGAACAGAATTTTGAACACAAAAATTAACAATGAGCAGCATGGCTTACAGGAATTATGTCCCTTTTCCTATCAAACAACCCCTTGTGATATATGTTGGACCAAGTTGTACTATATTATGCCATCAGTTACATGACACTAGCACTATACCAATTTCGGCATACTTTATTTATCAAACATGAAGAAATGTATATTGAAGCAGATGTTTATTACACTATGTGACGTGTTTTATACCTATTATGTGATTTGTGGTCTTCATTTTGACAGACCACTCAATGCATCTCTTCTACAGGCACTTTTATTTGGTCTTATATATGTTTTGCCATATTTTATGTTCCAATTGGTCTTTGGTTTTGCCTTACAGCTCACTTAAGATGAAAGGCCACACATAAAATTCTTACAGCCCAATTCTTGGGTGCACATGCGAGTGAAATATCATACTATACATTGCACTGAATTTTAATTTGTTAAAATAAAGAGAAAACTAGATTATCTTCAATTTTGTGCCCTTTTCCAATAGATTCTGCTGATCCGGGGAAGAAAAATGGGAAACCAACCATAATATTTGTAACCATGGCAGGACTAGCCTTAAAATACTTTTTGGTTTGCTGAGCTTGGAAGCTCAGATGCCAGCTGTTTGAGTCATCTAACTTGCACATTATTACTTCCTTTATACTGATATCTTTCATCCATGGCTTTGTAAATCCCGGTTGTGACATTTCCTATGTCTTCACATGGGTTTTCCTATGAAAAGAAGATCCAGTGTGTGTACAATGCCCCTGGGACTCATAACTAACATGTCCCATTAATTTGAAAGAGTCTGAGACAACTGGCAAGCTTGCCAGCTTTGGGAAGCAGAACATGGGTCCTGTCAACTCTTTAGCTGGGATATGTCTTGACAAAGCATTCTTCTTTACTTCTGGTTTTAATTGCTGGAAAGCCAGCATCTAATTTTAGAGAGAGACATTTGGTTTATCTGGATTCTTTCTTGTATTGTTTTGACTTGGCTGGTCCTTATGAGGAACACTGTGTAAAAGTCTATGAGGAGTTTCAGCATGGCATTTTGAAATTACAGAGAGTAGAGACTTTCCCTGTCTAATATTCCCCTGCAGATGTGCTTGGCCTTTGTGCTAGCTGAGGATTCTTTGAGTTAGTTTGATTATATATGAAGGGTGCCAAATTGAGGAAGGCTGCTGAAAATATTTTGTGTTCTATAGACCTTCCTATGGAGCAGATGTACCTTGAGAAAAGAACAAAGCTTTGCCTGCCCTACCTATGTTTGCTGGCAGGTAATAACCCAGGCTCCAACTCAAAAGGCAAAGTATAACTTTTATCTCTCAAAAGACTTGCCATCATGCCCAAGCCATGAAACAGAGAAGATTAACTTCTTAGGAAGAACAATATTCCATTCTTGGAACTTGAAAGAATTTTATACCATGCCTGCAGAGACCAGATTTTGTTTGAGGAACTCATTCTTCCTAACAGAACATCCATCTTAACACTGGACTCTCTCTGCTATTAGCTCCAAAATCTCAAGGTCAGAAACATTAGGCCTGGGCAGAAGATCTAAGTAAACATATAGGGGTTTTAAAGCCTTCTTTCAAATCAGGAGCAGATTAAATGAAATGTTTGTTTTCGAAGTGGGAACAGGGTGCACTGTCCTTATCAGACAATTGATAGTGAAAATATATTAGCATAAATGACTTACTACTTGTCTAGATCTCTTTATTTAGAATTTGGTTCATGTCATTGCTGGATAGTGCTCCTTTTGAACTTTGTCTTCTTTACCTATAGATGTCTCGCTTACTTTATCTTGCCAGAACCCTTTCCATCATACCAAATCAAAGAAAATTATGGAAAAGCTCACTGTGACACATGCAACTACTAACTTCCCAGTGGCTAACTGCACAAATAGCATAATAATAATGGAATAACAGAGTTGGAAGGGACCTTGGAGGTATTCTAGTCCAAACCCCTGCTTAAGCAGGAAACCCTATACCAGGGGTGTCAAACACGGGGCCTGTGGGCCGGATCCAGCAATGTGATTGAATCCAGCCAGCGGGGCTGTCCTGGAAATGTAAGGGGCAGGCCCATGTTGCTTCAGCCCAGTTTACCCAATGCGAAGTGGAAACATTGGCCCAGTATGGCTTTGGCCTGGTCTACCCAATGTGAAGAGAAAACATGCCAGCAGTTTGGGGATTGGTGCCAAGCTGGCCATGCCCACTCGATTGGCTACACCCATTGCCCACATCTTCCCAGGTCAACCACAGCCCTGATGCGGCCCTCAATGAAATTGAGTTTGACATCCCAGCCCTATACCATTTCAGACAAATAGTTGCCCAATCTCTTCTTAAAAGACTACAGTGTTAGAGCACCCACAATTTCTGGAGGAAAATCATTCCACTGATTAATTTTTCTAATTGTCAGAAAATTTCTCCTTAGTTGTAAATTGGTCCTCTCTTTGATTCATTTCCATCCACTGCTTCTTGTCCTGCCTTCAGGTGCTTTTGGAAAATAGCGTAATCCCATCTTCTTTGTGGCAGTCCCTCAAATATTGGAACTCTGCTATCATGTTACTCCCACTCCTTTTTGTTAAACTAGGCTTACCCAGTTCCTGCAACTATTTTTCATATATTTAGCCTCCAGCCTTCTAATCATCTTTGTTGTCTTCTCTGCACCCTTTCTAGATTCTCAACATCTTTTTTACATTATGACAATCAAAACTGGATTTTCAAGTTTGGCTTTATCAGAGTATTTTAAGTGGTACTAACACTTCTTGTTGTTAGGGATAACATTGTCCACCCTAACTGTTTTAGGTGAAATACTAACTATGAATCATAGTTAGTGTATGCAGCTTTAACTGTAAAATAGCAACTGTGGGTGTGGTTATGAAAACCATATAAAAGTAGCAAGGCTACAGCTTGCTCTCTCTCTCTCTGGCTTTGATGATCCCTGATTACTGCTTGGAAGCAAGACTGCATTGCTCGAATGGGAGAGACAACAACGGATTGATTTATGTGAACTGACAATAGGATATTCTACATGGACTTTGCTAACTGAATATCCCTGAATGGACTGACTACATGGTAAATGAATATTGGACTGTTTTTGACGATGCTATAAACTTATACTGGAATAAAACATATTCTTGATAGCACAAGCGTATCTGTTATTTTTACTGTATGTTAATAAACATACAAGCTTAGCTCACTCATTTATCTGTGTGCCTATCTGACTAACGCTGCACATTCTGTTTAGCTTGTTTACCTAACCCTGGTTGGGGAACCCAGGCTTAACACTTGTGATCTTCATTTTATCCCTATGCTGATGCAGCCTAGGCCTGTGTTGACTTTTTTGGCAGCTTCAGCACACTGCTGGCTCATGTTTAACTGATTGTCCACTTGGCCTTCAAGATCCCTCTCGCAGTTCAGGCATCTCATAATTTCTAGAAAGTTATGAGAAAGCTGCTACATCTTCTACTGCATTTATTCATTTCTATAAAATACCTGCAAATATATTGCAAATATACTTCATATTTGGAACATGATGGCAAACAACTCAAGCCTTCTAATTTATGTTTAGGATTAAGTTCTTTGACAACAATACAGGATTGTATTATATAATTGCTCATCCATTGCTTTTTATTATGGATGCATTGTATTTTGTACCCTTTTTTGGATATAGTATTGATTATTTATGTGCTACTCCATGCTATGCTCCATAGCATACACTGTATTTTTATTTGATTAAAAAGAATTAAGAGGATCCTACGTATAGCAATCAACTATCAAGTGATAGGAAGGTATGACATGAGGCAGTGATAAATAATTTCCTGCCACATATACTCTGGCATCAAATTCACTGTTAATCTTGATGCCTTCTCCTACAGGCCAAAAAGTGTGATTGCAACCCAGATAAGATAACCCAATTCACATTTTCCAGACAATTTTAGCTTAGATATCAAACATTGATTTATTAAGTCATATAAATATGAAATGGTTTGTTCCAACTGTATAGGAAATGCAATTCATGGAATGATCAATTAAATAGCTGTGGTGGCACAGTACTGCAGGCTCCTTCTGCTGACTGCCAGCTGCCAGCAGTTTGGCAGTTCAATTCTCACCAGGCTCAAGGTTGACTCAGCCTTCCATCTTTCTGAGGTTGGTAAAATGAGAACCCAGATTGTTGGGGGCAATATGGTGACTCTGTAAATCACTTAGAGAGAGCTGTGAAGCAGTCTATAAATCTAAGTACTATTGCCATTACTAAATAGCTCAATGTAGCCCTCATTCCCTTTCCTTCTTTAGCCACAATGAAGCAATCAACTGACCTTTTTTTTTTTTAATAGGAATTCAATATGCTGCCTTCCCATTTAGCAATTTTATGCCACTTTCCTAAAGAAATGACTTGCAAGATACTCATGGTCTGAGCCCAGACAGCTACACAAAGGAACAAGGCCTTGATGATATTCAGAGGACAGAGGATGCTGTGGATTGGGATCTAATTGAAAGGTACACTAATTGTGATCTCAGAACTTCAGAGAGCCTCCAGATATCTCCAAAAGTTTTATTTTTTCATGCGACAGAAGGGAAATTAATTATACTAATTATATGTAAATTTAAATGTAAACACATTTAATTTTATCCCTCCTAATACTTTGGAGAGAAACACCAGTAAATTACTTCAAGGCCAAGGACAGCCCTTGGGCTGTCATTAAAGCTGTCTGACAAATTGAGCCAAGTTTAATATTATAGAGGATTTACATTTACTTTTGTTTTTATGATAAGCTTTTCAGTGTGAATGACCCTCCTTTTCAATAAAACTAAAGGCTGCTTTGAATTGTACTTTACTTCTAGTGATTATATAGAATGGAAAGAAGCCAGAGAAGAGCAACAAAGATGATTTAGGGAGCTGGAGGCTAAATTATATGAAGAATGGTTGCAGGAATTGGGTATGTCTAGTCTACTGAAAAGAAGGACTAGAAGTGACATGATAACATTATTATTGAGAATTTTGCGATTTTCAGTGCCAGAAAAATAAACACAGATGGCTGATGTTTCATTTAACAACTTTTAGATTGAACAACAAGATTTTACAAACCAGTTGTAGATTTCTCCAACATGGAGCAAACTCAAACAGAAACATTGCAAGTTCAGAGCAGAGCTCCAGTCTTCAGCAAGCAAGCAAGTTAGTTTCATATTCAATAGACAGACTAAGAGCTCAACATAGCTGCAGAGCTTAACATAAAGACACACTTAGGCTACTTTTAGTTTCAGTTTCCAGCCTAGGCTACTTTTAGTTTCAATTTCCAAACTATCCTCATTTAGTTGCTATGCCTATTCATTGGCTGACTTTGTTACCAAGCTCTATTCTAGTTCATGAATATACTGACAAGTATTCCAATATGTGAGGGGCTACCACAAGGAAGAGGAGGTCAACTTATTTTTCAAAGCACCAGAATGTAGGAAGGAAGCAACTGATGGAAATTAATCAAGGAGAGAAGCAATCTAGAACTAAGGAGAAATTTCCTGACAGTGAGAACAATAAACCAGTGGAATGGGTTGCCTTCAGAATTTGAGAGTGCTCCATTACTGGAGATTTTAAGAGAAGATTGGACAGCCATTTGTCCAGAATGGTATATAGTCTCCTGCTTGTTCAGGGGATTGGACCTCCAACAACTCTGTTGTTCAGTGATACTATTCTGTTATTCATCCAAGGAATAGAAAAGGGATTACATAAGATATGTCACCGTCTTCAAGAAACATTTCTTTCTGAGTGTTTGGTAGATAGAAAGTAAGAATGTTAGTGTTATTGTTTCAACCACATTTGGCTGGCTTCAATGGTAGATCTGCATTTTCATATCATTTTCTGTGTAAGGTTAACAGAACAATAAATTACAACAGTAAAAAACATTGAACAGAAATTTAGCAAAAAAATAAAAATAAAATAATAACAAGCCAGTAGCCTTGTTTAAGGTGTCCTAGAGTTATCTGGTGGCGAGATGGATAGGACATAAATTTAATAAATATATGAATAAATATAAAGATATTTATATAAAATAAAACAAATAAATGAATAAATACATAAATAGATAGCATACTGATTCTCATAAAAGCTACTGACAAGCTACTCATACTTTATTGAATGTTATTAGAACAAGAAGACATTACTATGTTAATTATTGTAGAAATATTGAAATAATAGAAAAGAAGGGTAGAAATGTTTAAGAATTCATTCCAGGATAGAAATCAAAATTCTGTACCTCAGGTTTTGGGCTCAGATCATACATGTTGTAAGAGGAGAGCTTACATGTGTTAGTTTTTTTAAAAATATTTTTTTTTCATATACATTTTTGAATATAGCATTTTGTCCGAATATACTGTTTACAAGAAATAAAAACCATAGCTAATACTATAAAATATATCTTCCCATTTACTAATACATAAACATATTTTTCTTTATGTTTAATTTATATTTTTAGTGCTTATAGCGATTATAGTTATATACCATCTCTATTTTTAATAAAAACATTCATCATTTTTCTTCCTCTAACTTCTACCCCTTGTCTCTAAACATTTATAGAATCTATTCCGTATCAAGTAATATTCTGAGTCTTCTTTTTCTTTTATTTTTAAGGTTAATCTGTCCATCTCGGCAAGTGTTATTTTATGGTCACAAAAATCAGCTGAATTAATTTTATTGAAAGACAATAAATTGCTTTTGGCAACTGTTAGTAATTTAAGATAATACTATATTTAACTTATACAGATAGGGTTGCATATTTTGCTGAGAGGTAACATGCTGCTTCTGGTTTAACATACTGTGTGTGAAGTCAGCCACTCTAGCATATTAAAGGCTAAGCAATGTGTGCGAACACCTGCAATGGTTCATGGCATAGCACAGTATGTGAAGCAAACCGAAATAAACCGAACACTTGCCAGTATGATTCCCCTCCCTTTCATGACAGTTTACAGTAGACATGGGAAATGGGATACTTTTTTTAGTTTCTTGTAAACCCGTGGAAACTACCGCCCCCTAATCTACTTGAGATTTGAAGCTTCCACTGATGACAGTGGGGTTAATTAGGAATGGATTAATTGAAATGGATCATCAACAGGAATTAAGTAGAGAAAGAAAAAGAAATATTCCTCCCCCAAAAAATCACAATGCAGAAGAAAACTACCACCTTTTAATATGTCTCTGGAGATTCTCAGTCATCCAGGTCATGGTTGTCCTAAAGGTGTTTTCTTTTCAAGAGTCAACTGGTTTTTCTTTGAAAATGTTTCACTTTTCATCTGAAGAAGCATCTTGGATGAGAAGCGAAATGTCTTCAAAGAAAAACCAGAAAGTCCAGTTGCCTCTTGAAAAAGCATCTTTGGGACACCTTTTAAAAGCATACTAAATATGCACAGATGCAACAAATAATAATCACAATGCCGGTAGTATCCTATTGGGTATCTGTGGGACATGATAGTGGTATTCCAGTATTTGGCAGGCTATCACAAAGAAAAGGGGATCAACATATTTTCCAAAGTACCAGAAGGCAAGACAATAAACAATGATGGAAACTAATCAAGGACAGAAGCAACCTGGAATCAAAGAGAAATATCCTACCGGTGGAACAGCTTGCCATTAGAAGTTGTGGGTGCTGCATCACTGGCGGCTTTTAAGAGACTGGACAGCCACTTGTTTGAAATTGTATAGTATCTCCTGCTTGAGGAAGGGGCTGGAACAGAAGATCCCCAAGGTCTCTTGCAGCTCTATTGTAATTCTGATCTTATTTGGCCTTTGCTTGCTAGCACAAAGACTTTTAAAAAGTCTGAGAAACTCAGCAATTCATTAGATTTAAATAGGGTGTGTGAGCAGAGCATTCTCTTATGTTTTTAAACAGCTGGCCTTGAATTCTGCAGCAAAAGGCCCAAAGCCTTTGCAATCTTGGTTGAATTCCTGGAGTGCATTGTGATATTGTCACTTACCTTAGCCATCATGGTGGCACAGTAGTTACAATGCATTATCTGCTCACTTCCAGGAGTTTTATCCTAACCGGATCAAGGTTGACTCAACTTTCCATTCATTCAAAGTTGGTAAAGTAAGAACCCAGATTGTTGGAGAAAATATGCTGATATTGTAAACTGCTCAGAAAGTGCTGTAAAGCACTATGGAACAGTGCATAAGCACTATTGCTATTATCTAACAGCTTTAATTGAGTGATACCTTTATTCAGCAAGTTCACGGAAGAGTCTGTGTTATCAACACTCCAGCCATCCTGATATATAATTGCATAGTCATTAAGTTGCTTTGTATGACATCGCCCAGAAAATGTCATTTTTTTGGAAATGAGCACCATCCCTATTTAGGGAAAAAGAATAGATAATTTGAAATTTGCAATGACAATATCAAACAAGTTCTGCAGCTTTGGCATGTCCTTATTAAACATTTTACTTATTGTTTTGGAAGATAGGTAGTTCAGTTACTGTAACTACCATTCAAATCCATGCCAGCACTGAGTTTCTTACAACTGGCCCTTGAACCTACAACCACTCCAGTGTAGAGTTGTAATTGCAGGAATGTTCTTATCTTGGATGGCAAACCTCAGATAAAGAATGTTTACAAGCAAATACAACTCAGGCAAACAAAGTCACTAATCTAAAGGAGGATTAGAGAGGGGAAGTAAACATATGTTAGACTTTATTTAGAGATAATTAATTGTATGTAATTCACAATTAATTCATATAATTAATTGTATGTGAATTGTAGTGTAATTCACTACGCTGAACAATAACGAAAGTTAAGCAGTAACCAAAGTTAATCAATGATGGAGGATAACTAAAAATGTGTATAAATGTAAAACTATACTCCAATAAAGTTCATCATGATTCAGTTGATCATGATCAAACACCTCGACTGCCTCGTCATTACAACACTCCAACATCCTCATAATCACATGATCAAATTTTGGGTATTGATAGACAAGAACATTTGCAGCCCAGAGTTGAAATGATGGGTCCTCGGTGCTTTCTGAGCTTGGTTGTTTTCTTACAGATGTTTCATTACCTAAACTAGGTGACGTCGTACATCACAACAATGGTCCCCAACCAGTTTGTACCAGGGACTAATTTCACGTAGAAACACTTTTTCAAGGACCGGCAAAATCAATTCTTCTCCAATAGTAAAGGGCTTCTTTACTATTTCTTTACTAAAAACATATTTTTATATATATTTTAATCATGATTATTCATTCTTTGTGGCCTGGTAAAAAAATGATCTACGGACCGGTACCGGTCTGGGGCCCAGTGGTTGGGGACCCCTGCATCACAACATCACATAATGTAATGTTATCTAGTTTGGGCAATGAAACATCTTTCAGAAAACAACCAAGCTCAGACAGCACCAAGGCAGAATAATAGAGTTAAAAGGGGACATGTTAGCCACTGATCCAACTTGCTGCTCAGGCTGAGTTCTATTAAAGCATTCCATCAAATGCCTATGCAGCCTTTACTTGACAGTGAAGATGAGCCTGTTACATCTCTAGTTAAATGCTTCCACTGCTGAATTTCTCTTAGCGTTACAATTGTCATAACATTAAGTCAGACTTTTTTTTAAAAAAACCTGTACTTTCATGAACAACTCATGTTGACTTGCGGCTTGGTCCTAACCAAAGTAGCTGAGAGTATATGTTAATGCAGAAGCAATTAGCATCGTGCCAATAAGATGTACGAACTAGGTGTTTGGCAGAAGTAGCTGCAAAGTATTAGAGCATTAGACATTTTATGTGGCTGTTCCTAATTCAAGTAATTTAAGTATTACTTTACGATGAAGCTGATTGCCTGATTTTAAATTGTATTTTGCTGCCTGCTGTTTGGTTTTGATGAAAGAATGGATGTTGCTAAAAATAAGAGAATGTTTGAATTAGAAGAATACAGACTGAAGTTTGGGATGAATGTTTTTTTAATAATACGATAAAGTTAAAGTTAATGTAGAATTCAAAAATCATTATATTAGGAGTCCCATTTTACAGAAATGGGCTAGATATGAGCCCAAGCTGTGCTCGAAAATACTTTTGGCCTCAGCACAAGAAGTGTTTTATAGAAAAGAAACAGCAGGCAAGAAAAAAAAAAGGTTAATAGACCAAGATTTGTTAATGCAGGAAAATGGAGAACTTAAGATGAAATGAAGATAACAAAAGGATTTATTTTTAAGTGGTTTTCACATGTACAACTATGGGTGGGATCTAACATGGATAAAAAGCTACCAGGTACATAGTAAGATGTAATAGAATTTGAATGGATACTATGTACAAATGATGAGCGTATGATTTCTAAAATGAATATTGTTGATTTCTAAAATGAATATTGTTGATTTCTAAAATGAATATTGTTGAGCTTTAAAATGGAAGATGTTAAAGAGCCCAAGATAAAAAGCTGAAGTGAAGTGAAACAACAGAGGAAGAACAGGTTAAAGACTCCATGATAAAATGGGCTAAGTATTTTGGTTGCAACATACAGAGGTATCATTAGGAAAGACCTCAAAGACACATTGCTTTATATTTAATAGAGAATTTTTGTAGAACAATGTAGAGGCATTATTTGACATATAATGGTACCTTTAATTGTTGTTAGGAATGTGAAAAACACGAAAAAATGAAAAATGCTGGGTACAAATACTGCAAATAATGCAGAGAACATTACAAATGAATATTCAGTTGAAACCAGAACTTTTCTCCCTAGGATTTATAGATAGCCAACTAGAAAAAGCTCATGAAAGATGATATATGTAATTTTTGCAAAGAAGGTTGGAAGTTGCTTCTTTAAATATTTTTATTTACTTTTTTCTTTCTCCATTCTGTTGTACATGTCTTCTACCTTTCTCTCTTTCCTATCTTTCTTTATGTTCTTTTTTACTCTTCTGTAACTTTCAACTTTCAAATAAGCATTCCTTATTTGAGCAAATTGGTGAGGTTATCATCTTAAGGAAACATTTTATGCTTATTATATTATATATTATATTCATGAGCCATGATGGTGCAGTGGTTAGAGTGCAGTACTGCAGACTACTGTTCCTGCCTCAGCTCCTGCCCACCTACCAATTCAAAAGCATGCTGATGCAAGTAGACTAATAGGTACCACTTGGTGAGAAGGTAGCTGTGTTCTGTGCATCTTTGGCATGTAGCTGGCTGCATTTTATGATTACCACATCAGATCTTGAAATCTTGAAAATGGGGACTAGAAAGACCATTTAGTTTTAACCATAGTAATACCAGGGATATATCCCTTTCCACTGCACCTACAGCAATTGTGAAATGTAGTCTGGAATCTCAGAAGGAGAGGCTTTTTTCCTGAATACAAAGCAACAATGGAATTTTTGAATGTCTGCTAGATAGGAAAAGAGTGAAGGCAGATTGCCCCCTAGCAATACACAGAGTATATTTAACAATTATGCAAATAGTTACTTTCGTCTGGCAAGATTCTACTTTGTAGGCAAACAACAAAAAATATCTACTCAGAAGTAACTTCATGTGTCATTCCTGGTTGCTTAGGCCTAACAGCAACAAATACTTGAAAGTAGGTAAGTAAAATAAGATGCAAAAACGGTTTGCTTCTGTCTTTTAATATGTATATGTACACATGGTTCCTATATGTCTGCATTTACAAACATAAAGTCCTTGGGGAAATAGGACAGCATTGAAAAAGCCTGCACACCAAGGTTACTTTATTGATTTTAAAAATACATTTCTAGTAAAATATTCCAGTTTCCAGTATTCACAAAAACAATGTCACTGCTCTTTTATTTATTTATTTATTTTTAAATTCCACTTGGCTGTTCTTTCTAGCTGGCTGACAGATATTGCTATTAGGCATCCGTTTTGTTAAAGTACTCTTCATGGGTAGACAGGTTATGTGAGGCTACAATTGGATGGAGGAAACTTGACAGGAGATTAGGATTGTTCCCTACCTGGGTTATCAAAATTTTATGGATATATCTGGGTCAGATTTTGTGTGATGACCCAGGGCGTGGCACAAATGCAACACAGTCACATAAATAAAAAAGTCCCTTTAATACCTCCAACTTTGCACTCAGTTACCTTTGGCTGGAGAAAAACTCTCCCAAAAAGTTTTTAAGTGGAGGAAATTCAATCCGAAAACAAAATATATATAAATTGTAAATAAAAATCCACACAAACCACTCTGCAGCAATTAACTGGACCGGGCAGGATAAGGAATTGCAGACTTCAAAGGCCAACAAAACACACACAGTTGGGAAGACGCCAGGACCCAGATAATAAATAAAAGATAACTCATGATTTGCTTCCAACAAGTTGTTGTGCACAATCTCCCTTTTTTAAACACCGTGTTCCAAGCTGTAGCTAATGAAGGGAATCAGGAGCCTTTCCTTCCCTGTAAGCCACACAACTCACATTGCTCCCTTCTCCATTCCTCCCTGCATGCCCTAGGATGAAGAGGGCTGTGGGCCTGGATGTTCCTCTGAATTCCCTCTGCCTTGCTCTACCACTCCCCTGCTCCACCCAGCCAGACTTTGCCCTTCCTCAGTTTCTTCCACAGCCACCAGAGCCACACTCCCACTTCCTGTCAGATGCTTGGACTCCCCCTTGGAATCAGATTCCAACAGGGGTATGACATATGGTCACAGAGAAACCAAAATAATCTGGTACAGTTATCCCAGTCTAAATTTGTTCAATTGTTCTTATTAATCAAAAACCAACATGGACAAGGGTAAATAATTATAAAAATAATCCTAACCCAGTTTCATCTATTTTATTTGCTGTCTCTATCTGTTTAATGAGTCATTTTTCATCTAAGCCAGAGGTGTTAAACTCATGGCCCACGGGCTGGATGTGTCACATGCTGGCTACACCCACCCATTTTAGCAAAGGTAGGAAAAGTTGTGATACTTCAGGTGATGACAACATGATTTTGCAAGTTTGACACCCATGACCTAGGCTTTAAATATATATATTGCAAATACATTGGAGATGACCAATAAACAAATATTACAATAAAATAATACTTAAAATGGCAGATTAAATGGATTAAAAATGGCTGGACCGACTTCTACTGTCAGTTCTCTCTTTTTTTTAACTCTAATTGTTGACCTAACAGTTAAGTGATTGTACAATGAAAAATGCAAGCTGGTGGCTTAGATATAGACCTGTTTAATATGATAAGTTTTTACGTTGCTCATGCACAGAGAACAGTTCAATCAGACTTCCATTTAAACTATCAATTCTTATTACAGCGTTGGATTGGTTAATTGTTATAAATGCTATTCCTACTGTATGTTTGACCTATAGGAAGTGACTCTTTTCTATCTTAAAATGTTATCTCAAGCCAGACCTCTGCAGTGATCCAATCTGAAGCGGTAGCTTGGCTTGGAAAATTGTGTTACTCCATGGCAACCTTTAAAGTTAGGCATCCATTACCTGCTTTAATCAAGTGGAAAGGTGCTACTGTACAGTTATATAGTAGTGCATGAGTGTGAGAGGAAAAATCTCCTTAACATCAGGATAAAACTGGAGTGATTGTTGCAATCTTGTATTTTGAAAAGTGCTTGAGTGCTCTGTGTCACAGGGATGCTTCAATTAAAAACAAATAAGTTCCACAGCCAAGAGTTCACCATGGACAGCACTTGGCAGACAGCGAAGGATGAAGAGTAGAGGTAGGAACCAGGACACTAGATTGGACCTCTTACATTCCATGACTTCCAAGCCCAGGCATCTGTGACTCTATGAAATTTCTCCTCTACTTAATAATATAAGGAATCAGTTTTTCAGCATCAGAGAAAAAGAATGGGGATTATGGCTATTAACAGCATGTTAACAATCATTGTTCACAATTGTCCATAGCTATATAGTCAATTAGCAACTAAATTCTAAATATCTAAATTCTAATATCTAAATTTAGCAAGTATGTTAGTTAGATCCGCTCTTTTGGCACATAATCCATGTTGATAGCATTAGATTAAAAGTTAGGCATGTTTTTCCAGTTCATGATATTGAACTGAAATGAACTAAATATTTATTTGGCCAAGTATGATTAGAGGATTTGGTCTCTGGTACAGAAGTTCTCAGTGTACGCACAAAGCAGCAAAATGATGATGATGATGATGATGATGATGATGATGATAATGATAATGATAATAGTAATAGTAATAATAGCTGCCTCACTATTTGGAAATCCTGAATTTATCAGACTTGGATACCCTGATTCTATAAAAAAACACCCTACTTGGAACAGCTTATATCCTCCAATGCTACCTGAACAGTTCCTAGGTCCTTGATTAGAACTCGAGCTGTTGAGCTACCAACCAGCCCCAAAGGCTGTGAATCTCATTAAAGATTAAACAACAACAATAACAATAATAATAAAAGGGGGGATTAAAGAAGATAATAAGAGGAATAAATAATACTACAGCCATGCTACCTGCGTAAATACATGTAAACATATTACTCATAGATATCATGATCCTATACTATACACAGAATTCTTAGACTTGCACATTCATCAAGCTTGATTAATGTTAACTATGTTAACAACAGTAAAAAAGTAACTGGCTATTGCTATTTACTGGGAAGTATGTAATTTTTACTTCCCAGTCTAGTCTACAATCCTGTGATTTCCTCGTGATTTTGGAAGCTAAGCAGGGACAATTCCATATAATGCTTGGATGGAAGCTGAAAATCCTGGGCTATAGGCTGAACTGGGATGTTGAAAAACAGCTTGAAAGAAGGCCTTTACACTTTCTTCCACAATATTGCTGAAACACCCTACACCAATGGGGTCCCTAGGGTCAACCTCGATTGCATATAAAAGGAAAGATTTCCAATCTATTCCACTTTAGTGTGTGACTCAGAAAAGCATAATGGCATCATTAACACTCTTGTGAGTGCAAAGAATTTAACTTTCATGGTTAAAAAGTTATCAGCAAAATAAAGAAAGTCATTCTTTATCCCAGTAAGAATTAAAGAGGGGGGTGTGTGGAAGAGAAAGAGAGAAAAAAGAGTTGAAGAACCATTATTTCTGTGTTTCAGTTACCTCTGAGTTGTAGCTTGAATATTAACATCCTGGTTTGCAAAATAGACCTTCTTTTATTGTGAAATCCAAAAGCTTTATTTCACTTGACAGTAATTCACAGTTTTCCTGCTAGTTAAATATTTTATATACCGAGTTAAATGTACTGAGGTATTATTTAAGCACATTGTGATTCTGTCTATTCACCGGGAAAAAGATATGTTTTTTTGCCGCAGATAACTGCAGGAGGGAATGGGGAATAATAAGCAGTAATGTAGGGTGCCATGTATCTATAGACTAAATAAATGGCATAAGAGAAATTTGGAAACTTCAGATGGCAAAAAGGAGTGACAGTGAATCATGGGGATAAACAATTGGTTGGTCTCAGTTTTTCCAAACAAACATATATATAAAATCAGTTATTTAACAAGCATGAACCTGTGGAGAACCAGACTTCAGATTCTCTGAAGCATGCCAATGTTTTTTAAAAATAAAGCAGGTCAACTTATTTTTTTCAATCAGAAAACTGTATCCTTTTCCTCCTCTTCCTCTCCCCCTGCCCCTCTTCCTCTCCTTTCTCCAACTCCAACTCAGAAGAAAACAGTTCCTCATCTCTTTAAGCAAGTGCATTTATTTATTTATTGAATTTATGTTGCTGCCCATTCACCTGTGGCGACTCCAGGTGGCTTACAGTATATAAAACCATATTTAAAACAATAAGAACTAACAAAAAGAATCAAATAAATTAATATAGTACAATATAAGAAAATCACCCCCAGCTCCAACTTCCCTGCCCCAGTGACAGCAGATCACATGAGCCATTTAATGGGCTCCATCCCACTCTGGGTTCCCCAGGCCTGCTGGCAGAACCAGGTCTTCAGTGCCTTCCAGAAGAGTATTAGAGTGGGAGCTATTCTAATCTCTGGGGGAATGTTGTTCCAGAGAAAGAGAGCCACCACAGAGAAAGCCCTTCCTCTGGGTCCCACCAGGTGTATCTCCCTTGGGGATAGGACCCGCAACATTCCTTTCCTCCCCACTCTGATGGGTCAGGTAGATGTGACTGGCAAGAGACAGTCCCCCAAATAACCTGGTCCCAAGCCAGAAGGGTTTTAAAGATGACAACCAGCACCTTGAATTGCACCCGGAAACAAATTGGGAACCAGTGCCGCTCTCACAGGAGAGGTGATACATGTACATGTTGCGGTCTGCACAAAACCATGTGGGCCGCTGCATTTTGCACCAACTGGAGCTTCCGGAATGCTCTTCAAGGGCAGCCCCATGAACGCATTGCAATAGTCAAGACGGAAACAGTCAAGATGGCTCAGTGGTGAACCGTTCTTATATAAGAAGCTTTTTAAGGTTTGCCAAATTGCCAATGGAACATTTAAGATTACTGTCCTTTCTTTCTTTCTCACTTGCTGTTTGGCATTCCTAAGGTCTTGATCTTTACCTCAGTCAGGAAAAGAAAATTGGCAAGGCTTGTGAAAAAGATTATGAACATGGCTTCTGTATTTCTAATATAATTGGTAGCCCTAAAGCTGCAGTACAAATCACAAGCAACATGCTTAATCTTGCTTCTCTTCATGAATAGGTGAAATCTGTCATCTTAAGGCATGGTTTCTTGGCCTCAGCAAATTTAAGACGTGTGGACTTCAAATCCCAGAATTCCCCAGCCAGCCATATTAACAGCTACATTGCACGTTAACAAGTACCTCCAGTTAAGAAACACTGTCCTAAGCCAAAAAGCAAAGTTCTTATATGTAAATAAATAGCTGACCCTGTCTACTTCTAGAGCTAAATTACACAAAGATGTTTTTTTTAAAAAAGTGGCGAACAACTGGCTTCATCTTTTCAAGGTAAAAAAAAGAAGCATTGACTTTTCTTTTGAAAAAAAAAACCAAAAAACAAAATTAAACTAAATACAGTACATAAATCAGTCCCAATTTCAGGCTGCAGCAGAATGAGCCAAAAGCTGAAATCACTCTAAGGTGATTATTTTTCATGTCATAACAATTCTGTGGTAAAACTTTGTAAAATAAATCCATTATTCCTAAGGATTTTTCTAATGATCAAGGAAAAGGTTGGACTATTGTCTTTACCTTATGAATGCCAATTTGGGATTCTTGCACATTGTTCTCAGACCCATTATTTCGGTTGATCATCTGCCACAGCTTTGAATACATGCTATTCTTCTCGAAAGGATTCATCCCTTTCACCCGTACATGTTCATAGACTGCAGAATCCAAAACGGTGCCATAAGGAATATCTGTCTGCCGGGAGAGATCTTGAAGAGACCTTGAATATTAGAGGAGACATGAAACACAAGTTATTTGATTCCATATTTGCAGGCTGTTGGCAAGCAAAGAACAGCACGTATGACAACAATTCTTCAGGCATTTTGATTTTGTTTTTGTATGACTAGAAAACAAAACTAGGAGAATTACCTTTATGTTTTAAGATAAAAGGGAAAGTACAGAGATAAGGGAAAAAGAGAGAAAAGAAAAGATATTTGATTTTTCTTTTTTAAAAAAGAGACCTACAAAAATCAGGACAGGTTAGCTTCTTTTAAAGAGTAACAAAGAAGGAAAGGTTTAATATTATTCATTCCATTCATATCCCGCTTTTGAGATTTAAGGAACATGCCATTCCCAAAGTGACTCAGCATTACGATATGTTTTCTTTTTTTCAAATGGAAATGGTAATTGACAGTTTAAAACCTAGCATCAACCAAAAGAAAGCCAACAAAAGAAAAGAGCAAGAGCAAGAGCTAAAATGGATTGGTTTCATTTATCTGTCAAATGTATATGACATCCTTCCATCAGGCAGTCAAGCAATAAACAGAAATACCATTATCATCTATTTGATTTAGCCTCTGGACATCAAAGTAAAAGCACTCCTCTAGCCCTGATGAATTACATCTCTACAAAGGTTGTTTATATTATAAACACAGCAAACCATTTCTTAAGTTACATTTCTTACATTAAAGTGCTAAAAGAGACAAAGCAGCAATAAACAGGGCAAAACTGAACTTTATAAACTGAACAATAAACTCTATAATCAGAATAATTAGCTGGAGTAACGTGAAAAATCAGCATACTACAGGTACGTAGGTATTATGAGTCTGCTGTCTGTGGGTCAACTTACAGATTCATTTATTTCAGTTTTATCTACACTAATAATGCATGCCTCCCTCCTTTCTCCATTGGCTGGAGACCTCCTTGTTAACAAATAGGCAGCAAATCCTTGGATACAACTGTAGTTGTCAAAACAGCTTTATTGCTGCTACTTCTGCCAGCAAAGCCACAACCACAGCGATTCAGTGTAATAAAATACCAGAAACATTAGTGAATAACTGAAGAAAGAAACAGCTTTCGGTAATAAAAACAAACAAAATAACGACAAAAGCATGATTTTCTTGGGTGAAGTAGATGGGAACTCAGATCTCTGAGCATTCAAACAAGACAACTATCAGTTCACTGTCAAGAATAATTGACACGTACTGCTTGTTTTTTTTTTTTTTTTTACTAAAGTGAACATACACATAGTCCTTGACCTATAGCAGTTCATTTAGTGACTGTTCAAAGTTCAACAGTACTGAAAAAAGTGACTAATGACTGTTTTTCAGTTTTACAACCTTAGAGCAACCCCGTGATTTTCGGATCAAAATTCAGATGCTTGGCAACTGGTTCATACTTATGAGTATTGATGTGATTATCTTTTGCAAGCTTCTGACAAGCAAAGTAAATGGGGAAGCCAGATTCACTTAACAGCCATATTACTAACTGAAGAACTGCAGTGATTTACTTTACAATTGTGGCAAGAAAAATCATAAAATGGGACAAAGCTGACTTAACAAATTTTTCACTTAGCAACAAAATTTTTTGGCTCAATTGTGGACTTAAGTCAAGGACTACCTGTAATCAGTTGTCTGCTAATGCTACTGGTAGAGAGCAGATAAATTGCATCAGTGAAGGATTAGTATATTAAGTTTTAATATGGCCCGGTCACTGCAAGATAATTGTGTTATGCTGAATATATAGATTTACAGATTAACAGAGTTGGAAGGGTCCTGTAGGTCATCTAGTCTGACCCCCCCAAAGCAGGAGACCCTACACCATTTATGACAAATGGCAGTCCAACCTCTTCTTGAAAGCCTCAAGTGATGAAGCTTCCACAACTTCCAAAGGCAACTTCTGTTCCATTGGTTGATTATTCTCACTGTCAGAAAATCTATCCTTATTTCGAGGTTGAATCTCTCCTGGTTCAGTTTCCATTCATTGCTTTTTGTCTTTGGGTGCTTTGGAAAACACCTAAACCTAACCCTAAACCTTTTTGTGGCAGCCTCTCAAATATTGGAAGACTGCTATCATGTCTGCCCTGGTCCTTCTTAAACATGAAACATTCTTAAACTTAAACATGATTCATTTGTGGTAGTCATCTCTTGCAGTTAATCTGCCCATGAAGTATCTGATGTCATATTTGATGGGAACCAGAGAAAATCTAAGAGTAAAGTTGGTCTTAACATGGTAATTACTGTCTTCATCCATAGAAGGGCCATGGAAAGAAAACAATCGTGAAATAAGCATCTTCGTTAATGTTGATAGTGAGAACAATGGTAAATTATAATTGTTTGTCTTTTCTTGTAAGAAATTACATTTTTGCAACCAAGGAACTCAATTAGCTATTTTGCACAAACCAGCTCTTGCATGTTACCAGCAATTATCACAATGAATGCTTTTGAAATAAAAGTGAGAAAGAAAAGGAAAAAAGTTACAGAAGGCTACCATTTGTCAATGTGTTCTAATCAAAGAATACAAACTAAGGGTTTTTTTAAAAAATAAAGCAACTCTTTGGATACACATTAGAAGTAGTATTATTATTACCTGGGAAACAAAACAAAGAAAGCTTAGGAAATGAAAGCACAATTGACAAATATTCACAGACCTGCATTTGTTTATATAAAACTTCATACTGCACGGATACAAATTTTAAGCACATATAGTAGTAAGTGTAGATTTTAAACTGCTGAATATCTCTAAACTGTACACTTATTCAGTCTAAATATTCAACATCTTAACATCTTTAATCTGGTCCTTAAGGCCCTGTCACACTGCCCAACAGATGCAAAACGGACAAAACTGACGAGAAAAATGTTCCATCCGTTATTATCCACTCTCAGAAGGGGCAAAAATTTGCATAACCGGAGCGGATAACACGGACGCGGGGAGGACACAGGGCGGATGGAAAGCGGATGCGAAACAGAAGCCCAGCGGATGGAAGCGGATGGGAGCGGATGGCATATCCGCTAGGCTTCCGGGGGACCTCAGCAAAGCAGATGCGGAACAGATATAGTGGATGCAGAGCAGATGAAGCGGATGCACAGCAGATGCACAGCGGATGCACAGCGGAAGCCTAGCGGATGCCGAGCGTTAATTGCGCATGCGGGGAGGATGCATTGTGTCAGCCCCGTGGATATAATGGAAGCAACTCGGAAGCAGGTCACCATTCAGAGGAAAGACCTGATCCAGACACATCGACTGCCTTGCCTGTCCTGCCTGCATGTCTGTCTGCCAGCCTCCCTGCCAGCCTTGCTGTCTGCCTGCCTGCCAGCCTTGCTCCCAGCCAGTCTGCCTGCCAGCCTTGGTGCCTGCCTGCCTGCCAGCCTTGGTTCATGCCTGCCTGCAAGCCTTGGTGCCTGCCTCCCTGCAAGCCTTCCTGCCAGCCTTGGTGCCTGCCTGCCTGCCTGCAAACCTTCGTACCAGCCTTGGTGCCTGCCTGCCTGCCAGCCTTGGTGCCTGCCTGCTTGCCAGCCTTCCAGCCAGCCTTGGTTCCTGCCAGCCTCCCTGCCAGCCAGCAACCCCACAACCATGCTGAAGCACAGCAAGCCTCAGCCATCTGCTGCCAGCCCTTGCAAGAGGGACAGGGTTACCATCCCGCCCCCTGGCCCTCACTCTGGTTCTACTGGGGCTTCTGCAGCATGGGCTTGCTCTTCTGGGGCTGGGGCTTCTGCTGCTTCTGCTTCTGGAGGAGCTGATGACAAGCACTCCAGCACCAGCCACCTCCACAGAACCTGGACCCTTCACCCCTGAGACTGAGCGACCAAGAGGAATGCCAGAGACTCATTTTTGTTTGATAGCTTCTTGTTAGTAAAGTCTATTTTTGATTCACACACTTGCTTCATTTCTTTTTTTTAATAAAGTCTCGGTGGAAACTTTTAGAAGTGGTTTAAGCCTTTGCATGCTTGAGGGATGGGTTAAGAAAGCAGTGGGATGGGCAGGGATACCTGTGGGATGGGGAATAGCTGTGGGATAGATAAACCTCCAGTGCAAGCATAGTGGGACTGTATGGTCCACCCTCCCAGGTGCCACACCTTTGGCCCTTTATTATCAATAACAATGTAAGCATTGATCCACACATTTGAACATAAACACAACTCTTTATTAAATGCCGTGTTCATTGTAGGCCCACCCAACATACATGGCACAATCTCATCAGTGTGATGAGACAGGCTGAAGGAAGCATCCATTAAGCATCTATCATCCTGTCTTGCCACTCCACTGCTCCAGCTGGGGAGTTGCACCAGTGTTTCAGGAGGTTGCGCTGCTTCTTCACTTCAT
>BLBF01000026.1:26809700-26826104 GCA_015471245.1 Laticauda colubrina
TCTCTCTCTCTCTCTCTCTCTCTTTTTCTCTCTCTCTCTCTCTCTCATTTCTACCTGATTGCAGTATTTGGGTTTGGCTAGTCTTGAGGAAAGAAGGACTGGGGTAAAGTGAAAGCAGTATTCCAGTATTTCAGAGGTTGCCACAAGGAGGAGGAGGGCAACATATTTACCAAAACACCTAGCTAGGACAGGAAACAACAGATGGAAACTAATCAAGGAGAGAAGTAACCTGGAATTAAGGAGAAACTTCTAACACTGAGAACAATTAACCAGTGGAACAATTTGTCTTCAAAAATTGTAGGTACTTCATCACTGGAGGTTTTTAAGAAGAATAAGAGTTGTCTGAAATGTTATAGGGTTTCCTACTTGAACAGGGGGTTGGATGAGAGGACCTATTCCAATTGATTGATTGATCTCTATCTATCATCTATCAAAATTTGGAAGGATTGCAATCAAGACAGTGGTTTCCTTCAGAAGAATCCACAGGGTTTTGCTACTCTAATCAAGAGATAGGACTGATTTTGCAAGGATTCAGGACAATGTATTTCAGTTTATGTTCTGTTTCATTCAGAATTGACCTGTCAATCCACTAATGGAGCAATTATGTCCAGAAAATGAACCTGATATCTAGGCCAATGGTAATGGATGGGCAGCTTTTGCTCTCTTTGAGAGAACTGCCTTTTTAAAAGCACCAGCCAAATCAACTTAATGGCCAATTTGCTAAAGGCAAGAAGGAGCTGCTGGAGAAAAATAATAGCCTAATAAAAACTACACTAGATTACAACATCCCTTTGGATTTGGTTTATTTGCACATAAGCAGTGTGGCCACCATAATAATTTGTTTAGAACCGTAATTGATGTGTGTACCCAAAGCTTTCCACAATCTCTCAAAAATCTAGATAAACCATGGATATCAGAAAAGGAAGAATGTGTCCCGAAAAAGGACACTAATAAAACTATGAAGGAGGCTGTAAAAAAAAGTTAGCTATTCAAGTTTAATTTCAAGTTGCCACTTATTCTCTTAATAAGCTTTTGCATCTCCTGAGAGTGCTCTTTCCAACATCAGATCACATATAGAGCTTTCTATAATTGCAGGTGTGTTTGCAGGGCACCTAATGATAATGGAGTAGGAGACTGCTATTCTATGGTTTCTCACAAGAACATCTTGCCAATTGACTCTGTTGCTTCCAGAATTCATCATGGTCACAACTTTCATCAAGGTAAGATCTAACATAGTATCTTGCCTATGTAAACCGCTGTTAGAAGAATAAGAAAAGCAGAAGAGAAATGTAAAACATATATTATCCATGCAGGAAGTTCCTGGTATTACATGAAAAGAGAACTGCTTCCAGCCTACACAAAAATACAGTAGAACCTCTGGTCACAAATGCTTTTGACCCCGACCAAATTGGGTTCTGATCAAAAAATTCACATTTTTTTCCCCATGCCCAATTTCCCCTTCCACACATTTTTTTTTTTTTTTTGTAAATGTCAAATTTCCAAAATTAGGTTTGGGTCACAACCAAATCGGGATGTGACCAAAGTTATGGAATGAATTATGATTGTGATCAGAGGTTCTACTGTACTTGAAGAAGCATAATTCTATGAATTTTTCACTTCTCTCAATTTTGGTCCTTGAAATCCAAAATATTCAATAGACCAGCATAAATATATTATAATGTAGTAGAAACCCGTATGGTGCCTTAGTTAGGAAGAGTTGCACAGCTAGCACATAGAATAGGATTAAAACATCAAGCAAAAAAAAAAAAAGAACAAACCTCCCAGTAAAATATATGTCATACATTGAGTATGACTAACCACAACTAACCATTGTCAGTAAGTTCATTTCTACATTGTACTCTAAAGCATTTCAGTTTCAATGCTTTTGTGAAAGCCCAGTCAAGTCATGTGGACCTTAGGAGAAAACTGCTCCACAGGACAATCCAGATGGCAAGAAAGCAAACCTTTCTGATCCTGCAAGATGACAATGATTTACAACTGCGACAAGCAGAACATCAAGTGATTCTGAGTGGGCAGAAATAGCAGGAGTTCTGTATGTAACCAGATCACAAGCCACAATGTGCTATATACAGTAGGAAACTGTTAAAATTATAAACTCTATCTTGAAGCCTAATGATAACCAGTTAAAGTTAAAGTTAAAGTTAAACCAGTTAAAGTCCACAGACTAGTGGGGATATATGGACAAAATAAGACATGTTCATAACTAGTTCCTGTCTCCTGGATTACTTGTAGATTTCTAGTGACCATGTAGAATGCCTTGTAATTGTCAAAAAGAGAGATGGTCATGGTACAAGTGATTGTGAGAAGGCATTTCTCACAATTTCCTGACAGTTAGAACAATTGATCAGATTCTCCAAAGTATCTGAATGCAGGCCAAGAAGCAATGGATGGAAGTGAATCAAGGAGAGAAGCAACCAAGAAGTAAGAACTTCCTGACACTGAGAACAATTTATCAGTGGAATGGCTTTCCTACAGAAGTTGTGGATGCTTCAACACTGGAAGATTTTAAGAAGAGATTGGACAACCATTTGTCTGAAATGATACAGGGTTTCCTGCCTGACCAGGTGGTTGGACTCGAAGACCCTCAAAATCCCTTCTAACTCTGTTATTCTGTTATTTAAATTCAGAAAGAGAGACAATTACTGAACAAGGTGAATGCCTGCTGGTTACAGCTGTCACCTGACTGAGATGTTAGTTCTTGTCAGTAGTCAATGGAGTTTCTCAGTCATTTAGGTCGTGGTTGTCCCAAAGGTGCTTTTTCAAGAGGCAGCTGGACTTCTTTGTTTTTCTTTGAAGATGTTTTGTTTCTCGTCCAAGAAGCTAGGCACACTATTAAAGACCTTAGAGACCAAGTTACAGATAGATCATCACCGAAAAACCTTATCTCTGTGGTTGCCAAGACTCATCACTAACTTGGTAGCACACAATATCCTCCTCTCCTCTCCTTTCCTCTCTTCTCCTCTCTTTTTCTTTCTTCTCTTCATATAACTGGTAGTATAGTTTGGGGAAAACTTTCCCCACAAGAGCAGATATTATTTTAGCCCCCTTACTTAATTATTTGTGTTTTGAATCTAACTTCTAAGGTTATAGAGACAGAATGCCAGCTTGTGATGAGAAAAGGAAGATAAATATTTTTATGTGCTGTGTAAAAAGGAACACACTGATTATTTCAGGTTCCTGTGATCCTGACTGGTTAGTCTTTCTTCCATTGAAGTATATGTGTGTAAAGAAAATAAAGATTAACATGGATAAAATTTGTGATATTGCATGTCTTAAAGAATTGTTGGAATCTTAATGTAATGATGCCAGTTCCATCTGATTTATTTCCATTTGCTCATTTCATATTTTAGGGATGTTGCTTAAGCAACCGTGATCTGAGCCTTGCAATTGAAATGGCTCATAAGATTGGGATGCTGGGTATTAGAAACTCAGGAGCATTTCATTTTAATAAGAGCAGAACAAAACAAGAACAAAAACATACAAACTAATTTAGCTCCTGACAATTTGTAATTGCACAATATAGCTCTCATCAGATTGCAAAGACTTTGTTTCACATAATTTAAAACAATTCACCCCAAAAGAAAGAGTGCATTTAACTTTATGTATTACAGTGGCATATATAAAACAACAACATGCCTGCAGAATGAACAAGTTTGTCTTATAACATGGAAACTGTCTGCACAGAGACAATTAGTCATCCAATAATGAGGATGAACATCTAATTGCTTATTCTAAAGCACATTTATTTATGACACATTCATTTATTTATATAAAGCTTTGTCTAAGCAATTTTATTCTCCTTTTATTCTCCTTTTTTCTATAGTTGTATGGTTATGAGAATTAATTCTAATTCAGCCCAAACAGACAGAACACAAAAAGAATTACATTCTGCCTTGTCTGGGTGGCTTACAAATTTGAATGCTTGCTGGGTGGCTTAGAGATTTGGATAAATCAATTCACAGTAGAAAGGACAGTTCATTTTCCTTTTGGAAAAAATAATAAATTTATTGGAATTCAGTTGCAGTAATTAGAGCCAAAGATCACACAATAAATAGTCATTTGCCAAAGGCTTCAAAGGCTTTCCAGAGATATTCAGTCTAATGAGAACTGTGATATAAGAAAATAGAATGCATTCATTTAGGGAGTTTTACACTCATGTCAGAAGTATCCAGGCGCTTCTAGGTTGAAAAGATTAGCCAGTGACATGATTGTTGTCTGGGGGATAGACAGTTGGAGCCTCCTTTTATGTCCTTGGCAGGAGTTGGAGCAAAGAACGAGGGCTCATCCCACCTCACAGCAGCATTTGGGTCTCAAACATGGTCTTGCTAACTTCCAACAAACACCTAACCACAAGAGCCACTGTGCTCCTTGTTTAGGGAGTTGAAGTATAAAAGGTAAAAATCAGGATTCCCCTCGCACATAGGTGCTAGTTGTTTCCAGCTCTAGAGGGTGGTATTCATCTCCATTACAAAGCCGAAGAGCCAGCACTATCCGAAGATGTCTCCGTGGTCTTGTGGCTGGTGTGACTAAATGCTGAAGGCGCACAGAATGTTGTTATTTTCCCATCAAAGTGGTCCCTATTTTTCTACTTGCATTTTTACATGCTTTCGAACTGTTAGATTGGCAGAAGCTGAGACAAGTGACAGGAGCTCACTCCATTATGCAGTGCTAAGAATTCGAACTGCCAAACTGCCAACCTTTCTGATGGACAAGCTCAGTGTCTTAGCCACAGAGCCATAGCATTCCCAGTTTAAGGAGTTGAAGGGAGAGGAATCTTAACTTTATAGGAAGAGGGACCATGGTTATACCTGGACCAGTATTACTCAATATTAGCAACTTTTAAAAGCGTGGACGTCAACTCCCAGATTTCCCTGGCCAACCATATCCACACCTCTTAAAATTGCCCATGCTGAGAAAAGCCAACCCAGACCATCTTGAATTACTATATTGTCTCTTGCTTGCAGGTATGCCAAGGTCTGCAAAGATCAATAATAAAGATGCAGGACATACTTTTCACAAAAAAGAGACGTTAGATAGAGAAAATGCCTAGGTATGCTTTCATTTTGGGAATAACTGCAATTTTAGGGAACAAATAATTTCTCTCCTGTCCCCTGTCAGAGATTTTGATAGTCCTATGGCAGTTCAGAATAAATGGAGCTGCCCTTAGGAGAAGAGGAATGTTCTCTCCCACAGAGACAGTAAAACAGTGGTCAAAAGTAGTAAAACTGTGAGAGACAGAAAACCTTTCACCTCCCAGCAGATAAGGTGAGATCACCAGCCATTCTGAGAGTCTTTGTTTTCCTTTCCCTCTGTTATTAAAACAGGGAAGGAAAAAAAAAAAGAAACAAAGCGAAAAATCCAACAAGGATTCTACTGTTGTCCCCAACATTACCACTAAAATCATTACTCATAATCTAATCCTGTCTCAAGGCGCTATTTAGAACGTTTGTTGAAATGCTATATCTGAGAATATAATCCAGGGTCATACTGAAGGATGGGATCCGACCAGTATAACTACCGGTTCTGTTGCTTTGCAATGCGAGTGCATGCGCAAGTCATGTGAATGCAATTTACGACCTGTTGAGCTGCCCAGACAGCTGAGCAGCGCTGCATACAGGTGCACAGCGATTGGAAAAGCTCTTTTTTACTGCTTTTTCAACTGCAGCTGTGCTGTGCAAAGCAGCAGTGATTGAAAAAGCAGGAAATAAAGGACAGGTAAGAACCTGGGCAGGCCAAAACAGCAGCAGACACAGAACTGGTTCTTTGTCTGCTGCTCTTCAGAGCTACCAGTCCTGTAGAGCCGGACAAAACCAGTAGAATCCCACTCCTGGTCATACCAGATTAAGTTTGGAACTATTGAAAATTTCTGACAGTTAGAACAATTAATCAGTGGAACAACTTGCTCCCAGAAGTTGTTGCATCTCTGACACTGGAAGTTTTAAAGAAGAGATTGGAAAACCATTTGTCTTGGGTTTCCTGCCGGAGTAGGGGGTTGGACTAGAAGACCTCCAAATTCTGTTATTCTATTATTCTGAAATGATGGGTGCAGGAAACCATCAGCCATATTTACTGGCCAGACTTATTTGTGTGTGTATTTAGTCTTTATGATTAGTCTTCTTTTAAAAAGTATAGAAATGGGAACAAAAGGTAAGAGAGATGGAATGTTAATGTAAGGCAGTTCAAATTGCTAACAGATTTATTGCATGCTAACACTCCCTGTAAGGATCTGAAATACTAATGGTCAAAGCAAATTGGTATTATAAGAGTCAACAGAATTCAAGATGGGTTGGACTTAGATCCAGTGGTGTATCCTCTACATTTAAAAAGCCCATTTTCAACTCAATTACTTACCTTCTGCTGCATCTCTGGTGAGTAAAACAATTGATGCACAAAAATCACTGTGAATTAGCTGTGCTAAAAAACCAGGAAATAAAGCACAGGATAGAGCAGGGGCAGGTGGGTGGGGCCATATGCTCACTGGAACTATCGGTTTGCCTGAACCAGTCTGAACCAGTAGAATCCCACCCCTGCTTAGATGGGCATGAAGGGACTCAAGGCTGATGACATGTTTGAACCCTCCCTTGGGCTCAGCCTACTTCTATTTCTACACTGATTCTGGTTGGGTAGGCTTCAATTTTGGCCAAAGAGGTTTTCCAGCTCGTGGTTGACTCTTACTCCCAAGCTTGTGCAAACTTACTGGATGGAGTTCTCAATACGAGTGATGGTGAGAAAAGCCGCTAGATTTGCAGTGTAGGATGAGATGACGATCAAGGCAAACAACCACCAGGCGCCCATCATCATTCGAGTTGCCAGTGTGGTATAGGGAACTTCTCCTCCTGTTGAGCAAGAAGGATAGAATGATAAGAATTTTAATTGCAGAAGGAAATCCTTTTATTCTAGAGAACATGCTCATATAAAACACCATAGTTGGTATAAGTTTAGGAAAAGAATCTTGGGGTTCTAGGTTGGAGTCAACAATTAACATCTATAAATGAAAGCCATCAAAGGACACCATTCCATGATACTTAGTAAGAGGATCCTCTTAAATAGTTTTCTGCTATTTATCAAGAAACTTGGCTCAGTATCTAACACAAAGAGCAATAGCCCAGAAGTATTTCTATTACTTTGCAAGTTTTTTGCTATTGATTTTAATTAGCTCTCTGGAAATGTAGATATTTTTCAAAAAATGATCTAGTATCAACACATCTATATATAAACACACCATCCGATTGTTCTTTAGTATATAAAGACTCAAGCACAGCTTCTAAATGCAATAATGCACACACGTACATTGGAGGGAGAAAATAGAAAGAGGGAGGTATTAATTTATATTCAGACATTAAGATCCAAGGTTTTCCCCCCCTTTTGTGGTTAAATTAATTGATAAAGTAAAATCAATTATTAAACAAAGCAGTCATTCAAATAATATTTTTATAATTTTTTTCATATCTGGAGGTAAATACATACATTTGCATTGATAAAAGAAAAAACAAAAATCCTTCCTTCCTTCCTTCCTTCCTTCCTTCCTTCCTTCCTTCCTTCCTCCCTTCCTCCCTTCCAGTCACCTGTGATTGTGGATTGTTCATTCAGTCAACATGAATAATTTGGTTAATAAATATAGAGATGGAAAAATAGCTTATTCAAATCGTCTTGGTTTTGAGATCACAGCAGAAATACTAATAGACTAGATGGATGTGTCAGAATGATGAAGGAATATATTTCTTTGATTCCTTCTGCAGTTGCAATATGCAGGATGTTTTATCTTAGGAAAAATTATTTCATTTACAGAAATTAATATAAAAGCCATTCTGAAAGTCAGAAAAGTGTCAGCCTGATGGACATGAATCTGAAACAAAGAAGACAGATACTACAAAAACTTTTTTTCTGTTTCCTTTCCTTTCCACCACAATTGTATCTGAATCGATTATTCACCTACTTTGCTGGTTATAAACCTAGACACAAAACAAATATTGACAGTAAACTGTATTAAACACCCACCAAAATATTTTAGAGTTTGCTCTCACTTATTTTGAAACTGTATCTAGTATAGTTTACTTCTTTCCCATTTAATACAGTACAGTGCAAAAAATGGTCAAAGAATGGGAGGTAGGGCAAAAGGACACCTAAATAAATGAATGAATAAATGAATAAATGACATTAATCGTATATGATTTCCACCAACATGTTCTATTTCCTTGTGTGAAACAGACAGTAATTACCTGTAGGATATGTGCTGGTTGTGTATGTGTATGTGAACCAAAGAGGTTTCAACTTATCCTGACTGCAGCTTTTTTACTTTATTTACCCTGATGATGACAGTAGAAGGGACAAACCCCAGTATTTTTAATTTAATTTCCAATACATATGCATTTTTAACGACCTTATAATCCCTTGCATCAGGATGGAGCTGAGCGTTTACTGGCCAGATGCCCTCCTGATGCCTATGTGGAGTTTGCAGCAGATATTTTCTTTTTGCACCCAGAGAGAGAAATATCTGCCATTACCTAGGATCAAACTCACAGCCTCCTGATTGTATGAAAAGAGCTCTACCTCTAGGGCGCCAAGCTATCCCCTAATATATATCCAATATTCACTCATAAAAGTCTGGAAGTGGAAGCATTGTTAACCATGAAAGGATATGTCTATGAATTCCAGGGTTCTTTGTCTTCATCAATGCTAAATCCGTTATTTTATTATGATGATCCCATTAAGCACAGATTTACCTTTCTTGATTATAACCATTTGTTTACTAGGTGTATGTTTGGAAAGAATTGCCTACTAAAAGTTTTTAATACAGATTGCTCTGTCCACCTTATTCTTCTGAAAATGCTGAGTTAATTATAAATGGCATCTTTGATGCATTTAAGTTCTGTCTTTAAAAACAAAACCCACTATTAAGTAACATAGGATTGACTACTTTATATATTTCAAATTTCTACCTACTTTTGGAAACTTATTGTATAAAAAAAAAGAATCTTGATTCTATCTGGATAGTTTTATTTGATATTAAGACTTCAGGAAGATGAAATATCTAACTTCTGAAAACCTAATATTAGAGCTGGACATTTTTTTTAAATAGAGTATTTTTATCTTACCCTCTTTTTGAGTGATTTTTAAAAACTTTTCAATCAAAAAGCAAATTACATTCAAACAAAACTTTTTAGGTAGACATATAGAATAAATCCAATAGATCTGATTGCTCCTTTCACCATCCAATGTCAATCTCCATAATTTGCTGTGAATTTAATTGAAAGGAGTAGACTGGTAAAAGGAAAACTTGTAATTTCTCCAGATATTTCTTAAATCACGTTCTCATTTTTTAAAGCTCTTGAATAAAAACTAAAAGCTGTTCCCTACCTTCTTTATATGGAGTCAATAGGCAGGAGAAATAGAAATGAAAATCAATGTTAGGCTTTTAAAAAAAATCCATAAATGAAGCTCTCAAATAAAAATTTGAAGAGGAATAGAAAATTGGAGGGGGGGGGAGGACCTGAGAATTGGATCTTGCTGGACTGACATTCTGCCAGAAAAATTGGGTGCAATGCAGTGATTTTAAATTTACTAACCCCTTGAGGGATGATATCATGGAATTATCTTTTTTCAAAAAACTTAATAGCTGGTGTTCTCTGTTTTGTATTTTTCTTACATATGTTTTATTATGAACAAATTAAAATCTTCATTGCTAAAATGGTAATGAATTGTCTGCAAGAAAACTACCAAGCTCAGACAGCACCAAGGATCCCACATTTCAACCCTGAGCTAAAGGCCCGGTCCCACTGGTCGACGGACACAAAATGTATGCATAAAGGATACAATGGACGAGCAAAATTTAAGGGGTGGCTCCATCCGTTGTCATCTGCTCCAAAAATTGGCGAAAATTTGCATAAACAGAACGGACAAGAATGGAAAAGAACGGACTTGAGTAGTATGTAGTGGGGATGTTAAATAGATGTTCATAGAAAGCCTAGCGGATGAAAGTGGATGGAAGCGGATGATACCTACGAAGGGGTTCCGGGGGAGAATTGCGAAGCGGATGCATAGCGGAAGGGGCGGATGCATAGCGGATGAAGCGGATGCATCACGGACGCCTATAGGAAACAAAGGGGATGCTGCACGGATATATATCAGATGCAAAGCGTTCACTGCGCCTGTGGGGAGTATGAATTGCATCAGCTCCGTGGATATAAAAGGATGCAGCATGCATGCAGTCAGCACATAGGGGAAAGACGTGCTGCCACATACATCAAGCAGGAACACCATAGTTCATCAGTCAGGCAAGAAGAGAAAACCCATGCCTACTCGTTCCAGCCCTGGCAAGAAGGCCAGAACCAGCATCCCACCCCCTGGCACCGACTCTGAAGCTGCTGCTGCTGCTGCTGCTGTGGTGGACCAGCCCCAAGGCCCTCAAAGCCCTGCTGCTGAAGGCCCTGCTGCTCAATCCCCTGAAGGCCCTGCTGCTCAATCCCCTGAAGGCCCTGCTGAAGCCCCTGCCAGAGGGAGGAAGAGGCAAGAGAAGGAGAAGGGAGAGAGGAAACAGTACACCATTTCCGAGGAGCATGAGGATGAGGTGCTGGAATGGCTGAGGGAGAACGAGTACCTCTGGAGAAAGGGCCAAAGACTCTATCACGACACCAAGAAGAAGCAGGCAGTTTGGAGAGACAAGGCAAAGAGCCTGTGGTACACTGCAGAAGTACTCCTTAGATGGTGGAAGCACGTGCACACCTGGTATGGCAAGCTACACCTCAAGAAATCAGGGCAGGTCACTGTCAAGCTCACTGACCGGGAGATGTACGTCATGGCCAAGTGTAGTTTCCTGGAGGGTGAGATCCGCCACTGAGGAGCAGCCCCTCTGAGACCCCTCTCCCTCAGACAGCCCACAGACAGCCAGTCCTCTTCCAGCCAGGAGCCAGCTACCCTGTCCAGGCAGATGTCTTCAGAGGGCCCCACAGCAGAGACCCCCCCCAACAGCTGCACTCCCCATACCGGCGGACTTGGAGGATCCCGTGGGGAATGACGTCCTGCTGTCACAAATGGAGGAAGAAGCAGCAGCTGCCAGAGGCCAACCCACCCCCACCCCCAGCTCCACAGGACACAGGCAGAGAGAGAAACTGCTGTTGGAGATCAGGGGCACAAGGAAGACCAGCACAGAACTTCTCTCTCAGCTGATCCACAGCGACATACTATCCTCGGGCCGGAAGCCCTTCATCACCTACATGAGCCAGACCCTCAGGGACCTACCCGAGGCCCAGTACCAGGTGATGAAGCAGAAGATCACAGCACTTCTGCACAGCCCTTAAGGCCCAGCTGAAGCTGCTCCTACCCAGTCCAGGTCTGCTCCTCCACCCCAGGCGATGTCACAGCCCTTCCATGGCTTTCAACAGCCCCTCACCTACCAAGACTACCAGGACTTCCCACGCAGAAGCAGAACTTCCCAGTCCAGGCCCAGTTCATCGCACGCCACAGATGACAGTCCTCACCCAGCTGCAGACCAGACAGCCCCACTACACTCCTCCTTCCTCCACCCCACAGCCAAGCCCGTCAATGGACAATCTGTCATCAGTATTGTGCCTGACATCTCAAGTCCTTGATGAAGGGCCTCTCAACCTCACAGAACTGAGTCAGCTCTAGGACAGCTTCCTGAAGATACCATCCCCTGTTGTACCCTTGGGGCCAAGCACCCCAATGGTGCCTCAGACCAGCACTCAAGCCACAGCCACCTCCACAGTGCCTGCCCGCTTAACAGCTGAGACCATGGACATGACTCAGAGTGACTGAGAATAGTGTCAGAGACTGAGTTGTACTTCTTTGCTTAAGACACTTTACTTGGTTCATTTTGCTTTTTTAATGAAGTCATAAAGTTTACCTAAGAAAGTAAATAAGGTTATCTTTGCTTAACACACTTAATACAGTTTACTTGGTTCATTTTGCTTAATTAATAAAGTCATAAAGTTAAGAAAGTTAATAAAGGTTATCTTTGCTTAAGACACTTGGTTCATTTTTTAAACTTAATAACGTGTTGGTGAAAACTTTGAAAAAATGGTTAAGCCTTTGCATGCTTGTGGGATAGATAAGGATAGTTGTGGGATAGATAAACCTCCAGTGCAAGCATAGTGGGACTGTATGGTCCACCATCCCAGCTGCCACACATATGGACCTTTTTTATCAATAACAATTTATTCATTGATCAACACATTTTAAAATAAACAAAGCTCTTTATTAATGCCCTGTTCATTGTAGGACCACTTAACATACATGGCACAATCTCATCAGTGTTATGCGACAGCTTCAAGGAAGCATCCATTAATCATCTATCATCCTGTCTTGCCACTCCACTGCTCCAGCTGGGGAGTTGCACCAGTGTCTCAGTTGGTTGTGCTGCTTCTTCCCTTCACGTGAGGCTCTGTTGGGGCCATGCACATCCTCAGTGTCTATCAGGTTTTGCCCTTTCCTCCATTCCCCAGGCTCCATGTCCCCATTGCCTTGTTGGAGGTCCACGAGCCTGTTCTGCAACACTGGGTAGCGGGTATGCATGAGATTGTGCAGGATGCAGCAAACTTCCACGATGTTCCTCACGGTCTCTGGGCGATGCTGCATGGTGGTGAGAAGTACCTGGAACCTGTTGGCCAGGATGCCAAAGGCATTCTCCACCACCCGCCTTGCCCTGGACAGCCTGTAGTTGAAGATCCTCTCTTCATGGATGAGGCATCTGGAGGTGTAGGGCTTCATGAGGTAGGTTCTGAGGGAGAAGGCGTCATCCCCCATGATGAAGTAGGGCACATCTTGCGTGTCATTGGGCAGGGGGTCTGGATCTGGGAAGCCCACGATGAGGTTGCCTTCCAGCTCCTCCTTGAGGTCACTGGCGTTGTATTCCTGGGCATCTGAAGATGAGCCGTTGCCTGAAGCATCGATGTACATGAACTTGTAGTCAGCATCAACCATGGCAAAGAGGATGATACTGAAGAAGCCCTTGTAGTTGTAATAAGTGGACCCTGAGTTGGCTGGAGCTTTGAAGGCCACGTGCTTGCCATCTATGGCTCCAACAGTGTGGGGAAATTTCCACCTCTGATACCATTCTTCTGCAAGTTTTCTCCAGGCTTGTTCAGTGGTAGGGCACTTGAGGAGCTCCTCCACGTATTCTTCAATGATGACCTGCACCACTTCTCTGACTACTTTGCTGATGCTGTTGTGTGGCACCCTCCATGCATAGTGCATGTTTCTGTATGTGGTTCCAGAGGCCAGGTGGCGCAGAGTCAGTGCCACCTTCAGTCCAGGGTCCTGGTTGGGACAGAAGTTGGTGCTCGGCTTGGTCAACCTGGGTCTCAGACGCTGTACAAGTTCGTCAAACATGGCTGGTGGCATCCTCATGAAGTGCTGGAATGTACGAGGGTCCTTATTCCTCAGCTCCAGCATCAACTGGTCATACAGTCCAAACTCCATTCTTCTCACCATCCATCCTCGGACCCACACAGTTCTTGGACGTCTCCTTCTTCTCCTTCTGTATAAAAGTTGAAACAGTCTTAACAGGTTTTGGTTCTGGTGATGAATGAGTGCAGCTATCATATGGACTGTGTCATCATCCATGGTGGAGAACAATTGATGATGTGGAAGACCAAGACCAAGGGTGAAGAGGTCTGTACACCACGGCTGCTGGACTCATACTGAGATCCAGATGATTTTCTCCCCCTTTTTATTGGAAATATCGGTTGTCCTCTAGGTGTCCTTCTACATACTCTTGACATACTCCAGACTTCCTAAATATACGAGATACATCCCAGATACAAATGTTTTGTCCATTTTGAATCCTTTATATACGAGATGCATATACTTACATCCTTGCTACTAACGCTGTGTAGACGTTCCGTGTACCTTTTGTTTCCTCTCTCTTTCCATTTTCAGCTGCAGCAGATGTGAGTTGAGGGGATGGGCAGAGGATGCAGAGAGGATACAGCGGACGTTTAATGGATGATAATGGACATAGAACGTTTGTTGCCCATATATGTTGCGGATGTACATTGTACGTGGTGGAAAGTTCATCCATTCACAAAGTTTTCTGCAGCTCAAAACTTTTTGCGCAGATGAAATCACAGTGGACGGATGCTCGACGGATAGAGCGTATGAAACATGTATGCAATGAGTACACAATGGATGCATAGCGTTTTCCAACGGATGGCAAGCTTTTTTTAACGTTTTACATCCTCTTTGCATCCATAAGTGCAGTGGGACTGGGCCTTAAAAGTGTTCTTTTCCATCAGGACTTAATAACCATCTATCACCAAGAACTGTGAGATCTCAAGAATGGAAACAGGTAATCATTTTTGGGCTGAGATGAGTGTTGCACCTGTAAAAATATTTTAAAAAACTTCTAATGCAGAGGTGTCAAACTCAATATCATTGAGGGCTGCATCAGGGTTGTGTTTGATTCTGGAGGGCCAGGGTGGGCATGGCCAGCTCAAGATCACTTGTGTCGGAGGCACCTGTGGTGTCCCAAGCACTCTGCCAGCGAAAATGGGCACCTGAGCTCTGTTTTCAGCTGCGATGGCCTCCTGAAACCCTCTGCTAGCGTAAACTGATCTCGCGAGGGCCACACACAGCCCTCCCAAGCTCCGTTTTTGCTGGCAGAGGCATTACGGGCCGGTCCTTGGCTATTTCCAGGGCAGACCTCCAGGCCACATCTAAGCAATCTGTGAGCCAGATCTGGCCCCCGAGCCTTAAGTTTGACACCCCTGCTCTAATATCTCAGTTGATGATATTAGTATCATGAAGCTATCACAGTAGGCAAAATGAAAAACTGAAGGCCCTTTTTGGTTTCTGAAAAGTTGAATAGGGTTTTTGGTTAGAACTACAGCCATTTTCATCAGCACTTTCCAACACCCCCCCCCCCCAATAAACTGATGGGGTAGTACTATAATATGGGGTTTTACTATATGCTTAGCTTTCCCTTGAATACTTAAATACATTTCTTAATTTGCATATATTAAATCAATAAAGATACAGTCTTGTCCCAATGAACATATGACTTCTGAATTACTATTACTATAGAGCCCAATTGTGGCTACCTATATAGCCACAATTGGGCTCAACCACAATTGAGCCCAATCTTTCTATTGTTAAATGAGACATTGGTTAAGTGAATTTTGCCCCATTTTATGACCCTTCTTGCCACAGTTGTTAAGTGAATCACAGCAATCATTGCATTAATAATGTGGTTGTTAAGTGAATTTGGCTTTTCCATTGACTTTGGTTGTCAAAAGGTTGCAAAAGGTGATCACAAGATCCCAGAACGCTGTGACCATCATGAATATGAATCCATTGCCAAGTGGCTGAATTTTGTGATACTTCAATGGTTGTAAATGTGAAAAGTGATCATAAGTAACTTTGAACGGTCACTAAATGAATTGTTGTCAATCAAGGACTACCTGTACATTGGCATTATTTTTTTAAATATTACTCTAAGGAAGCACTCCTGTGAGTGGATATGAAATCTGAAGAAGAGACTGCTCCTATTTTCATTCTTTTTTATTTTTTTATTTTTTGTGTCAGGGTCATGTTATTGTCTTCCATTAGGAACAATTCTAAAACATTGTAGTCTTAGTCTGTAAGAAAAGCTCTCAGGCCAATAAGAATACACATCCACTTCAGTTTTCCACCCGAATATATGCAGGTAGGACACAGAACTGAATGTTCAAGCCCATTCCTATCCATTTTAAAGGCCTCTGATGAACTGCTACCAAAACTAATAATTCAAGGACATAATATGCAGATGTACATGTGCACGAACCCTCAACTAACAGGCACTGAATATCTTGTATACAAAGTACTTTCTTTAGTAAGAGGTTACCTTCATTTTTCTTTTACAAAAAACATTCTCCCTTTTGATTATTCAGCAGACCAGGATGGTTCTTGAAGAATATGTATGTGTGATGTACATACATTTATATGAGGGAGTTCAATCACCATGATTAAAAATTGGACTGTTCCTACATAATATCTAATTTCATAAATGAGACATAAGAGCAAAGATGTGCCATGGGTGAACCACAATTTCATTTCACATTTAATGGAACAATAGACATTGCTTACATTTTTAAATTCGAACTATCGCTCATCATTATATTTTATATTGATTTTATAATTTCATGTTGTCCTTTCCAATCTCCCTTGATGGCAGGACTTTGACTTATTTATTAATCACTAAATTGGTCTGCCAGGAACCTTGAATGACATATTGTATATGTTTATATGTAATATAAGCTATAAAATATCATTACATTACATATTACTTACCTTATAAATATAAGGTAAGTAATATGTAATTTAATAAAGGATTTTATGTATATTTATGAGAAACACACATGCAGACTTTGGAATCTTTTTATAGTAAGT
>BLBF01000026.1:26826114-26854543 GCA_015471245.1 Laticauda colubrina
TTTATGAGAAACACACATGCAGACTTTGGAATCTTTTTATAGTAAGTTTGTACAATGCTTCGGGGTTCAACACTTACTTCCCTCCTATTTAACATTTGCATGAAGTTCCTGAGTGAGGTGAACCAATAGTTTGATATTTGTATATCTCCACCCCAAACTATGTGAATGATGCTCTGGAAGTCTCATCTCAGTTCCTGGAGGCTGTGAGAGCTTAGACGGGAACAACAGACTTCAGCTCAAACCAAGCAAAACAGAGTGGTTTTGAGTCTTTAGAGGTCCTGTGTATGGGGACCTTCCATTTTTGGTTATGGATGGGATAGCACTGTGTGATAACCCAGGGTGGGATACAAAATAAACACAGTCATGAAAACAGGTGAAGTCTCTTTTATTCCTTCACTTTGCTCCAAAGCTCCAAATATCCTTGACCGAAGACAGAAAACTCCCCCACAAGTAGTTACGAAAAGGAGGAAATGTTTAAATTAAAAATGCCTATAATTTATAAAGAGTAAAAACAACACAAACCACACTGAGGCAATTAAGAGAACCAGGCAAGATAAGGGCTTGAAGACATCCACAGATATCGGAACATACACTGGGAAGATGCCAAACTCAGAAAGGAACAACAGACTAGAGATACTTCCACGCTATTCATGTCTTTCCCTTATCCTCTCCTCCCTGTGTGTCCCAGGATGGAGTGGGGATAGGCCTGGGTCTTCCTCTGTCTGCCCAGATGGCCTCTACCCTTCCCCAGCCTCTTCCACAACCTCCGGAGCTACACTTCCACTTCCTGTCAGCGGTTCCTCCTCTCCCTTGGAGTCAGTTTCCAACAGGGGCATGACAGTACTGCCGCAGACAGAGTCAAAGTATAAAGCAGGAAGTTGCCTGGATTCCTAGCTCCTGCCTGAAGAACATGTGGAAGCTATGGCCAGGAGAGATTTCGTATAGCTTTGTGTTGTGTATGAGTTGAGGTTTTTTTCACAGTCTCTCATAACAATGTTACTTTCTGTTTGGACTACTGCAGTGTACTCTAAATGGGGCTGCCTTTGGACTATTCAAAAGATTCAACTGCTGAAAAAGACAGTGACATGGGCTGTTAATGGTGCTGGTTAGGTTTATGCCTCCATAAGCTGCATTGGATACTAGTTTGATTCTAGGATATAACTCAAGATACTGATAGTTTATCTTTAAAGCCTTATATGACTTAGGGATGGATTACTTATCAGACTGTTACTTCCTGGTTGATTCTACTGGTTCCATCCAATCTGGGAAGAAAAGTCATTGTAAGTACCAACAGCAAAGGAACGTAACCTAGTATTATCATGAATAAGAGATGTTTCTATCATGGCACCACCCTTCTGAACATCATCTGTCCTGAGATTAGGTCGTGCCCTATGTTAGGAATGTAAGTCACCTAACAATTATTTGGGTTGGAAATATATAAACTAGGATAGACATTTTAATACTATGTCTTTAAGGGACTTCTAAACTGTAATTGGGTGTGGTTTCCCAAATGGCTATAAGATGGAGCCAGAAACCTGGATTGTTTAGTCTCAGAAGAGAGTCTCAGTAAGTATCTGTTTCCTTCTGTTGGAGAGAGTTGCTGTTCCTCTTAATGACTGTTACTGATCGTTGATGTAAGTCTATTACTGAACTGTTTTTGATACTGGACTTTGTTGTTGGATTATCCCTGGACTGAAAACTGAGTGATTTAACTATGAATGACTTGGACTGTGTGTGAACTTTGCTTAAATGTTCATTGGAAATAAAAATCTACATTTACTGTACAGTGTATCTGTGTGCTGTGTGTGTATTATTTAACATTACTCTCAATACGTCTCCCTGTAGGCACTCATTCTCCTAACGGGGAATTACCTCAACACCCTACACTGCTGGTCTTTTATAAGGCTTTGAAGACTTGGTTCTGTGCCCATGCCTGGGGCCCAGGTTTGTGATGTGACCTATTTCTTGGCTACACTGAGAGCATTTTATGATTCTTTAAATACTTTATGTTTTATTTTATTATAGGTATATATCTATATTTGTTTTTAGGTTCTGCAGAACCATGAAGTTGAGATGAATGAACGAACGAACGAATGGATGGATGGATAGATGAACATTATAATTGCGATCCACCTGAGACATTTAATATCTTCAGTAATGGAGGGGCAATATACAGTAATGCTGAAGATACTTTGGAATAACAAGGGAAAAGCAATGATGAAAATTCAATATGTAAGTGAACAAGAGGGAAGAAAATATGGAGAAAGGTTTATCCTTTAAAAATCAAGAGTGCGAGGAAGACCAACAAAAATGATTAGGGGACTGGAGGCTAAAAAGTATAAAGAATGGTTGCTGGAATCGGATATGTATAGTTTAATGAAAAGAAGGAATAGGGGTGACATGACAGCAGTGTTTCAATATTTCATGGGTTGCCACAACGAAGAGGGAATTAAGCTATTCTTCAAAGCACCTGAGGGCAGGACAAGAAGCAATGGATGGGAACTATTCAAAGAGAAAAGCAATCTAGAACTAAGAAGAAATTTCCTGAGCAGGGACTAAAAGACCTTCAAGGTCCCTTCCAACCATATTATTCTATTCTATACATTTAAAAAAAAAGGGGGGGGGATAGAAAGGGTTTTTCTTTTTAAATCTATCAGCAAAACGCAGCATAGAAAAGATACAAGAATAGGAAATGTTCATAATAAAATCCTTTCATGAAAAAATACATCAAATTTATATATTTCACTACCTATGCAATTGTTTTATTGATGTTCCAAAAAAATAATAACTCTATCATGCTGAAACAACCAATAGAGCAAGAACAAAATAAAATAATATTTTTCATAAAGTTGTAATATAAGTTTAATATACTCTATTCTTTAAAAAAAAACATTTTAAAAGACAAAAATGAAAAAAGTAATAGCTAAGATTAAGCACACAAATCAAATACAGGAAAAAGTCTCATAAAGAATTTTGTACCCTACCACATACTCTTTATTTTAGATAACTAAGAATACCCAGAAATAATGCCAGTGTCAACATTCACAAACTGAGCACATTTTTATCTAGATTCATTTCTTAACTAAATCCTTGAAATCTCAAAAGGGGAAAGAGGGAAGAAAGAAAAGAAGGAAAAGGAAGCAAGGAAGAAGGAAAAAGAGAAAGAAATGAAAGAAAGAAAAAAGAAAGATTAAGTAATTGGATTGGAAGGCACCTGTTTAGTCTAACATCAATCAAACCACAATTGTATCAGCCAGCATGTGTGTCTTAAATTTCTATTGTCCATCTAATGGTTTCCAACCATTTCTATTGTTCCATCAGCACCCTGAGATTAATCTACGATAATTAGTGTACACAGTGGCAACATTTTTTTGGAGTGATTTCTTAAGGGGGGATGTGATGATTTTAAATGATTTTAAGGTTAGGAATAATAGATCCCTGCTTTTAGAATTCTATCCCATAACCAAAATATAGCCAAATTGACATATCACTTTTTAAAAATGAGTCACCAATCTTCTCTTATTTGCCCCATTTTTATCTATACCAGGGTCTTCAAACTTGATAGCTTTCGGACTTGTGGTCTTCAACTCCCAGAATTCCTCCTCCTGTCATATTAGCTCAGGAATCCTGGGAGTTGAAGTCTATAAGTCTTGCCAAGTTTGAAGACCCTTGATCTATACAGTAGGTTTCTTCATTTTAACAACCGTAGCCTTCTGTACTTGCTTTAATTCTGAGCTATCCAGGCAAGGTTTGGATGAATGCTCTGTTCTCCAGCCCATCTTCAAAGTTCCTAGCCTTTTAAAATCTGCTGCAGCCTTCCCACCTGCTGATTTTCAGATGAGTTGTAATTATAACACCCAAAATTCTTAGCTAAGATAATTGTCAGTCATGCTAGCTGAAGTTCTGAAAACTATCAGCCCAACCTATTGGGTTCATAGTATACCAAGACTGTTTAGTACAAGTTTCAGATACCACTATTCCCTATTAAAAATTCACAGTTTCCATACTTATGTAAGTAGGAACAACTTGGAGAAAATGTGTTATTTGGATATTTGATTTTTGACTTTTAGTAATATTTTTCTTTGAGCAGCTCATGCCCCATCATCACCAAAAATATTATAACTCTTATCAACTTACTCAAGTTCATTTCTAGTTACGATCTGCAGAAAAATAATGAGAGCAGCAATTATTTCAGTTAGACAAGCTCCACTACAACATATTTATAAGCCATAGACAAATGTTGCCGCTTTTAAAAAGAAAAAAAAGTTTTCTCCTCATTAATTGATCTTGGCGTCTTTTAAAAGAAAATCATATAATGAGCCTCAGAAGCTGACAGTCTGCATGGCATCGAGGTGAAGATAAGCAACATGGAAAATAAGAGAAAATAGAAATTTATGGTTCGTTTCTATCTTCTGCAACAAAAAGTGTTTGCATTCTGTACATTTCTGATTTGAAACTTGTTATACATTCAATATTTTTTATTACTTCAATTCTGATGTAATCTGCCTTTATATATATATAGTAATCTGCCTATATGTAGCAGAATACTATTTGGCTCACTAAATCTGAAACTGTTTTGACAAACCCACACACAGGAATATAGAGGGAGATACAAACACCTCCTTCCCATAAGATTGAAGACATTGATAACAGGTTAACTGTGGTTGAACAAGATAAAAGTGGTATGCTGAGATGGGAGATGGACAGATCAGAATTTTATCTCAGTTTTCAAAACATAGAGGAAGAAAAAGGACAAAACCTAGCTGAGATAATGATAGAAATACTGACTGAAGCTTTGGAAACAACTTGAGAGAAAATGATGGATGGAATAGATGAGATTTATCGAGTCTTTACAAGATATGCAATGAGAAATAATTTACCAAGAGAAGTTCACATAAGATTGTTAGGAATATAAGTCACCTAACATGTATTTGGGTTAGAAATATATAAAACAGGATAAACATTTTAGTACGATGTCTTTAAGAGATTGCAAAAACTGCAATTGGGTGTGGTTTTTCAAATGGCCATAAGATGGAGCCAGAAACCTGGGTTGTTTAGTCTGAGTCTCAGAAGAGAGTGTGAGTGTATCTTTGTTTCCTTCTGTGGAAAGTATTGCGGTTGCTCCATTTTTCCTAATTGACTGATATTACTGGATTTAATGTAAGTCTGATGCTGAATTGTTTTTGACACTGGAATTTGATATTTGGATTATCCCTGGATGAAAACTGACTAATTCTACCTGTGAATGACTTTGGACTGCCTATTTTGGACTTTGCTCAACATTTCTGGAAGTAAAAACCTACATTTACTGTACAGTGTATCTGTGTGCTCTGTGTGTATTATTCCAATAGTACTCTCTATACATCTCCCTGTATGCGTTCATTCTCCTAACGGGGAATTACCTCAACACAGATTTATAAAGAAAGCCATTAAAACACAAATATTGCAAGTGGCAAGAGAGAAAACATTGAAATGCAAAGATAAGGAGATTGTGGTCTTGAAACAAGTGCCCAGAAGAGTGAGAGAAATGAGAAGAGAATACCGATTCTTGACCAAATTGTTACTTAAAAAAGAGGTGAATTATAGATGGCTGATTCCAGAAGATTTAATGTTCACATGGCAAGAAAAGAGATATAGAATTGACTCAATTGAGAAAGCTGAATCATTTTACACAGAATTTTTTAAAGAGGAGAAAGAGGCAGAAAAAGAAATTTCACTAATTGAATTCCAAGAGGACTATCAAATGATGACTGGAAAAGAAGAAGGTACAGTAGGCAGAAAGGAGGAGGCTAAAGAACAGTGTGAACCAAGATCTACAAGGGCTGTTAAAACTAACTACAAAATTTAACCATGGAAGAAAAAAAATTAATTACAATCAACATAAATGGACTTAATTCAGCTGTTAAAAGAAGGAAAATTTTTCATAAATTGGAGAAATTAAAATTTGATATAATTTGTCTCCAAGAAGCACACATTAAAAAGCAACACAAACAATTGCTGAGACAGCCAAAATTAGGGAAAATATTTACTTCTTTGACACAATGCAAGAGAAGAGGAGTAGTCCTATATATTAAAGATATTATGCCAATGAAATTGATATATACTGATGATGATGGAAGAACACTAATGGTGGAAATAATAGATAATAATATAAAAAATACTCCTGATTGCAATTTAAGTCCCGAATGACAATCAAGAAGAATTTTATAAAAAATTACACATGAAAATAATTGAACTGGACTATGCTAATATAGTTTTGATGGGAGATTTTAACGGAATTGTACACAATAAACTGGATTATACAGCACAAAAAACAACAAAGTGAAGTAGAAAGATCCTTGCTAAATCCTTTTTTAAAATGGTGGATGAAATAAACTTAAAAGATACATGGAGAGAAAGAAACCAAACAATACACTTTCTATTCAAATAGACATTTATCATGGTCCAGAATAGATATGATATGGATGTCAACAGAATTGTTAACCAATATTCAAGAAGTAAACATTGAAACAAGTACTTGAGCAGATCATAATCCAATGACAATTAAATGGAAAGGACAAAGAAGAAGATCTAGATGGACGTTAAATAATACTATTCTAAAGGAAAAAGACTTTACACAATGGATAGAGAAAGAACTGGCTTTTTTCTTTAGAGAAAACAAAAAAGAAGATACATCAATTCAGAAAGTATGGGATACAATGAAGGCATATGCCAGAGACTTGATAATAGACTATACAAGGAAAAGAAATACTATGAAAAGATTAGCCTCTAAGGCATTAAAGGATGAGTATAAAGGACTTGAAAAAGAGTTACAGAAGATGTCACAGAAAAAGGATATCAAGTTAAAAGTATTTGAGCTTCAGTTTTAAGGGCCTGTCACATAGGCCGACAGATGCAAAACGTATGTAAAAAGGACACAGTGGACGAGAAAATGTTCCCATCGTTGTTATCCGCTCTCAAAAGTGCCCCGAATTTGCATAAACAGAGCGGACAACAATGGAAAGGAACGGACGGGGGGAGGATGTAGCCAGGATGTAAAGCGGATGCTCCATGGAAGCCTAGCGGATGGAAGCGGATGGCACATCCGCAGGGCTTCCGGGGGAGCACAACGAAGCGGACGCGCAGCGGAAGGAACGGATGCAGAGTGGATGCTGAGCAGATGAACCGGATGCAGAGTGGAAGCCTAGCGGATGCCTAGTGGATGCAAAGCATTCACTGCACATGTGGGAAGGATGCATTGCGTCAGCCCCGCAGATATAAAGGGAAGCAGCTCGCAAGTAGGTCACCATTCAGAGGAAAGACCTGCTGCCAGACACAGTTCCAGCCAGCCAGCCAGCCAACAACCATGGGGAAGAAGAGAAAGCCTCTGCCATCTGCTGCCAGCCCTGGCAAGAAGGACAGGGCCACCATCCCACCCCCTGGCCCTGACTCTGCTTCTGCTGGGGCTTCTGCTGCTTGGGCTGACTCTTCTGGTGCTGAAGCTTCTGCTGGTGCTGCTCCTGGTGTTGGTGCTTCTGCTGGTGCTTACTCTGCTGGCGCTGCTCCTGGTGCTGGTGCTTCTGCTGGTGCTTACTCTGCTGGCGCTGCTCCTGGTGCTGGTGCTTCTGCTGGTGCTTACTCTGCTGGTGTTGCTCCTGGTGCTGGGGCTTCTGCTGGGGCTTACTCTGCTGGCGCTGCTCCTGGTCCTGCTGGTCCTGCTTTTGCTGCTACTGTTGTTGTTGCTGCTGGTGGTGGTGGTAGTGTGGTGGAGCAGCCCCTACAACCTCGAAGTCCCTCTGATGAGGGCCCAGATGGCCCTGCCAGAGGGAGGAAGAGGCATATGTGAGAATGAGAATGGGAGAGGAGGCAATTCTCCATCGAAGAGAAACATGAGGATGAGGTGCTGGAATGGCTGAGGGAGAACGAGTATCTTTGGTGGAAGGGACACAGGCTCTATCGAGACACCAAAAGGAAGCAGGCTGTTTAGAGAGAGAAGGCAGAGAGCCTGGACTACACTTCGGAGGTGCTCCTCAGGTGGTGGAAGCACATGCACACCTGGTACAGGAAGCTGCACCTCAAGAAATCTGGCCAGGCCAAAGTCAAGCTGATGGACAGAGAGACCTGCATGATGGCCAAGTGCAACTTCTTGAAGGGTGAGATCCGCCACCGAGGAGCAGCCCCTGTGACAACCCTCTCTCTCAGGCAGCCCGCAGAGAACCAGTCCTCTTCTGGCCAAGAGTCAGCTCCTGTGTCCCGGCAGGTATCTGTGGAGCGTCCCACGATGGAGACCCCCCCGACAGCTGCACTCCCTGTGGCAGAGCGTGTGGAGGACCCCCTGATGCAGTGGGAGCAAGGAGAGGGCACTTCCACCACAGCCCAACCCACATCCACCCTCAGCTCCACCTCCACAGAAAGCAGGCAGAGAGCCAGACCGGAGGGGCAGAGCCACACTGTCCTGCTGGAGATCAGGGACACCATCAGAAGCAGCGTAGATCTCCTCTCTCAGCTGGTACACACCGACATACCAATCCTCCAACCGCAAGCCCTTCCTCACCTACGTCAACCAGACCCTCATGGACATGTCCGAATCACAGTACCAGATGATAAAGGACAGGATCACCAGTCTTCTTCACAACCCTCCAGACCCAGCTGAACCTGCTCCCACCCAGTCCAGGCCTGCTCCTCCACCCCAGGTGATGTCACTGCCCTTCCAAGGCTTTCCACAGGCCCGCACCTTCCAAGGCTACGGCTACCAGGAGCTCCAGCAGCACAGGCAGCCCTTCCCAGTCCAGGCACAGGTTCATCGTACGCCACCGGTGCCACCGATGCCACCGATGCCACTGATGCCACCCATGCCACCCATGCCACAGATGCCATCCACGCCTCACCTCGCTCACCTGCAGACCAGACATCCCACTACACTCCTCCTTCCTCCACCCCACAGCCAAGCCCGGCCTCAGAACATCTGTCATCGGTATTGGGGCTGACACCCCATGTCATGGAGGAAGGGGCTCTCAACATCACAGGACTGAGCCAGCTCTCTGAGAGCTTCCTCCACACACCATCCCCTGTTTTCCTCTCAGGGCCAGGCACCCCAATGGCGCCTCAGACCAGCACTCCAGCAGCAGCCACCTCCACAGCACCTGGACCCTTCATCCCTGAGACTATGGGCACTCCTCAGAGTGACTGAGAAGAGTGCCAGAGACTGGGTGGCTACCTGTTGACTTTATCTTTGCTTGGGACACTTGGGTCATTTTGCTTTTACAGCTTGTTATTAATAAAGATTATCTTTGCTTCACACACTTGCTTCATTTATTTTATTAAATAAAGTCTTAGTGGAAACTTTTAGAAATGGTTTAAGCCTTTGTATGCTTGTGGGATGGGTAAGGATAGCTGTGAGATGGGCAGGATACCTGTTGGATGGGTAATAGCTGTGGGATGGGTTAGGATAGCAGTGGAATGGGTACTAGCTGTGGGATAGATAAACCTCCAGTGCAAGCATAGTGGGACTGTATGGTCCACCCTCCCAGGTGCCATACCTTTGGCCCTTTATTATCAATAACAATGTAATCATTCATCCACACATTTCAACATAAACACAACTCTTTCTTAAATGCCCTGTTCATTGTAGGGCCACTCAACATACATGGCACAATCTCATCAGTGTGATGAGACAGGCTGAAGAAGCATCCATTAAGCATCTATCATCCTGTCTTGCCACTCCACTGCTCCAGCTGGGATGTTGCACCAGTGTTTCAGGAGGTTGCGCTGCTTCTTTCCTTCACGTGATGCTCTCTTGGGGCCCTGCACATCCACAGTATCTATCAGGTTTCACCCTTGCCTCCATTCACCAGGCTCCATGTCCCCATTCCCTTGTTGGAGGTCCACGAACCTGTTCTGCAACACTGGGTAGTGGGTGCGCATGAGATTGTGCAGGATGCACCAAGCTTCCACAATCCTCCTCCCGGTCTGTGGGCGATGCTGCATGGTGGTGAGAAGCACCTGGAACCTGTTGGCCAGGATGCCAAAGGTGTTCTCCACCACCCGCCTTGCCCTGGACAGCCTGTAGTTGAAGATCCTCTCTTCACGGGTGAGGCATCTGGAAGTGTAGGGCTTCATGAGGTAGGTTTTGAGGGAGAAGGTGTCATCCCCCACGATGAAGTAGGGCACATCTTGTGTGTCGTTGGGCAGGGGGTCTGGATCTGGGAAGCCCATGATGAGGTTGCATTCCAGCCCCTCCTTGAGGTGACTGGCATTGTATACCTGGGCATCTGAAGATGAGCCGTTGCTTGAAGCATCAATGTACATGAACTTGTAGTCAGCATCGACCATGGCAAAGAGGATGATGCTGAAGAAGCCCTTGTAGTTGAAATAAGTGGACCCTTACTCGGCTGGAGCTTTGCAGGCCACGTGCTTCCCATCTATGGCTCCAACGGTATGGGGGAAGTTCCACTTCTGATACCACTGCTCTGCAACTTTCTTCCAGCTTTCTTCAGTGGAGGGGCACTGGAAGAGCTCCTCCAGGTATTCTTCGATGATGGCCTGCACCACTTCTCTGACCACAATGCTGATGGTGTTGTGTGGCACCCTCCAACCCATACTGCATGCTCCTGTATGTGGTCCCTGAGGCCAGGTGGCCCAGAGTCAGTGCCACCTTGAGTCCAGGGTCCAGGCTGGGTCGGAAGTTGGTGCTCTGCTTGGTCAACCTGGGTCTCAGCCACTCCACAACTTCGTCAAACATGGCTGGCGGCATCCTCATGAAGTTCTGGGATGCACGAGGGTCTTCGTTCCTCAGCTCCACCATCAGCTTGTTATACAGTCCGTACTCTGCTCTTCTGGTGATCCATCTTTGGACCCAGACACTTCTTGGCCACCTCCTTTTCTTCACGTAGAACAGGTGAAAGAGCCTGTAGATGGCTTCGCACTGTTGTAGAACGATGGTGGCTACCAAAAGGAGTGTGTGATGATCCATGGTGGAGATGACTGGATGGTGTGGAAGAGCAAGAGCCAGATGTAGGCTGAAGAGGACTGCACAGCAGGGCTGCTGGATTGAAAGTGAGATTCTCACTCAGGTGAGTTTCTCCCCCTTTTTTTTGGAAATATAGGTTTTCCGCTCGGTGTCCTTTTGCATCCGCTAGGCATCCTGCAGATATCCTAAATATCTGAGATACGTCCCCTATATGAACGTTTTTTCCGTTTTAATGCTTTGTATGCGAGCTGCATCTGCTTTCATCCTTTCTCCGTCTGTGCTACTCATGCTGCGTGTCTGTTCATCCGTTTCGCTTCCTCCCTGTGTCCGTTTTCTGCTGGAGCTGATGTGAGTTGCGCGGATGCGCAGCGGATGCCGAGTGGATATGGCGGATGCATAACAGATGATGACGGACATCTAAAGGATGTTCCCCGTATGCGTAGGTGTAGAATGGACACATTTTCTGCTCAAAAAGTTTTGTGCAGCTCAAAACTTTTTGAGCGGATGTAATGTCAGTAGGCGGATGCTGGACGGATAGAGAGGATGAAAAACGGACGCAGTGAGTACAGAACGGAAGCATCGTGTTAACCAATGTATGGCAAGTGTTCCTCTCCGTTTTACATCCTCTTTCCATCCGTTGGTGCTGTGTGACAGGGGCTTTATTCTCTGTCCTTTCAAAGAACAATCAAGGGTTGATTTCCAAAGGATTCTCAAAAGTCTTATCAAACACCATAATTCAAAAGCAAAGGTTGCATGAGGCAATTCAATTTTGTTTCCCCTACATTTCTTATCTGTATTTCTTATCTGTATCTGTATCTGGACCACTTTCCACCATAATTTATCCCCTCTCACCATGACAAATTTGGTCCCATTTGGGTCCAGTTCTGACAATGAACATGGAGAGATAGATAAAGGACTAATCACATCATCTTTTTTCTTTCTTTGGGTTGGAAAAAATAAATGTCGAAAGAAGAGTGAATATTGAAATCTAAAACACTCCCAGATTGTGTGGATTAACCTTTGCATGTAGATGGATAACAGTAAAGATTTTATAAAGACAACCAATTATAACAGCTTTTGCAAGTGTTGCTCAGTGAAAAAGTCCAGCGTTTTGGTCACTAAGGCTGGTTAATACATACCTGAGAAAAATGTGAGATCTGCTTTGCAATATATCGGGCCTGTAATTTTACCTGGAAGCTTCACCTATGCTATGCAATGCTATTTGCAACATTTGATAGGTGCCCAATCCAGTTGTTGCACATAATTTCTACCTACAGTATTTGTAGGTTCAAATGTTTAAAATGAGACCTAATTGAAAAGCTCCAAATGAAAGTAAAGATGGTGTTACAATTTGTAATTCTGCAACCTCTAGAAGACTTCTGATTTCCACTTATTTCCACATGTCTCCTACTGAACTATATATATATCCCCCATTGAAGGATTTCCATTCTAATGTAATGCCCTTAATCCTATCCCTGTAGTTGGGACAAATGTATAGCGTTACAAGTTATCCTGAAGAGAGCAATTGAGAAGTTCTTCACAGAGGTAAAAGAAAGTGAAATAATATACAAGTTTCTCACTTTTCCCTTGTGGAGGACTTTGTAGCAAGGTGCCATGCTATTCCTTAAGTAGATATATTGTCTTCCCAATGTATATTAACTTCACTCCCTTGTCAGAAGTTAGAGGGCTAAATAATTTCTTGGTTAGCTGTCAGAAAAACATCTTGTATAAATCTAAAGGCCCTGTCACACTGCCCAACGGATGCAAAACGGACACAACGGACGAGCAAAATGTTCCACCCATTGTTATCTGCTCTCAGAAGGGGCAAAAATTTGCATAACCAGAGCTGATAACATGGACGCGGGGAGGACGCAGGATGGATGGAAAACGGATGCAGAGCGGAAGCCTAGCAGATGGAAGCGGATGGGAGCGGATGGCACATCCGCTAGGCTTCCGGGGGACCTCAGCAAAGCGGACATGGAACGGATACAGCGGATGCAGAACGGATTCACAGCGAATGAAGCGGATGCAGAGTGGAAGCCCAGCGGATGCACAGCGGAAGCCTAGCAGAGGCCAAGCATTAATTGTGCATGCGGGGAGGATTCATTGCATCAGCCCCACGGATATAACGGAAGCAGGTCACCATTCAGAGGAAAGACCTGCTTCCAGACACATAGACTGCCTTGCCTATACTGCCTGTTTGTCTGCCTGCAAGCCTTGCTGCCAGCCTTGCTGCCAGCCTCCCTGCCAGCCTTGCTGTCTGCCTGCCTGCTAGCCTTGCTGCCAGCCTCCCTGCCAGCCTTGCTGCCAGCCTGCCTGCCAGCCTTCCTGCCAGCCTTGGTGCCTGCCTCCCTGCCAGCCTTCCTGCAAACCTTGGTGACAGCCTTCCTGCCAGCCTTGGTGCCTGCCTGCCTGCCAGCCTGCCTGCCAGCCTTGGTGCCTGCCTGCCTGTCAGCCTTCCTGCCAGCCTTGGTGCCTGCCTCCCTGCCAGCCTTCCTGCCAGCCTTGGTTCCTGCCAGCCTCCCTGCCAGCCAGCAACCCCACAACCATGCTGAAGCATAGCAAGCCTCAGCCATCTGCTGCCAGCCTTTGCAAGAGGGACAGGGCTACCATCCCGCCCCCTGGCCCTCACTCTGGTTCTGCTGGGGCTTCTGCAGCACGGGCTCGCTCTTCTGGGGCTGGGGCTTCTGCTGCTTCTGCTTTTGGAGGAGCTGATGACAAGCACTCCAGCACCAGAAAAGTCTATTTTTGATTCATACACTTGCTTCGTTTCTTTTTTTTAATAAAGTCTTAGTGGAAACTTTTAGAAATGGTTTAAGCCATTGCATGCTTGTGGGATGGGTTAAGATAGCAGTGGGATGGGCAGGGATACCTTTGGGATGGGTAATCGCTGTGGGATAGATAAACCTCCAGTGCAAGCATAGTGGGACTGTATGGTCTACCCTCCCAGGTGCCACACCTTTGGCCCTTTATTATCAATAACAATTTATTCATTGATCCACACATGTCAACATAATCACAACTCTTTATTAAATGCCCTGTTCATTGTAGGCCCACCCAACATGCATGGCCCAATCTCATCAGTGTGATGAGACAGGCTGAAGGAAGCATCCATTAAGCATCTATCATCCTGTCTTGCCACTCCACTGTTCCAGCTGGGGAGTTGCACCAGTGTTTAAGGAGGTTGCGCTGCTTCTTTCCTTCACATGAGGCTCTATTGGGGCCTTGCACATCCTGAATGTTTATCAGGTTTTGCCCTTGCCTCCATTCCCCAGGCTCCATGTCCCCATTGCCTTGTTGGAGGTGCACGAGCCTGTTGTGCAAGACTGGGTAGCGGGTGCACATGAGATTGTGCAGGATGCAGCAAGCTTCCATGATCCTCCTCACGGTCTCTGGGCGATGCTGCATGGTGATGAGAAGTACCTGGAACCTGTTGGCCAGGATGCCAAAGGCGTTCTCCACCACCCGCCTTGCCCTGGACAGCCTGTAGTTGAAGATCCTCTCTTCACGGGTGAGGTATTTGGAGGTGTAGGGCTTCATGAGGTAGGTTGTGAGGGAGAAGGCGTCATCCCCCACGATGAAGTAGGGCACATCTTGTGTGTCATTGGGCAGGGTTTCTGGATCTGGGAAGCCCACGATGAGGTTGCGTTCCAGCTCCTCCTTGAGGTGACTGGCGTTGTATACCTGGGCATCTGAAGATGAGCCGTTGCCTGAAGCATCGATGTACATGAACTTGTAGTTAGCATCGACCATGGCAAAGAGGATGATGCTGGAGAATCCCTTGTAATTGAAATAAGTGGACCCCGACTTGGCTGGAGCTTTGCAGGCCACGTGCTTGCCATCTATGGCTCCAAAGGTGTGGGGGAAGTTCCACTTCTGATACCACTGCTCTGCAACTTTCTTCCATCCTTCTTCAGTGGAGGGGCACTGGAGGAGCTCCCCCTTGTATTCTTCGATGATGGCCTGCACCACTTCTCTGACCACAATGCTGATGGTGTTGTGTGGCACCCTCCAGCCGTACTGCATGCTCCTGTATGTGGTCCCTGAGGCCAGGTGGCCCAGAGTCAGTGCCACCTTGAGCCCAGGGTCCAGGGTGGGCCGGAAGTTGGTGTTTGCCTTGGTCAACCTGGGTGTCAGCCGCTGCACAACTTCATCAATCATGGCTGGAGGCATCCTCATGAAGTTCTGGAATGCCCGAGTGTCTTCGTTCCTGAGCTCCACCATCAGCTTGTTGTACAGTCCGTCCTCTACTCTTCTGGTGAACCATCTTCGTACCCAGACGCTTCTTGGCCGCCCCTTTTTCTTCCCGTAGTAGAGTTCACAGAGCCTGTAGATGGCTTCGCACTTTTGCAGAAGGATGGTGGCTGTCAAAAGGACTGTGTTACGATCCACGGTGGACATGACTGGATGCTGTGGAAGAGGAAGAGTCAGATGAAGGCTGCAGAGGTCTGCAGCAGGGCTGCTGGTCTGAAAGTGAGATCTAGATGTGTTGCTCCCCCTTTTTATAGGCAGTATAGGTGTCCCTTTGAATCCTCTAGGCATCCTCTAGGCATCCTGTAGACATCCTTAATATCTGAGATAGGTCCCCTCTGCGGACATTTTTTCTGTTTTACATGTTTTGTTCTGCATCTGTTCTGCATCCGTTCCATGTCCTTTCCGCTTCCTCCCTGCGTCCAAGCAGATGTGAGTTGCGCGGATGCGCAGCAGATGCCTAGCAGATATAGTGGATGCGTAATGGATGCAGAACGGATGCCTAGTGGATACGTAGCGGATGCTGAACGGACGAATTGGATACATTTTCCACGCAAAAGTTTTGAGCAGCTCAAAACTTTCTGAGCGGATGAAACGTCAATAAACGGATGCTGGATGGATAGAGAGGAAGCAAAACGGAGGCAGTGAGTACATCGCATTTTCCAATGGATGGCAAGCTTTTTTGTCCATTTTACATCCTCTTTGCATCCGTTGGTGCAGTGTGACAGGGGCTTAAGGTTTCATTGTTTAAGTACAATTAATTCCATACCCGGTGACTGAATATTTGAGAGATGAAAGAAGCCAAGTAAATACGTCCCAGAATAATGTTGCAGGATCCAATCTGAGTTGGTCATTGAGACCAAAGGTTTATTCTTCCGAGCTTCTCAATTTTGTTTGGAACTCATGCTCAGGGAACATTTCTTTCTCTAGAATATGTGCACTGGGCTGTTGCACCTGTTGTATTTCTATGGTTGCTGGTTGTGTGCAGATTTAATTGTTAATTAGGGTGTTGGTGGTTGGCTATTGTCATTGTTTCCTTGTGCTGCCACACCCATGGCTGATTTTTTTGGGCTTCATCACAATGTCTTTCATTTCCCAAAGGTAAATTTTTAGATTCTGAATTCGAGTTGTCCTTTCTTTTCTTTTCTAATGTCAATATATGAAAATGTTTTCTTTCCACTCATTTTTTTTTACATCAGAGATTTGTGCTCACTGCATCCCTTTTTCAGGATCTGTTGTAACTTCAAATCGGTAGTAAATCAAGGACTACCTGTAATGTGTATCTCCAGAGGTAGATTTCCTTCGTAAAATGAATGTGAAACTTGAAACTTTTAAATGCAGATTCCCCATTTGCTGGTTCCTGAACCCAATAAAAATAGTTGGACGATGTGTATGAAACAATTTCTTGAAATTTTAACATTTATGGTTTTAGGCTTTGGATTCATTCTATGGCTGCCTATTTCCACTCATACAAAACAATACAGCTGGATAGCAAGTTTTGTGAGGCCAACAATGATGGCTTTCATTCAAAACATTTTTTAGTCACACAAATTTTCTCCTGGAACATTACAAATCTAAAGAGACTCTGCATGGTTAATTAAGAACAAATGTCAATAGAAAAGAATATTCTCACAGGATAATAGCTTTGTGCCAGCAGGGATATGCCAAAAGAAAGATAAGTAAGACAGAGTAATTTATTAAGTAACTGTACACTCTAGGAGGTACGTTTCTGGAGATTATTGCACGCCTTGGGTGGGAATATAAGGGGCAAGACTGAAGGATGACTGGCTTAAGTAGGAGAAAAAAGAAACCATAATCACCCCATAGCAGGTCTCTTGAAACTCTTATAACTCTTTTGTAATAAAATATAAGGACAGAAAATAGCCAGCTCTGCTCTTTCATTACAAAGCTACAACGGACTTTTACTGATTTCATTGAGAGCCATAATGTTCCACGTGTAACTAGTCTGTTAAGATTTATTGGTTCTCTCAACCAAAACCCATTAGATCGTTCTTTATTTATTTGTTAAATTTATATGTCATCCATCACATCGATATGGCAGCTCTGGCTGGCTTATAAACAATAAAAAGGTAAATATATATAAAAAAAAACAATTAGAATGTTGTAAAAAATTAGACCAAGGGGACAGGGTAAGGTCTTCTTATCCTGTCAACTACCTCCTGCAAAAAGTACCTCCAACTGGCAAAACAAAATTTTGAAGCCTTCCCTGAAGGCCAGGAAAGTGGAGCAGATGTCACCTCCAAAAATAGAAAGTTCTACAGGAGAGGAGAACACTGTGGCTTTTCTCTTTGACCTCACCAGTTGAAATTCATTAACCAGTCATGTCTAAACCAAGCCTCTTCCACTGGACCAAGTGGGAGGAGCTAACCCCATTGGGACAATATGGCTCCTTAGATACCCTAGATCAGGGGAATCAAACTCAATCCCATTGCAGGCCACATTAGGATTTTGCTTGCCTTGGGGGGCTGGGCTGGGCTGGGCATGGCCTGGTTGTCACGGCCAACTGGGTGGGTGTGGCTGGGGTGGGCTTGGGATGGGGCAGCACAGGCCAATCCCTCGACATCTCCAGGATGGCCCCGCAGGACAGGACAACTCTGGGCCTATTGCAGGCCAGCTCCAGCCTGCGGGTTGTGTGTTTTACAAATCTGCTCTAGATCCCTTGGTTGCATAGGATCCATTACAGGTTGTCTTTTGTATTTGAACTCAAAATGTTCATTGCTATGAAAGGCAATTAAGTTTTATAACCTTTTTATAACCTTTTTTATAACAAGTTTTATAACATTTTATAACCTTTTGTGCCACAGTTAAGTGAATCACTGCAGTTGTTAAGCGAATCATACGGGAATGGGATTTTGTAGTAACCCTCCCCTGCCACCCCCACCAAGCCACACCAACAGAACTGGTAGTAAAAGTTTCTGAATCCCATCACTGCCAAGGATCCATCAAACAGAATAGTTTTGCAGGAGTTCCTTTGCAGTAAACCCTGAAGCTGATAGATGTTTTTTTTTTTTTTTTTTTAAATTTAGAGCCTAAGAATATGAACAAAACACTTGCTTTTTTCTGATTTGGCACATGCGGACTTGCCCTTTTTATATTCAGATCAAGGGCTTGACAGGGTGTATTTGGTCAGTAGAAAACCCCTTATAACAGGATACATAGGCTCTGCCTTAAAATAAACACTTACAAAGAGTCTCTTAAAGAGAACATCCCTGGGAACCAAGGAACTTTGGGAACTCTTTTTCTATGAGCAGTAAGATGGAAAAGAAGGTCTTCAATCATCACAATAACTTTCATCACCAACGTTCTTTGATTGCCCTGAAAGATGAGTTTTTATCGAGGCGGGAGGATAATTTTCTTGGACATGGGAGCCTATTGAATCGATTAAGTAAAACTGAAGTAGTAATCATGTTTCTCAACAGTTTCATTTTTACATGCAAGGGTATGTTCCAGAGGTGGGCTGCTGGGGTTTTGCAGGGGTTTGGGAAAGTTCCTAACTAAGTTTCTGTGCATTTCAGAGAACCCCCAAATCCCATTCCTGGCTGATTCCACCCCTTCCCTCCTCTCCCCGGCGTCCCCACGTGACCCATTTTGGATGCAGGCAAGTGCAGGGTGCGTGTGGAGGCTTGGGGAAGGCAAAAAATGGGTTTCCTAGAAGTTTGGGAAGGCCGGAAATGGACTCGTTTCTGGCTTCCAGAGAGCCTCTGGAACTCAGGGAGGCTATCTTTGCCCTCCCGGAGGCTTGAAAAAAGCCTCTGAAGCCCGAGGAGGGCAAAAATGCCACCCTGCTGTGGTGCAGGAGACCAATTTGGCCATGCCCACCATGGTCATGCCCACCCAGCAACCGGGCAACAAACTCTTTGCTAAAATTTTTGAAGCCCATCCCGGTTGAGTCCACTGAATAAGGCTATTAGGTGGTTGACGTTTGGACGCCATCTTCATGTGAATGTTACTCAACTCTATCATTACTTTGTCGTTACTATCCTAGGTGAAATGATTGGACTGGTATTGGGTTGGATGATCATTAATAATTTGAGACAAATCTTGATAAAATGGGCCATTCTCACAGGTCTACAAACTGAATAAGTCCCATTTCTTCCTGAAGAAGCAGGAAGATAGATTTATGTCTATTATTGGAGACTTAAGTAACGTTGGTGGCTCAGAATATATTTGGCCAACTATAGCTTCTCCACCTGCTGTGATCATTCATGAGCAGGAACAATTTAAGGACAATATTCATACTATGCTAAACAATGGTCGGAGTATTTCAGGATAACTCCAAATGGAGTTATTATTGAAAATTAAGAAGTTGCTGCTTAAGCATTATCTCTCTCCCAGTATGTACCTATTATGTGGAATCCTACAGCTGAAAGAAATACATCGTTTTTATTTATTTATCATATATCATATACCACTCTATCTGAGTGGAGTCATGGGAAACCTTCTCTGTTAGGACACATTAACTCTGGAGGGCCAATAGTGCTGTTCCTGAGTGTCTATGGAGATTATCAGTCATCCAGTTAATGGTTGTCCCAAAGGTGCTTTTTTCAAGAGGCAACTGGTCTTTCTGATTTTTCTTTGAAGATGTTTCACTCAGTAGTGGGATTCAAAACTTTTTACAATTGATTCTGTGGGCATAGCTTGTGGACGTGGCATGGCTTGGTGGGCTTGGCTTGGTCGGCATGGCAGGGGAAGGATACTGCAAAATCTCCACTCCCCACCCCACTAACCTGCTTTCCAGCTCCATTCTCCTGCACAGAGCAACAAAAGACCAGCCCAAAAGCTGGGATTCGGGAGGCAGTGAATAGATGGGGGCAGGGCCAATCAGAGGTGGTATTTGCTGGTTCTCTGAACTCCTCAAAATTTCCACTACCAGTTCTCCAGAACTGGTCAGAACCTGCTGAATACCACCTCTGATTTCACTTCTCATCCAAGAAGCTTTTTCAGCTCCCAAGAGTAGTATATCTGAAGATCTGAAGAAGCTTCTTGGATAAAAAACAAAATGTTTTCCAAGAAAAATCAGGAAGTCCAGTTGCCTCTTGAAAAAGCACCTTTGGGATTGCTTTTTGCTGTGTAAACAATTGAAGATTTTACTTTTTACCCATGTATTTCTGCCAGGCTCCAAAAAATCAGGTAAAATTTTGTAAGACTTTTCTGAGAAGTTTCTTTTATTGTCACCTATGGGCAAAAATCTTACCAAACTAAAGAAGGCTACTTGCACTATTAAACATACAGTAAGGAGGGGCCTTAATTCTCTTTCTTCCACATAAACTGCTGCTACTCTTTTGTTACTCTGCAATGTACTCCCTCCCTCCTGGGGATGTACACAACATCCCATCACAATTTCTGTCTTAATAGCCATAACCTGGCAGGACATTCTATCTTTATGCCTTTGACTATTATATCATGGTAACTGGTACTAAAGTGCTATTAATTTTTATTCCATACGATTGCTTTATATATCTTATATATTACAGCCTGTCTAAAATCTTAAGGATGGGATATATATTATATTCAGTGGTGGAATTCAAATTTTTTACTACCGATTCTGTGGGTGTGGCTTGGTGGGTGTGGCAGGGCAAGGAGACTGTAAAATCTCCAGTCAGAGGTTGTATTTGCTGGTTCTCCAAACTACTCAAAATTTCTGCTACTGGTTCTTCAGAACTGGTCAGAATGTGCTGAATACAACCTTTGATTATACTCTAATATTCTAATATATTTATATTAAAACAAACAAACAAATGCATACACTTAAAAGTTTAGTATCCTCAAGTATACATTCACTCTTAATTACTAGGCAGATACCCAAGGAACAAGATGATCCATCTTTATTTGTTAGCAACTAAATAAATTGCCTTTGTGGATCCTGTTTTAAAATGGCTACTATTTATGACATACACTTAGAGCCCAATCCCACATTTATCAAAGCTGTAAAACTACACATAAATGGCTTAGTGTACAACAATTAACTCAATACTGTTTTATAAAAGAAATGAAAATAGAACTATACAGAATCAACCTTTTTCTTAATGACATACTACTATTATTTTCCAATGCAAAAATCTGGAATTAAGGAGTAATTGAAACTAAAGCTGGGTAATTTTGAATTTTTGATCAAATTTCTGGCAAATGTTTTTCCTCCTATATTCTCTATATAACCTTTGAGGTCATGCCAAGCTTTATAGGGAAAAGTAACATAATAATTAAATAGTCACAGAAAACTGGAATGTTTCATAGATCTGTCTATGCAACAGCTTAGAATAACAGAGTTGGAAAGGACCTTGGGGGTCTTCTAGTCCAATACATTATCCAATCTCTTCTTATAAACTTCCAGTGTTGGAGCATTTATAATTTCTGCAGGCAAATTATTCCACTGATTAATTGTTCTGTCTGGAAATTTCTCCTTAGTTCTAGGTTGCTTCTCTCCTTGATTAGTTTCCATCCAATGCTCCTTGTCCTGCCCTCAGTTGTTTTGGGGAATAACTTGACTCTGTCTTCATTGTGGCAGCCCCTGAGATATTGGAATACTGCTGTTGTGTCACCCTTAGTCCTTCTTTTCATCAGTCTAGACATACCCAGTTCCTGTAACCATTCTTTATATGTTTTAGCCTCTAGTCCCCTAATCATCTTTGTTGCTTTTCTGTTCACTCTTTCTAAAGTCTTAGCATCTTTTTTCACATTGTGGCAACCAAAACTGAACACAGTATTACAAGTGTGCCTTACCCTCTCCAGATGCAAGTTCAGAGGAAGAGGTTGAGTTGAAGTGTGCAGAGGAAAAGGTGAGGACCAGTATTGGTCAGGATCAGGGCTCAGTGAATGCTAACCTGATGGAACAGCCTCAGCTGGGTCAATTAGACCAGTGATGGCTGAGATTAGGGAGGTGAGCCACAACTACAACAATTTGGCCAGGGGTCTCCAGGAGAGGACTGGCAGCAGCTGCTACCCATTACCACATTACTTCCTCCTGATCTGACGACACATAGAGAAGAGAGGATGCCAGTCAGCTAGGCTACTCATAAGGAGGCAATCTCACCTCTCATAAAAAGCTGTACTAGCATTGCCTACTTAACCCTATCCTGAGGATTTGAGCATTGATGGAGCAAATGGACAGACTCCTTCCTGGTTTTTGCAAAATCACTTGTTCCTCTTACAAGAAGCATGCAAAGTCATGCCTGCCCATTTCAGGGATGAAAAAAAAATATGGACAAGAAGGTCATTTTATCTGTAATTTATTTAACATCCCTAACCATTGAACTTTGTTTCCAAGAATTATACCAAGCCATACATCATTATTTAACTGTTGTGTGGCTAGATAACCCCCTCAGAATTAAACTGCAAGATAGGAATCGACCTCACATGGGTTTGCAAATGAATACTGCACAGGAATGTTTTTTGAAGAGAGCTTCTGCATGCTTTTTTAAGAGACAGAAGGTAGCCCCTTTGTCTCCTTGCCCCCAAGCAGAAACTGAGGAGGCCACCTTTTAGAAATGCAGATTTGGCAATCCATTCAAGACAGAATATTTTGAAATGAAGTTAGAATGGTAGGATTAGAAGTAGCCCAGAGCAGTCCAAACTTCATTTGGGGGCTCAGATAAACAATAAGCCAGAGGTTGACAAAATTAGCTCAGACAAGCACCTAGGATTTGCATGTCCTCTTTTGCTTATAGAGCCAGTTACCCCTACATGACCCCATAGGAATCTGACAATAGCCAGTAGGACATGTTCTTACACAGGAACAGGGAGCTCAAATATAAATCTCAACTTCAAATCCCAAAGAAGGTATAAAAACCACCCACTCTCAACTCCATTTGGTCAGCTGCCCAGAATCACATGTGGTTGATGGTTCTGTTTCATTATTAAATCACCTTTTCAATCAATCCACCTCCATGTTTCCAGTGTCTTTCTCCCAAATGAACTGAACTAGGTGGATTTTTCTTCCAACAAATTAAAAGGAACTGAAAGCCTGATTTCTAGGAACAACAGAATGGGAAGGAAAGAGCGGTGGTGGGATTTAATTTTTTTTATTACCAGTTCTGGTAGGCATGGCTTGGTGGGTTGGCATGGCTTGGCGGGCGTGGCAGGGGACATTTACTGCAAAATCCCTATTCCTTCCCACCCCACTAACCTGCTTGCCAGCTCTGTTCTCCTGTGCAGGGCAACCAAAGAAGACCCAGCTGATCAGCTGGGACTGGGGAAGCAGGAAATAGATGGGGATGGGGCCAGTCAGAGGTGGGATTTGCCATTTCTCTGAACTACTCAAAATTTCCACTACTGGTTCTTCAGAACTGGTCAGAACCTTCCTCTGGTTCTGACCAGAGGAGGAATACCACCTCTGGGAAAGACCCATAGGCACTGCATCAGACTGCTGCTGAAAAAGATTCCTTTTGCTAAAGATTCCTTTTGCTAAAAGTACATGTATAACCTGTACTGTGGTAAGAGAGTCACATTAGTCTGCAGTGGCAAATATTCAGAAGGAGTCTAATCACACTTTTTTCCAACTTAACAAATGCTATTAAAAGGCGTCAGCTGTTGTGAGTACCAAACTCTTTATAAAAGCTGTGTAACAAAATTTACAGGTTTTTGCTGGTTTTCTCCTCTTCTTACTCAACCTTTATAGGAGGAAGAAGGTATTTTGGATGTGTTAGCCACCTTGAGCTATTTGTTAAAATAATGAATGAATGAATAAATAAATAATAAATTTAAAAATAGAAATATATATAAATATCAGGGGAAAACTCCAAGATGCAACTATTACTTTCATATTCTGCTTCTGGGTATCCAGAAGCATTTGAAAACCACAGCAGGAGACAGGCTTTTGGGGTAGTTGAGGCTTTGGTTTAACACTGAAAGAAAGTTTCTCTGATTTTAGGTCCCAAGTTCCTGATATGCCAATGTGTCTGGTGACATTTCCCTAAGACTTAATTGGTGGATTTTCTAATTAAACTGAATAATTGTGAAACTGATTAAAAAACAAAGCATCACCCGCACATCTAATTTAATAAAGTTTTGCACTTTATCATAATTAAAGCCATGTAATAATTCAGACTCAAATCTCCAAAAGTGTTCCAGAGCATTCAGCAGTATGACTGTAGCCTACGCTGAAAACACCTTAAGACTTCAAACAATTCTACCTTTCTTTGGGATGACTTGGCAGGGCTTGCAAGATTTTAGCAAATATCTATGAGGTGTGGCAGGTAAATGCTACCTATCATTTGCAGAGGTGGTATTCAGCAGGTTCTGACCAGTTCTGGAGAACCGGCAGCAGAAATTTTGAGTAGTTTGGAGAACCAGCAAATACCACCTCTGACTGGCCCCGCCCCCATCGATTCTCTGCCTCCTGAGTCCCAGCTGATTGGCTGGGTCTTCTTTGATTGCCATGCACAGGAGAATGGAGCTGAAAAGCAGGTTGGTGGAGTGGGGATCAGAGGTGGCATTCAGCAAGTTCTGACCAGTTCTGGAGAACCGGTCGTGGAAATTTTGAGTAGTTCAGAGAACTGGCAAATACAATCTCTGACTGGTGATTTTACAGTATCCTTCGCCTGCCACGCCCACCAAGCCTCACCCATAGAACCGGTAGTAAAAATAATTGAATCCCACCACTGGTGGGGAGGGAATGGGTTTTGCAGTAATCTTCTCCTGCTACGCCCACCAACCCCCCCAAGCCACACCCACAGAACCAGTAGTAAAAAATTTGGAATCCCACCACTGATCATTTGTCTTCCTGTGCATGCCTTTGCTTTGGAGAAAAAATTTGAAGGCACCAGGCACCCCTGTTAATCTGGCCTCTAGTCTGAGATAGATCCCATCCTATAATTTGGAGAAAAAGAAGCCCAAATATTAAACAAAAGCAAGCAAGCATCCCAATGTTTGCTTTTTTGAAAGTTACCATTCTCAGAAGGACAACCTTTTGAGAGGAAAAAAAACATAGTGTGACCTTAAAATTTAAAATTGTTCCCAAGTCCTCAAAAGCTTTGGGCATCCCTTCCCCCATTAAATTAACTGATTTTCTAAAGACTGTCCAGTGTTTAAGATGGTTTAAATCCCTGAACAATGCAAACCTATCTGCTAGTATGGGGTTTGTTTTTAATACCCAAATTTTTCAATGCAACCATATGCACTTCAACATCACGTGCTATTGACTCTTTCTCATGCTTACTAAATATGGAATAATTAAAATAAGACATGCATAATAAGGAAACAGAAATAAGACGAACAGTTTTTCCTTTTGTCAAGAAAAAAGTGTTTTAGCAGATAATAATGCCAAGTTCATTTGTCAGTGGAAATGATCTCTCTTAACTGCAATCTTCTTTGAAAGTGGCAATTTAAGGAGACACATATAGCAAAGGCCATTACATAAGGCCACATAGTGACTAAGTCTTTTGTTTTAAAATGTGGAGACAGTTACTGTCAATTAGTGAGAGGTTTGCCTGTTCCAATCGCCCCTGGGTTGAACTCAAAAATATTAATTCGCACAAACAATTTGCCCATTTGTAAAGTCAGCTTGGAATAGAGGTTCTTATAGAACACTATTGTAAAAGTACTCCAAGAAGCAACTCATTCGTTGCTTTTAAACAGTTTTCTTACACGCCTGATTTCCACTGATTTAAATTTGGATGCAGTAGGTTTCAGTAGTTTGGAAAACCTTCTGTGAACTGACAAGGCGATTCAGAAATGTTACGTGAGCAGTTTTATATCAAAATATACTTTATTTGTTACTGTCATGACTCGGGGCATAGCACAAAGGCAACACAGTTAAATAAGGAAGAAGAGTCCCTTTATTATCTCCAGCTTTGCCTCCAATGTTCAGATTACCTTCAACTGGAGAAAAACTCTCCCAGGTTCAGCCTTTAATTGGAGAAAATTCAGTCCAAAACAAGGTACACACAAACTGTAACTGGAAATCCAAACAAACTATGTTGCAGTAATTAACTTGATAGGGCAGGAGAAGGAATTGCAGACTTGAAAGCACAGCACAACACACATAGTTGGGAAGACACTAGGAACACAGATAAGCCTTGATGATACCAGATAAATTCATGATTTGCTCCCAACAATTTTCGTTGCACAGCTTCCCTTTTAAAATACTGTGTTCCCAGCTGCAGCTAATGAAAGGAATCAGGGCCCTTTCCTCCCCCGTAAGCCATAAAACTCACATTGCTCCCTTCTCTATTCTTCCTTGCATGCCTATGCTTATGAAGAGGGGGTGGGCCTGAATCTTCCTCTGAATTCCCTCTCCTTTGTTCTACCTCTTTCCTGCTCTGCCCAGCCGGACTTTGCCCTTCCCTAGTTTCTTCCACAGCCAATGGAGCCACACTCCCATTCCCTGTCAGCTGTTTGCCCCCCCCCAAATCAGATTCCAATAGAGGCATGACAGTTATACTGTTTCCAATTTCCCTTAAAACATTAACAGACTTCACAATGGGCCAAGAATCAGTGACTCCACTAGATAATTGTCAGTCAAGCTGAAACTAAATTTAGTAAAGCAAAAACAGCAAATGAGGGAAAATCTTTTTCTTAAACTTCCTCAAACCCCCAAATAGGTTACCCAGACCTAATCCATATATCAAAGTAGGTCAGTAAACCCAAGTAGAATTAATTAAATTAGGTTCTCCCAATGGAACTGCATTTTCACAAGAATAAACATTATAAATGAAACGTACCTACACACACCCATGCCCCTCAAGTGTCACCTCAAGTGTCAGCACATAGATACTTCCGCGCCCTGGACAAGCTCCTTTATTTAACTATGACGCTGTACTGCATTTCTCTGCAGCTGCCCCTAAAGGGAAACTCTTCACCTTAAGGAATAAATATTTCTTCTTTCCTTACAACTGTCTAGTTCTCATTTTTATTTATTATTGCACAGCCCCAGCTCAAGTTGGAACCCCAAATTATTCTTCTGACAATTAGAAATAAAATTCACCCAGCCAACATAACATTCCAATCACCTACTTTGTTATACTGAAACAGAAGATCTGCCTTCATCTTGCACATTTGATCAGAACTGAAATGTTTCCAATGCTGGCTACCTTAAAAAAAATGATTGAAAACCGTATTTCAGACACAGTGGCACAGTGGTTAGACTTCAGTACCACAGGATACTTTTGCTGCCTGCTGGCTGCCTGCAATTTGGCAGATCGAATCTCAAGGTGGACTCAGCCTTTCATCCTTCCAAGGTGGGTAAAATGATGACCCAGTTGTTGGGGGCAAGAGGTTGACTCTGTAAACTGCTTAGACAGGGCTGCAAAGTGAGCTATTTCCTGCTTTCAAGAAAGAATACCTTTGCAGGATTGTGAAATGACACTCAATAGAAAATAAGGAAGATACAGATTTTAGATACATTGATATATGGAATAAAATAAGGGGGTTGATAGTGCTTTAGTAACCAGAATCTTATGTAGTTTGACACTTTTCAACTAGATACAAGGTCATTTTTTCCTGAATGTCATCACTCTGCTAAACAACTAATTCCCACAACACTGTCAAACTATTTACTAAGACTGCATTACTATTCTTTTTCTCATCCTTCCTATTACCTATCTTCTCCCACTTATGACTATAACCATGTTGTTTGCATCTATACAATTTATATTGTTCTGTTTAGTCTCCTAGTATGATTTGATGCTCATTTAGTATCCTATGACTATCACTAAAGGCCCAGTCCCACTGCACTTATGGATGCAAAGAGGATGTAAAACGTTAAAAAAAGCTTGCCATCCGTTGGAAAATGCTATGCATCTGTTGTGTACTCACTGCATACGTGTTTCATACGCCCTCTCCGTCGAGCATCCGTCCACTGCAATTTCATCCACGCAGGAAGTTTTGAGCTGCACAAAACTTTGTGAACAGATGAACTTTCCGCCACGTACGATGTACAGTGTTCTAACTTATGATTCTTGATGAATGTATTTTTTTAATGTACACTGAGAGCATAAGCACCAAAGACAAATTCCTTGTGTGTCTAATCACACTTGGCCAATAAAGAATTCTATTCTATTCTATTCTATTCTATTCTATTCTATTCTATTCTGTTCTGTTCTGTTCTGTTCTGTTCTGTTCTGTTCTATTCTATTCTATTCTATTCTATTCTATTCTATTCTATTCCATTGCATTCCATTGCATTCCATTGCATTCCATTGCATTCCATTGCATTCCATTCCATTCCATTCTATTCTATTCTATTCTATTCTATTCTATTCTATTCTATTCTAT
>BLBF01000026.1:26869602-26899599 GCA_015471245.1 Laticauda colubrina
CCCCAACAGAGCCTCAAATGAAGTGAAGAAGCAGCGCAACCTCCTGAGACAACGGTGCAACTCCCCAGCTGGAGCAGTGGAGTGGCAAGACCGGATGGTAGATGCTTAATGGATGCTTCCTTCAGCCTGTCTCATCACACAGATGAGATTGGGCCATGTATGTTTGGTTGGCCTACAATGAACAGGGCGTTTAATAAAGAATTGTGTTTATGTTGACGTGTGGATAATTATTACATTATTATTGATAAGACAGGGCCGTAGGTGTGGCACCTGGGAGGGTGGACCATACAGTCCCACTATGCTTGCACTGGAGGTTTATCTATCCCACAGCTATCCTAACCCATCCCACAGCTATTACCCATTCCACAGGTATCCTAACCCATCCCAAAGCTATCCTTACCCATCCCACAAGCATGTAAAGACTTAAACCATTTCTAACAGTTTCCAGCAAGACTTTATTAAAAAAAAGAAATGAAGCAAGTGTGTGAATCATAAATAGACTTTATTAACAACAAGCTATAAGACAAAAATGAGTCTCTGGCACTCCTCTTGGTCGCTCAGTCCCAGGGGTGAAGGGTGCAGGTGCTGTGGAGGTGGCTGGTGCTGGAGTGCTTTTCATCAGCTCCTCCAGAAGCAGAAGCAGCAGAAGCGCCAGCCCCAGAAGAGCGAGCCCGTGCTGCAGAAGCCCCAGCAGAACCAGAGTGAGGGCCAGGGGGTGGGATGGTAGCCCTGTCCATCTTGCCAGGGCTGTCAGCAGATGGCTGAGGCTTGTTGTGCTTCCGCATGGTTGTGGGGTTGCTGGCTGGCAGGGAGGCTGGCAGGAACCAAGGCTGGCAGGAAGGCTGGCAGGGAGGCTGGCAGGAAGGCTGACAGGCCGGCAGGCACCAAGGCTGGTAGGCAGACATGAACCAAGGCTGGCAGGAAGGCTGGCAGGCAGACATGAACTAAGGCTGGCAGGAAGGCAGGCAGCAAGGCTGGCAAGCAGACCGGCTGGCAGCAAGGCTGGCAGGGAGTCTGGCAGCAAGGCTGGCAGGGAGGCTGGAAGCAAGGCTGGTAGCAAGGCTGGCAGCAAGGCTGGCAGCAAGCCTGGCAGCAAGCCTGGCAGGCAGACATGCAGGCAGGGCAGGCAAGGCAGTCGATGTGTCCGGCAGCAGGTCTTTCCTCTGAATGGCGTCCTGCTTCCGAGCTGCTTCCGTTATATCCACGGGGCTGATGCAATGCATCCTCCCCGCATGCGCAGTGAACGCCAGGCTTCCGTTAGGCTTCCGCTGTGCATCCGCTAGGCTTCCGCTGTGCATCCGCTTCATCCACTGTGCATCCGCTCTGCTTCTGCTCTTTCCATTCCGCGTCCGCTTCGCTGAGGCCCCCTGGAAGCCCAGCGGATGTGCCACCCGCTCCCATCCGCTCCCATCCACTTCCATTCGCTGGGCTTCCATTCCGCATCCGCTTTGCATCCGCCCTGCATCCTCCCCGCGTCCGTGTTATCCGCTCTGGTTATGCAAATTTTCGCCCCTTTTGAGAGCAGATAACCACGGATGGAACATTTTGCTCGTCCGCTGTGTCCTTTTTGCATCCGTTGGCCAGTGTGACATGGGCTTAAGCTTAGAAACAAGAGAAATTTGAAATAAATTCTTAAGCATCATTAAGTTTGAAAAATGGAAACTTATTTCACAAGTTTAGGAAACTTCCAGGCACATTTCTGTACGACATTAGCTTTCAACATTTCTATATGGCATTAGCTTTCAAGACAGACACTTGAAGTCATTTGAAGACATTTGAAGGCATCTATTAGCAAAGAAAAACAGCTGGGTGTATTGGAGGATGAACTGAGAGAGGTAGCTGTTTCTGCAAGTACTGTAATTGTCTCTATAGCTAACTGGTAAATAAATTCTAGTGCCCTGCAATTAGCTGTATCATAATTCTAATGGAGAAAACAATAATTTCTGAAAACTTTATGATGGAACAAATGGTTAAAGCAAGAATATAACCTTTCTTAGAATCAATGTCTCCACATAATTCATGTCAATAAAAAAAAATGCTATTATCCACGATAGCAAATGCAAACAGGAAGCTAAAAAGAACTGAGAAGAGCATTTCATCCGGTTTCCTTCCTATTGACAGGTAACCACTTAGCCAGGTCTGTATTTGAAGCAATTTTATTTAAGTCAAACTAAATTGGTCAATTTGAAAATAGCTGAAGAAATGGAAAAAGCAAACAAAAGAAACAGAGGGAAAAAAAGTCCACCTAAATGCTGACTTTCAAAAAAGAGCAAGGAGTTACTAAGCAATGCAAAGATGATTACAGCTGAATGGAAAGACAAAAGTTTTTTATTTAAGACAATTACAGAAAACCAAGCGAAAAATTTATGTGAAGATGGATGTGATAAAAGCCAAGATAAATATCTCCAACAAGGTCAAGGAAAGAGAATGCACTCTGGATTCCATTGATAAACAGTGTGATCTAATGGGATTCAGGAAATGTACCGTGTTTCTCACAAAATAAGGCCGGGCCTTATTTTTTTTTGACCCCCGAAAAAACGGCTAGGCTGTCTTTTCAGGGGTGACTTAATTTCCTCCCCCACCAAGAGCGGCCCACCAAGAGACTTCAGGGCAGTCTTTTTCCGGCGATTGGAGCTCTCCAAGTGCGGTCAACAGTTCGATCGGCTGGTAGAAGCTGCCTGGGGCGAGCACACACACACACTCCCCTCGCCGCGAGGCCGCTTCTACCGTATCTGCCAATCGAAAGCTCCCTTGAGGACACAGTCCCCAGCTGCTTCGGGGCGATGCATGGCTGCACCAGTCCTCTCGCCTTTAGGGCAGCAAAGATAAACCCCCTTCAAGGTGAACACTAAATTGACTCCTGCAAATTCTAACTGCGTAGTTGCAAACTTATATACATAGCTCCCACTTGCAAGCCACGAAGAGGATCATGGTACTCTCCTCTTGAGTAGACCTTGCTTTTCCCTGATCCTGATCCTCTTCTCCCTGCATGACCTAGGATGGATAGGGGATGGGCCTGCTTAGAGGTTCGGCCTGATTATGGCTATGGCAGTGGGTAGCTTGTTTAAGAAGTAGGCACATATTCCATCCAGTCCAATAGATAGAGATGGTTTTAGATTGCGTAGTGCTTTTTCAACATTGTCTTCCGTAAAATCAATATGGATTAGATCATCGTAGTTGTCTGGGGTTCGACTAGGAAATATTGGACATGATCCATTGCTGTTTACAAATACTGAGCCAAAGAATGTGTTAAAGAGGTTGGCTTTAATGGTGTCATCGTTGCAGTCTTTACCATTTGGTTTTTTTACGGGTAGGATGGACCTTGAGTCTTTTAGTTTGTTGTTTATAAAATTGTAGGAAGCACGGGTGGAATTGGTGCGTAGAAGGTTTTCCTCTTGTTGACTGTGATAATTGGTACATTCAGTCTTTATCTGGTGGCATAAATTTTGTATCGGCTTTTAAAGTTCGCAACTTGACCGGATTTGTTTTTCTGCCAAAGGGATTGTTTTGGGGATTGGAGCTTTCTTATTGTTATGGGTAATTTATTTTTTCTGGTTTTGGGAGTTGTTAATGGTACATATAGTTTGATGACTCTTTTGACTTCAAGTAAAAATATGTTGTAGTGGTCTTCAACAGTATTGCATCCAGTGAATAGAATTTGCCAATCATGAGATGAGAGATCATTGTCTATAAGATCATAGTTGCCTTTTTTGAAGTTACAATTTGGGATCCTGTCATTATGGTGATTTGTGAGGACATATGTTGAGAGAAAAGTCAACCATGCTGTGGTTGGAAAAGGGTTCATTAATTTGTATTCCATAAATTGAATTCAAACTTTTGCAGAAGATGAGATTGAGGTAGTTGTTAAGTCTAGTATTGTGGATTAGTAGTTGTTCCAGTCCTAGTGTGGTAACGGCATTGTACAGTGTTGTATGAATGGGTTCAGATGTGGATTCATTCAGTGTCCAATTTATAACAGGAAAAATGAGAGGGTGTGGGCAGGAGGCAGCCCATGTCAATAGTGAAGTTAGCTTGTTTGCATGAATTATAGTCATGGGCACGACAGCAAAGTAAGAAGCGGATTGAGATGTTTAAGGACAGTTCAAAGATGATTGTCTTGGGAAGAGTAAGCTCTTGTATAATTTGGATCTTTTTTAGATTTTGAGACTTTTTATAGAATATAGCCACTCCACCACCTCTACAGATTTCACAATCTGACCGAAAAACTTGATATTCTCTTGTAGTGGTAATGGAGTCTGGAAAAGATGCATTTAACCATGTCTCACAGACAAATATAATGTTAAAAGTGGTTGAGCTGAGAAGGATGAGGAATTCATGCATTTTATTTCTGAGGCTTCTTGCATTAAGTAGTTTGCATTTCAGATATGAAGTAGTGGGTCTGGAGAAAGTAAGAGGCGTGCATCCCTAATGTTGGATGTTTGGGTGATGGATATTGTGACGTGGGTGGAGGCTCTTGCTTTTGATACAGTCAGCACGGTAATCAATGTATAGATTTGTATTACCTAATTCACTTAAGGCCCGGTCTCACTGGCCGACGGACGCAAAACATATGCATAAAGTACACAGTGGATGAGCAAAATTTCAGGGGTGGCTCCATCCATTGTCATCTGTTCCAAAAAGTGGTGAAAATTTGCATAAACAGAGCGGAAAAGAACAGAAAAGAACGGACATGGGTAGTATGTAGCAGGGATGTTAAATGGATGTTCATAGGAAACCTAATGGATGAAAGCGGATGGAAGTGGATGACACCTCCGAAGGTGTTCCGGGGGAGAATTTCAAAGTGGACGCATAGCGGAAGGAGCGGATGCATAGTGGATGACATGGATGCATCACGGACGCCTATAGGAAACAAAGGGGATGCCGCGTGGATGTATATCGGATGCAAAGCGTTCACTGTGCATGCGGGGAGTTTGAATTGTGTCAGCTCTGAGGATATAAAAGGATGCAGCACGCATGCAGTCAGCACACAGGGGAAAGACGTGCTGCCACATATGTCTTGCAGGAACACCATGGTTGATCAGTCAGGTAAGAAGAGGAAGCCTGTGCCTACTCGTTCAAGCCCTGGCAAGGTGAAGAAGGGCAGAACCAGCATCCCACCCCCTGGCACTGACTCTGAAGCTGCTGCTGCTGCTGCTGCTGCTGCTGCTGCTGCTGCTGTGATGGACCAGCCCCAAGGCCCTCCAGCCCCTCAAAGCCCTGCTGCTGAAGGCCCTGCTGCTCAAGCCCCTGAAGGCCCTGAACAATCTCCACAAGGCCCTGATTCTGAAGCCCCGGAAGGCCCTGCTGAAGCCCCTGCCAGTGGGATGAAGAGGCAAGGGAAGGAGAAGGGAGGGAGGAAACAGTACACCTATTCCGAGGACCATGAGGATGAGGTGCTGGAATGGGTGAGGGAGGACAAATACCTCTGGAGAAAGGGCCACAGACTATATTGGGACACCAAGAAGAAGCAGGCAGCTTGGAGAGACAAGGCAGAGAGCCTGGGGTATACTGCAGAAGTACTCCTTGGATAATGGAAGCACATGCACACCTGGAATGGCAAGCTACACCTCAAGAAATCCAGGCAGGCCGCTGTCAAGCTCACTGACTGGGAGATTTATGTCATGGCCAAGTGCAGTTTCCTGGAGGGTGAGATCCGCCACCGAGGAGCAGCCCCTCTGAGACCCCTCTCCCTCAGACAGCCTACAGACAGACAGTCCTCTTCCAGCCAGGAGCCAGCTACCCTGTCCAGGCAGGTGTCTTCAGAGGGCCCCACAGCAGAGACCCCCCCCGATAGCTGCATTCCCCATGTCGGTGGATTTGGAGGATCCCATGGAGGATGACACCCTGCTGTCCCAAATGGAGGAAGAAGCAGCAGCCACCAGAGGCCAACCCACCCCCACCCCCACCCCCAGCTCCACAGGACACAGGCAGAGGCAGACTAGAGGGCCAGGACCACTGTGTGCTGTTGGAGATCAGGGACACAATGAAGACCAGCACAGAACTTATCTCTCAGCTGGTCCACAGTGACATACCATCTTCGAGCCAGAAGCCTTTCATCACCTACGTGAGCCAGACCCTGAGGGACCTGCCCGAGGCCCAGTACCAGGTGATGAAACAGAAGATCACAGCACTTCTGCACAACCCTCAAGGCCCAGCTGAAGCTGCTCCTACCCAGTCCAGGTCTGCTCCTCCACCCCAGGTGATGTCACAGCCCTTCCATGGCTTTCAACAACCCCTCACCTACCAAGGCTATGAGTACCAGGACTTCCCACAGCAGAAGCAGATACCACTCTTCTGCAAGTTTTCTCCAGGCATGTTCAGTGGTGGGGCACTTGAGGAGTTCCTCCATGTATTCTTCAATGATGGCCTGTACCACTTCTCTGACCACTTTGCTGATGGTGTTGTGTGGCACCCTCCATGAATACTGCATGTTTCTGTATGTGGTTCCAGAGGCCAGGTAGTGCAGAGTTAATGCCACCTTCAGTCCAGGGCCCAGGTTGGGATGGAAATTGGTGCTAGGCTTGGTCAACCTGGGTCTCAGATGCTGTACAAGTTTGTCAAACATGGCTGGTGGCATTCTCATGAAGTGATGGAATGCACAAGGGTCTTCATTCCTCAGCTCCACCATCAACTGGTCATACAGTCCAAACTCCGCTCTTCTCCTGATCCATCGTCAGACCCACACAGCTCTTGGATGTCTCCTTCTTCTCTTTCTGTGTAAAACTTGATACAGTCTGAACAGGTTTTGATTCTGGTGATGAATGAGTGCAGCTATCATACGGACTGTGTCATCATCCATGGTGGAGAACAATTGATGATGTTGAGGACCAAGACCAAGGGTGATGAGGTCTGTACACCATGGCTGCTGGACTCATACTGAGATCCAGATGATTTTCTCCCCCTTTTTATAGAAATTATCGGTTGTCCGCTAGGTGTCCTTCTACATACTCTAGACATACTCCAGACATCCTAAATATATGAGATGCATCCCAGATACAAACGTTTCATCTGTTTTTAATACTTTATATACGAAAGGCATACACTTACATCCTTTCTATTTCCATGCTACTAACGCTGTGTAGACGTTCCGTGTACCTTTTGTTTCCTCCCTCTTTCTGTTTTCAGCTGCAGCGGATGTGAGTTGAGGGGATGGCCAGAGGATGCAGAGAGGATACAGAAGATGTTTAATGGATGATAATGGACATAGAACGTTTGTTGCCTGTATATGTCGCGGATGTGCATCGTATGCGGCGGAAAGTTCATCCATTCAAAAAGTTTTGTGCACCTCAAAACTTCTTGCGCCGATGAAATTGCAGTGCATGGATGCTCGATGGATAGAGCATATGAAACACGTATGCAGTGAGTGCACAACGGATGCATAGCGTTTTCCAATGGATGGCAAACTTTTTTTAACGTTTTACATCCTCTTTGCATCCGTAAGTGCAGTGGTACCGGACCTTAAGCATGGCAAGAAAGATTGTAAAATGGGGGCAAACTCCACTCAAAAAATATTTTACTTAATGATAGAAATTTTGGGCTCAGTTTTGGTTGTAAGTTGAGGACTACCTGTAATCTTGTCCTTCTACCAATATGTTATATTGCCATATACTCAATACTTGAAAAAGAATATAGATATCCAATTGCTATTTATGTATCTGTCCCCAACAGACTAGATTCATTTCTCAGAATGTGCAACTCACTGTTTAACTTTAGACTTGAATATATTTTCATAATTTAATCTATGAAGGAAGAGAGCTCTTTACAGTAGCCCAAAATCAGAAGGGGATTTGTGTGAGAAACCTGATGCATCTTGATAACATTAGCGGTAGCTTGCAAAAGCTACTGCCCTGTAATAAAATTGGCTTGTCACAAAAAGTGCTACCAGATTGTTTTTGGTAATCTAATCTAATATTACTGTTGAAAAGGAAAATATATGCATCAGAGGGACTTGGTAAATACGTTATCCATCTACATCCAAGAAAATATTTTGAAGGAAGACAGACTAAACAAATAAACAGAAGAAATAGTTCACATACAATTCCAAGAAGGTGACAGTCTGATGATCTGTACCTATTTTGGACCAACTCTCACAACCACTTGACAATGGTCACCGGCCGCAAGCCACACTGGTTTGGGCTGAATCCCAAAACATTTGGGATTATATGTTGTCTAATCTACTATATGTTGTCTAATCTACGTTGTACAGGGGTTGTTAACAGAGTGGGCAGCAAATTATTTTTATAGCTGAATAAAAAAGTTGTTATAAAGTTCTTAACCACAATTGAGACAGAATTTCCATTATTAAGCAAAGTGATTGTTTAGTGAATCATGCCAAATTTTAAGACCAGTTTTAATGTGATGACTGATGGCAAGTCACTTTTTGAAGTGTTATAACTTCAAACAGTCACTAAGTGAGTGGCTGTAGGGTTGTATGTCAAGGGCTATCTGAAATTACAAAGCAAGCATTCAAACGCAGGAAGGAATCAAGAAGCAAGCAATGCTTAAACTGATCAGTGTTCTTTCAAGCCAACTTCTTTTCCCACAAGTCTGCTTTTTTCTTTCCTTTTTTCCTGTTAACTTTATTCATCGAATGCATCTTTTTTCTCTTTGCAACCTGTCTTACTCTCACCAACTCTGTTTCATGTTATGCTGATAAATCCAAAGTCAACCATTTTTCCCTCACAAAAATATGGAATGTGAAAAAAAAATTCGAGATCAAACAATTCCACAAGTATGGAGAGGAAGGGAATTTGGATTGCTGTAGTGTTCAAAACAGCTTTCTTTGTTTGAATGATGCAAACAGGTAAATCTTGCTCTTTCAAGGCATAGTTTCTCTCCCCATCTTGTCTCCTTCTCATTGGACCACTAATGTATTTTTTGGACAGTCTTTGCCACTTGGTATGTCGAAACCTCCAACCAGCCTTTTCTAAAGTGTCAGGCAATACTTAGGACATAGAATAACAGAGTTGGAAGGGACCTTGGAGGTCTTCTTGTCCAACCCCTTGCTTGAGGAAGAGACCCCAAAGCATTTCAGACAAATGGCTGTCTATTCTCTTCTTAAAAGCCTCCAGTGATGGAGCATCCACAACTTCTGAAGGCAAGCCATTCCACTGGTTAATTGTTCTGACCATTAGGTAAATTTTCCTTAGTTCTAGGTTGTTTCTCTCCTTGATTAATTTCCATCTATTATTTCTTGTCTTGCTTTCTGGTGCTTTGGATAATAGGCTGACCCCTTCCTCTTTGTGGCAGCCCCTCAAATATTTGAGCACTGCTATCATGTCTTTCCTAGACCTTCTTTTCACTACACTAAATATACCCAATTCCTGCAACCATTCTTGATATGTTTTAGCCTCAAGCCTCCTAATCATCTTTGTTGCTCTTCTTCACACCGTTTCCAGAGTCTCAACATCTATTTTATATTGTGGTGACCAAAACTTGATCCAAGTGTGGCCTGACTAAGGTTTTATAAAGTGATACCAGTATTTCATCTGATCTTGATTCTACCCTCTCTTAATGCAACCTACTGTAGAATTGATTGCATTGGCTTCTTTTGGCCACTGTTGCATATTTCTTATCTCTGTTCCTAGCAGCACAAGTCTTCTTTGGGTCTCCACAACTTTACATTGAGAGGGCATAAAGTTGAAAGCTACTTCTAGTAATACATTTTAGTCATGTGAGATGAAGCTATATTGGAGACTTGCCTGGTAGGTTTTGTAGTATCCCAAACAAAGCAGAATTATGCTAGTAAAAAAACCTCTACAGAGGTATAGTCTGTTGTAAATAGACTATAAATAGAGTGAAGAAATAAAGATAATCTTGAACTTTCATATGGGAACTGGAGCCAGTATATGAAGAACACCAAAACAATGGAAGAACATAGCAATTAAAAATTATTAGGGAATGGGCTTTCTATGAGCAACACAGAAGATATTTTTCAGCATTAGAATCAGTTTCCAATTTCCACCATGATGGTGATTAACTTATATTGCTCTAAGTGATATGGGACAACACTATTTGAAGGAGCATTTCCTGTATACACACTTGTAAATTTGAATTAGTCTTCAGAAGTTGGGTTCTTTTCTCCCACAGAAAAATGGACTGAATGAAAAACAGGTTTTCTATCATGGTATCCCAACTTTAGGAAGTCCTCGACTTACAATCACAATTGATCCCAAAAGTCATAAGTCACTTTTTCAGTATCATAACTTTGGTCACTAAATGAACTGTTGTAGGTCAATGACTACCTTATGAAGAAGGATTTATTGGTCCCAGTTTTGATCATTTTTAGAGAAGAGATTAAGGCTCTTATGTAACATCAAACCTTTGATAAATTTTCACCTTTCAATCATGAATTAAAAATCTGTTTGTAATTTCTTTATTGGCTTGTGCTAATGGTACTTTTTCACTGAATTCTTATTGGGTTGCAAAGTAGCCTATGAGTACACTGATTACCAAAATCTCAGAAGACTAAAATGCCTTCTAGCCCATTAAATCTATTTTCACCTTATTTTCTAGTTTTCATAAATATTCATTCTCCTGCTCTCTAAAGGTAAAGGTTCCCTTGCACATACATCCTAGTCGTTTCTGGTTCTAAGGGCAGTGCTAATCTCTGTTACAATGCTGAAGAGCCAGTGCTATCCAAAGACATCTCGATGGTCATGGAGCCAGCATGACTAAACATCGAAGACATACTTCATACACAAGTGTGTGAAGGCACACACTTCCCACCAAAGTGGTCCCTATTTTTCTACTTGCATTTTTACATGCTTTCAAACTGCTAGGTTGGCAGAAAGTGGGACAAGTAAGAGGAGCTCACTCCATTACATGGTGCTAGGGATTTGAACTGCCGAACTGCCAACCTTTGTGATTGACAAGCTTACCGTCTTAGCCACTGAACCACTGTGTCCCTGATCTCTAGTCTTTCTAAATTTATAATAACCTCTTCTGTAGTTGGGGGAAAAAAAACACTGTGATCTCTCAATGAATCTACGTTTCAGGATTATGTGCATTTTAAGCTGAAAGCACCAACAGGGCAAGCACAAATGTTTACCAAACAATTTGGAGTCATACTAGAGCAGAGACATTGGGTCTTGACTGTTGGATATTCCTTTCATTAATACAGAATGCACAATATTGAGGGGAGGGAGTCTTAATTCTAATCCCCACAATTTTGGATGGGGTCTCTAGAAAGTTTCTAAAAATTGCTTGTGAATTATTTTTGTAACGTGACAATAGGGGAAATTTAAAATATATACAGGGATTAGTTATTAGATCTATGGGAAGCAGCCTTGAAACAATTCAGATAGGAAATCTAAGAGTTGAAGATGATATAGTTTAGTTCAAGTATGCACTTTAAGGTTTGAGGGCAAATCAATTAAACTCCAGCCACTCTGAGATATGCAAAAGAAAAGGAAATTGCCCATCAGTTATAATGAGGAAGCATTAAAATTCATGCAGCTATTTTTATTTGTAGAGTGGCATATATAAATAACAAGGAAGGTACTTTAGAGGAGACCAATTCTGCCAAATTTCAGTAAGATATCTTTGATGTAATATTTGCACTGCATCTTTATTTAGAAAGAGGTAGCTAAGGTGAAAAAAAGACAAGAGAGCAGGCATCAAGCAAATTGATGGATGTTCTGCTTCTTGAAATAATGAAGAAAGTGTCCTGTTACAACTGAAACTTAAGTTCTCTTTCTTTAGTTCTCCATTTGATTTTCTTCCTCTGATCACTGATGGGTTCCAGGAGGATTGGAGTACCTGGTTGTTGAGCTTGGCTTCTTTTAAGAATTAACCCTTATCATGAGAGGAATCTTAGACCTGGCAGATCTCTTTGGGATCCCAAAGGTGTTTTTTCAAAAGGCAACTGGACTTTCTTTGTTTTTCCTTTAAGATATTTCACTTCTCACCCAAGAAGCTTCTTAAGTTCTGACTGAATGTTGGAGAATGGAAGGTTTTATATTCCTTGCAGTCATCTGGTTGTTAGCACTCTCTCTGAGAATCGTTGAGGCCACTTGGAAGATTTCTCTGCCCTCAGAGTCATCTGAAATGAGTGTGTATCCTTTTTGGAACTGCTGAAAGGACTATGTTGTAAATAGGAGATAGGTGTTGTCATATGTTTCCCCCTGAAGAAGCTTCTTAGATGGGAAGCGAAACTTCTTCAAGGAAAAACAAAGTACGTTTGTCAGAGTATATTCATGAACTGGAATAGAGCTTAAGGCCCTGTCACACTGCCCAACGGATGCAAAACGTTTGTAAAAAGGACACAGCGGATGAGAAAAATGTTCCATCCGTTGTTATCCGCTCTCAAAAGGGGCAAAAATTTGCATAACCAGAGTGGATAACACGGAAAGGAACAGACGGGGGGGAGGATGCAGAGCGGATGGAAAGCGGATGCAGAACGGAAGCCTAGCGGATGGTAGCGGATGAGAGTGGATGGCACATCTGCAGGGCTTCCGGGGGGCCTCAGCAAAGCGGATGCGGAACGGATACAGCGGATGCACAGCGGATGAAGCGGATGCAGAGTGGAAGCCTAGTGGATGCACAGCGGAAGCCTAATGGATACCTAGCGTTAATTGCGTATGCGGGGAGGATGCATTGCGTAAGCCCCGCGGATATAAAGGGAAGCAGCTCGGAAGCAGATCACCATTCAGAGGAAAGACCTGCTGCGGACGGATTGACAGCCTTGCCTGCCCTGCCTGCAAGCCTTGCTGCAAGCCTTGCTGCCAGCCTTGCTGCCAGCCTCCCTGCCAGCCTTGCTATCTGCCTGCCTGCAAGCCTTGCTGCCGGCCTTGCTGCCAGCTTCCCTGCCAGCCTTGGTGCCTGCCTGCCTGCCAGCCTTGCTGCCAGCCAGTCTGTCTGCCAGCCTTGGTGCCTGCCTTCCTACCAGCCTTGGTTCCTGCCTGCCTGCCAGCCTTGGTTCCTGCCTGCCTGCCAGCCTTCCTTCCAGCCTTGGTGCTTGCCTGCCTGCCAGCCTTCCTGCCAGCCTTGGTAACAGCCTTCCTCCCAGCCTTCCTGCCAGCCTTGGTGCCAGCCTTCCTGCCAGCCTTGGTTCCTGCCTGCCTGCCAGCCTTGGTTCCTGCCTGCCTGCCAGCCTTGGTGCCAGCCTTGGTGCCAGCCTTGGTTCCTGCCAGCCTCCCTGCCAGCCAGCAACCCCACAACCATGGGGAAGAACAGAAAGCCTCAGCAATCTGCTGCCAGCCCTGGCAAGAGGGACAGGGCCACCATCCCACCCCCTGGCCCTCACTCTGGTTCTGCTGGGGCTTCTGTAGCACGGGCTCGCTCTTCTGGGGCTGGAGCTTCTGCTGCTTCTGCTTCTGGAGGAGCTGATCCTGCTGCTTATGGTGGTGGTGCTTCTGCTGGTGACTATGCTGATGCTGCACCCCAATGGCGCTTCAGACAAGCACTCCAGCACCAGCCACCTCTACAGCACCTGGACCCTTCACCCCTGAGACTGAGCGACCAAGAGGAATGCCAGATACTCATTTTTGTTTTATAGCTTGTTGTTAATAAAGTCTATCTTTGATTCACACACTTGCTTCATTTCTTTTTTTTAATAAAGTCTCGGTGGAAACTTTTAGAAGTGGTTTAAGCCTTTGCATGCTTGAGGGATGGGTTAAGATAGCAGTGGGATGGGCAGGGATACCTGTGGGATGGGTTAAGATAGCTGTGGGATAGATAAACCTCCAGTGCAAGCATAGTGGGACTGTATGGTCCACCCTCCCAGGTGCCACACATATGGCCCTTTATTATCAATAATAATGTAATAATCATCCACACATGTCAACATAAACACAACTCTTTATTAAATGCCCTGTTCATTGTAGGCCCACCCAACATACATGGCCCAATCTCATCCGTGTGATGAGACAGGCTGAAGGAAGCATCCATTAGTCATCTATCATCCTGTCTTGCCACTCCACTGCTCCAGCTGGGGAGTTGCACCAGTGTTTCAGGAGGTTGCGCTGCTTCTTCCCTTCAGGTGAAGCTCTGTTGGGGCCTTGCACATCTACAGTATCTATCAGGTTTTTCCCTTGCCTCCATTCCCCAGGATCCATGTCCCCATTGCCTTGTTGGAGGTCCACGAGCCTGTTCTGCAAAACTGGGTAGCGGGTACGCATGAGATTGTGCAGGATGCAACAAGCTTCCACGATGTTCCTCACAGTCTCTGGGCGATGCTGCATGGTGGTGAGAAGTACCTGGAACCTGTTGTCCAGGATGCCAAAGGCATTCTCCACCACCGCCTTGCCCTGGACAGCCTGTAGTTGAAGATCCTCTCTTCACGGATGAGGCATCTGGAGGTGTAGGGCTTCATGAGGTAGGTTCTGAGGGAGAAGGCGTCATCCCCCATGATGAAATAGGGCACATCTTGCGTGTCATTGGGCAGGGGGTCTGGATCTGGGAAGCCCACGATGAGGTTGCATTCCAGCCCCTCCTTGAGGTCACTGGCATTGTATACCTGGGCATCTGAAGATGAGCCGTTGCCTGAAGCATCGATGTACATGAACTTGTAGTCAGCATCGACCATGGCAAAGAGGATGATGCTGAAGAAGCCCTTGTAGTTGAAATAAGTGCACCCTGACTTGGCTGGAGCTTTGCAGGCCATGTGCTTCCCATCTATGGCTCCAACATTGTGTGTGGGAAGTTCCAGTTCTGATACCACTGCTCTGCAACTTTCTTCCATCTTTCTTCAGTGGTGGGGCACTGGAGGAGCTCCTCCATGTATTCTTTGATGATGGCCTGCACCACTTCTCTGACCACAATGCTGATGGTGTTGTGTGGCACCCTCCAACCATACTGCATGCTCCTGTAGGTGGTCCCTGAGGCCAGGTGGCTCAGAGTGAGTGCCACCTTGAGCCCAGGGTCCAGGCTGGGCCGGAAGTTGGTGTTTGCCTTGGTCAACCTGGGTGTCAGCCACTGCACAATTTCGTCAAACATGGCTGGAGGCATCCTCATGAAGTTCTGGAATGCATGAATGTCTTCGTTCCTGAGCTCCACCATCAGTTAGTTGTACAGTCCGTACTCTGCTCTTCTGGCGATCCATCTTCGTACCCAGACGCTTCTTGGCCGCCCCTTTTTCTTCCCGTAGTAGAGTTCACAGAGCCTGTAGATGGCTTCGCACTGTTGCAGAAGGATGGTGGCTGCCAAAAGGACTTTGTTACGATCCACGGTGGACATGACTGGATGCTGTGGAAGAGGAAGAGTCAGATGAAGGCTCCAGAGGTCTGCACCGCAGGACTGCTGGTCTGAAAGTGAGATCCAGGTGAGTTGCTCCCCCTTTTTATAGGCAGTATAGGTTTTCCACTATGTGTCCCTTTGCTTCCTCTAGGCATCCTCTAGACAACCTTTATATCTGAGATAGGTCCCCTCTGCGAAGTTTTTTCCATTTTAAATGCTTTGTTTCTGTGCTGCATCTGCTAGGCATCTGTTCTGCATCCATTCTGAGTCTGTTCCGCTTCCTCCCTGCGTCCGTTTACCACTGGAGCGGATGGAGTTGCGCAGATGCACAGCGGATGCCTAGCAGATATAGCGGGTGCATAACGGATGCAGAAAGAATGCCTTGTGGATGCCTAGCAGATGCAGAACGGATGCATTGGATACTTTTTCCGCTCAAAAATTTTGAGCAGTTCAAAACTTTCTGAGCGGATGAAACGTCAAAAAACGGATGCTGGACGGATAGAGAGGAAGCAAAATGGAGGCAGTGAGTACAGAACAGAAGCATCTCGTTAACCAATGGATGGTAAGTGTTTTTCTCCGTTTTACATCCTCTTTCCATCCATTGGTGCAGTGTGACAGGTGCTTTAGTAACAAGGTCAGTCAATGAGAGCTGAATTGAGAGCTGAAACTTAAAGAGAGAATATGGGTGTGGTTTATCTCTGTTCTGTGCTCAGCTCGAAAGTGAAAGAGAAACTAACTTGTTTGCTGAAAATTAGAGTTCTGCTCTGAACCTGTAACATGTCTGTTTCTGTTTGAGTTTGCTCCATGTTGGTGAAATCTACAACTGGTATTGTAAAATTTACTGATATTATATTTATAAAGAAATTAAATGAAGCTTCAGTCATCTGTGTTTATTTTTCTGGTGCTGAATTTATGTTGCAAAACTCTGAACACAGTTGCCTTTTGAAAAAGTATCTTTGGGACAACCATGACCTGGATGATTGAGAATCTCTATAGACATCTCCCTCTCTTTGATCATTGAAGACTGTACTCTGACCTTTTCTTGCAGGATCACATATCTTTGCTTTCTCTGAGATCTGGCACACAGCTTAGGCAGAACACATTGGAAAACCTTGCCTCCTTCTTAGCAAGACTTCTTCTTGTCATGATGGCTACATTAATTAGTTTGTAGAAGCACAAAAGTAGTGTATGGTGAGACACAAGGCCACAGAGATAGTCAAGTCACAAAAAGTAGGATGGCCCAACGAAAGTGGTATGTTAAGCTTTGCTGGTCCAATTTCTATTGGAATTAAATACTTGGTCAAGTATCCGTAAGAGTTAGCCTGGCATCCATTCATTATTATTGCGAGACTTAAACCTGACCCAGTTATGCAAAATATAAAGATTAGACCCAGGATCTAACTGAATTTATCTGAGCCCACAATCAGAGTGCTAAGGATTTAGCTGAATTCCTAATTATATTCATAAATCAGCATATATGTATTATATTATCCTCAAGGTACCATGTTAAAGTTGTTGGCTGAACACATCAAAGAGTTTAAGGAGAATTAAGTCCAAACAATATTAGCCTTACAACTCCAGAAGACCTCGGATGGGCTGATAGTTTAGCTAGGTGATAAAATGTGCCATTCATGTCAATGCCAGACAGGTCATCACTTCATACAATCTTTCCCTCCCCAGCATTATCACTTCTGCAGAAACAATTTTCTAAAAGAATTATTTTATTCTTACCAAACAGTTTCTGTCCTTGGGGACCAGAACGGACACAAACAATCCTGCCCAATTCTTGTTTTAAGCACACTGTTCAGATTATATTAACTCTTAGTTGAGATGGCACAATTTTTTCAGTTCTTTAGGATTCAGTTGAGATTATGAACACACACACACAGGATCAAATATGAAATTATCATGGAATATATTGAACTTATTTCCAGTATTATTTGACTGAAATATTATTTAATTGTCAGAATTAATTAGAAGAGGATGGTTTTATGAATTCATCATGCATTAAAAAATATGTTGATTATATAACTTATACCTTATTCACGGCTACCCAAGCTGTGCGTTATTTATAAAATGTGCTAACCTATTAAAATCACACTTCTTCTACCTAAGATTGGTTTACCCTGCTTATGTGTTCCCTTGACATATTAAACATTCTTATGAAGATTGATATGCTTCCTTTCTGTGATGTTGTGTTTCTGCCTATTGTAGGGATAGGCTTAATGACTTCAGAAGCACACATTGGATCACATAGCATTAGATAACATCAGAACATCAGAATAATAGATTAGGACCGTGGAGGTCTTCTAGTCCAACCCCTTGCTCAAGCAGGAGACCCTAAACCATTTCCGACAAATTGTTGTCCAATTTCTTCTTAAAAACCTCAGTGGTGCAGTGGTTAGAGTGCTGTACTGCAAGCAACTCCTACTGCAATTTGGCAGATCAAATCTCACCAGGCTCAAGGTTGACTCAGCCTTCCATCCTTCTGAGGTGGGTAAAATGAGGACCCAGATTGTTGGGGGCAAGAGGCTGACTCTGTAAACCACTTAGAGAGGGCTGTAAAGCACTATAAAGCAGTATATAAGTCGAAGTGGTATTGCTATTGCTATTCACAACTTGTGAAGGCAAACCATTCCGCTGATTACTTGTTCTCACTGTCAGGAAATTTTTCCTTATTTCTAGGTTGGGTCTATTTTTAATGATCTGACACCTGTTATTTCTTGTCCTGCCTTCAGGTGATCTGGAGCCTAGGTTGACTACACACCTCTCTGTGGCAGTCCCTCAAATATTGGAAGCATGGCTGGCTGGAGAATTCTGGGAGTTGAAGTCCCCACATCTTGAAATAGTTTAGACTAAAAATGCAGGATGCCCAGATTGGAAAAAAAATGGCTTAATGATTATTACAAACAAAACAAGCTGAAAACAACTTCTAAGCGACTTTAGACATAGCCATATTCACTAGGCCCAGCAGCCCTCAGCCCTTGGGTGGCACCAACGGGTGCTTTTCACAAGAATATTGAGCAGTATCCTTATTGATTCATTACGTTGTTTCTGACAAACCAGTATTTCACAGTCCTCACTTCTCTGCTTCCTTTTAGAAAATCATTGGTTACTCTGGTTCAAGAGAAGAACCATTGCCACTTGAGAAGAATCCATCCAGTGGGACAAACAAAATGCTGTGAAAATTGGCTGCTCTGTTCTGCTGGCTTACAGTGCTATTAATGTGTGTTGTGGGAACGAGGTCCATGTCATTACGGAATACACAACCAAACACATCAATTTCAAAACAGGTAAAGGTACCTCAGCTATTCATTCTCAGGAAATATAGAATTTCGTGCTATTTATGTGTCTAGTAAGGTGTATTACTATACACTGTCAGAAAAAAACTGTGTCAGTCCTTCAAGCTAACTGAGTCACACTGTAAGAAGAATTGTAAGAAGCTAACTACACGTATTGTAGAGCTGGAATTCTTGATAATTAAATCACAGGGAATGGGGAGAAGGGAGATACTGATTTGTACAACATTCCCTTGACTTCAGGGCAATTTCTTATTACATTGGATGCAAGCTGATTATGCACACCAGATGTAGAAAAAGAATGTACCTTTCACCATTTTGAATCAATTTGGATACTCGGAAAGGAAGAAACAAATAAGAAATGCTAATACTCGTATAAATACTAAGCCTAAAGGACCCTTTTTATTTTGTTTTCTATCTCTGCAAACTAGGCCCTGTGATATGAATCCAGACAATTGCTACTTCCATAATGGAACAATAGTTTAGTATGAAATGGGAATCCAGCTGGTACCTTGATAAAAACTGCAATATTTTCCTCAAGATTCTCCCAAGACTCAAATATTGTTTCCTACCCAATAACTTCCCAGCTCTGTCTGTTCTGAAACTGCTGGAATTATGCAGATTCAATTCCCAGGCTTGTAGTGGCAGGAAATTACATTTTTATTCCCCCATTTTTTAAAAGACAATGCTAGGAAATCTAGTTCTCAGAATTTTCGCTGTGAATTTCTATGAAGTATGTCCTTTAAAAATTATAATTGGTATGGAGATGGGGGGAAGACTTGTGAATAAATCTTTTTTAAAACCTCCAAATTATATGAGCCGTGGTGGTGCAGTGGTTAGAATGCAGTATTGCAGGCTACATCTGTTGACTTCCAGCTGCCAGCAGTTCAGCAGTTCAGTTCTCACTCGCTCAAGGTTGACCTAGCCTTCCATCCTTCCAAAGTTGGTAAAATGAAGATCTAGATTGTTGGGGGCAATATGCTAACTCTGTAAATTGTTTAGAGAGGGCTGTAAAGCATTGTGAAGTGGTATATAAGTCTAATTACTATTGCTATAACACTGCATTTGAAAATGCATTTTACACATGTGTATTTAAATCTGTACATTATATTCTGAATGTGTATTGGTACATTGCATATACTTCCTAGTTTGTGGGATCGCGATCAACAATGTATTTATATTGCACTGTACTTTCTATATTAGCTTGCACAGAATAGCAATAGCATATATTGGGTAAAACTGGATTGTGAATGTGCCAAAATCTGCAACTGTTTGGTACTGTCCTTAGCGTTTGCAGGAAATTCTGCATGTGGCTCAGTAGATAGGACCAAGGCTGTTAGCATAGCAATAGCAGTAGTTCTTAGACTTATATAATGCTTTATAGTTTATAGCCCTCTCTGAGTAGATAACAGTCAGCTGATTGCCCCCAACAATCTGGATTTCCATTTTACTGTCCTTGGAAGAATGGAAGACTGAGTCAACATTCAACCAATCAGGATTGAACTTCTGGCAGTGAGCAGAGTTAGTCTGCAATATTGCAGTCTAACTACTGTACCACCATGGTTACTCTACAACAGGAATGTCAAACTCACATCGTCACGGCATCATCATGTGACGTTTCATGACTTTTTCCCCCTTTGAGTGTGATGCATCCGGCCCACAGGCTGCGAGTTTGACAGCCCTGCTCTATGATGTCTGTGAAAGCCTCAATTGACCAAAGCCATAATTTAAAAAAATATATATTATCCATGGCAAGGATAATACAAATCCGAAAAATGAACAGGAGGACATTCCAATACAAAAAATGGCTAGAAAGATATGAAAAATGAGACCTGGTGATTGATAGCCATGCTCTTATTCTAATGGATGATGGCATTATGGATGACTAATAATAATATAATAATAATAATCCTAGGATTAGAAGAAAACAAATTGTCCCAAAATTTCCTTTTCACTTGGCAGTGATGTAAGAAACAAGAAATGGGGGAGGGGAGTTTATTAATTCAGCTCTTCATTCAACTTTCCTTTTGTCAGTGTTAAATAGCCCTATTTTAGAAGCACCTTCCACTTCCTTGCAACTTCTATTCAACTTTCATCTTGATGAGGGGAAAGCCTGACCAGCCATCAGTTACTTTAATGCTTGCACTGAGAGTAAATTAGCTCATAGACTCTATTTTAATTCTCCTTGAGTAGAAACAATTGGACACAAAATGCAGATTATAAATCTGATTCTTCTTATTGTGTCTAGACTATACCTGAACAGAAGATAATAACAGAGTCGTAAGGGAGCCTGGAGGTGTTTTAGTCCAATCCCCTCCCCCACAAGTCTATACCATTCCAGACAAGTGGCTGTCCAGTTTCTTCTTAAAAGCCTCCAGTGATAGAGAAGCCACTCCTTCTGAAGGCTAACATTCCATTGGTTAATTGTTCTCAACCTCCCCAAGATGCTTTTTTATCTGCATATTGAAAGATAATTACTGGAATGTATTTATTTTATTAAGTAAAAAAAATGATTTGCAATTACCATGGAGAAATATTTTTGAACTGTATTAAGAAAAATCTGACTCCCTGCAATACCCATACAGATATTTAATGGCTTGTCCATTTTATTGATCTTTTTAAAGTTAAATGTGCTCTAATTACTGTTCTATTTTATTTCCATTTTATTATGGTAATTATAGTTACAATATCTTAGTTCAATTGGGAATGTTATGAAGAACTAAAGCAGAAACATTTGGAATTCAATTAATTTCAATAATATTTAATTGAATCTTCTTTTATTTGGACTTTAACTAATGACTAGAACTAATTAGGTAATTAAAGTTATGTACATGCAGTTGCCCACTATATGTTCTCCGTGGTTAAGAATCCCCTTACCTTTAATATTAGTTCTCCAATCAGTCCATTCCAAGTCCCATTCTCCAGTGGAAGTCCGTATTTTTGATCAGGTGCAACATAAATTTCATATGTGAAGCCAAGGTAAGTAGATAAAGATTCCAGGACATCAATTGAGAAACCCTGATATTTCTTTGGTTTTCCCAGAACATTTTCTGACACCATCACAAATGGTTCCTCCTATACATAGAATAAGAAAGGAAAAGAAAGACACTTAGTGCAAAGGAAATTCATATTTTTGAATATTTTTTTCACTATTCTTTACCCCAGTTTCCTTCTCTCATTTCCTTTTTAAACTTGTAAAACTTTGAGTGCTTATTGATAGATTCTGGTGTTTCCAAGTTGTCAATTGTAGGCCATTATTTCTATTTTATGTAGCACAGAAGATATTCTCTGTTACGTATTGTAAGGCAGTTCAAGTCTAGAGGTAGAATGACTTACTCCATTTTTGATGGTCAAATAGCAGGAATTCAAATGAGTAGCCATGTGTTTTACTAGATCCCATTAAAAAGAATTGCAAGATAGAAAAGACATGGAATACTATACGGTATGGGAAAAATAATACAATTAGTTAGACTGTAGAAATAAAAAATAATGTAAAGATGTATATACTGGCTTAAATGGAAATGTTGATGTCAAATCACTGTGAAGGCTGTAAATATGTTGTTTTTATATGTGTTGTTGCTTTATGTGTTGTTGTTTCTAAATGTGAAAAAGTTCAATAAAATATTTTTTAAAAATAACATTGTCAATAGTACAGTTTACAGTTTAATTTTCTTGGAAAGCATGTTTCATAATATGAAGTCAAAGAGTATGGCACTATGCTTTGTGGGACTATGGCCCATTACACTGAAGTATATATTCCAATTCTCTGGAGTGGGGTTGTTATGAAGAAGCATGCATTTCTGGACAGAGAAAAATAATGGAATTAAATTTACCAAATGCATTTTTGCATGAAAATGGAACTATATATATCCTCATTCAGAGCCACAATTTAAGGCATACAATTAGAATTATATAAGTGACAAGAGTTGATGAAGATTATTTCTGTACTAATTCATGACCATCCTCCTCATGCTGTATACTGAAGGTGTAGTTTTGTTATTATTATGCAGCCCTGCTGGATCAAGCCAAGACTTATGTATAACAAGGTACACAATAATCAAATAAATGCATCTGGAAAAAGCATAGGTTTGCAGAGAAGGGCAACAATTCCTGAGCTCCACTAAGAATTGATATTTAAGGTATGCTGCCTACGATTCAGTATCTTGAACTGGTATCCATTGCCAGGTCTATTTTCCATCAATTTATCCATCAATCAATAAAGTATCAATATATTAATATTTAATTTGTAATAGTTTATTAATTAATGGAAGAATAGGCCTGTCAATGGCTACCAATTAAAAACCCATTTATTAGCCCTATCCTCCCTTAATTTATATCATCTTCATATAATCTAGTGGTGGCTTTTATGCATTTGATATCAAATTCTATGGGTTGAATAAAAAAAGAGTTCCCTTTATTGAAACTACATTTGTCCACATGAGTGATTGTACTGTAACTTCATGAGAATTGAGAACTTTCTTCTCTCTTACTTTCACGTCATAATAATGTCCATATGTTGTTTCCCCTCAACTGCATGGTCTGTAAACCAAGATCCCCAATATTATAGCCCATGTTGTAGATGAACTGCTTTAGACCCTTAATCAGTTTTGATGTACAATATCTTCTTTCCTCTATTGTTGTCCACTTTGAGATGTGTAATTATATTGGTAACTTTATTTTCATTATTTTCCAACTACTAAGATGGAATTTGCTTTTGTGAAATCACCAACTGTCATTGTTGTCCGAACCAAGGACAAAATTAGAAGCTGTGTCCCAGGAATCCAATAGAATTCCATATGCCTCCAGGCTTGAAATTTTGGGCCTGGACAATCTGGAACTGCATTGCCTGCAGTCTAGTCTTAGCATAGTTCACAAAACTGTCTGCTATAACATCTTGCCTATCAACAACTTCTTCAGTTTCAGTCACAATAATACACGGGCATACAACTGATACAAACTTAAGGTAATCCACTCCAAATTCAATTGCAGAAAATATGACTTCAGCAAGAGAGTGGTCAATGCCTGGAATGCCCTACCTGACTTCATTGTGACAGCCTCAAGCCCTCACAGCTTCAATCTCAAACTGTCTACCGTGGACTTCACACCATTCTTAAGAGGTCCTTAAAGGGGGCATATATAAGCGCACCAGTCTTACTGTCCCCATTTATCTGTATTTACTCCCTTTGTTCCTGTTTATGTTCATACTTATACTTGTTATCTTGTAAATGTTTGATAAATAAATAAATAAACAAATAAATAAATAAAACTTCTCCACTACACAGCTTGTACCACAGTTTTCTAAGTAGCAAATCCACCTATGCTTAAGGAACTGCTTTCAAGGCTGTCCATCAGGGTCTCATCTTAATTTTATCTTAATTTCCATAGCTGACAAACCAAAGCTTCTACTCTAGTAATTAAAGGGCCTGTCGCATTGGCTGACGGATGCAAAACATTTGTAAAAAGGACACAGCGGACGAGAAAATGTTCCATCCATTGTTATCCGCTCTCAAAAGTGCCCCGAATTTGCATAAGCAGAGCGGACAACAATGGAAAGGAACAGACGGGGGAGGGACATAGCCAGGATGGAAAGCGGATGCTCCATGGAAGCCTAGCGGATGGAAGCGGATGGGAGTGGATGGCACATCTGCAGGGCTTCCGGGGGAGCACAGCGAAGTGGATGCGTAGCGGAAAGAGTGGATGCAGAGCGGATGCGGAGCAGATGAAGCAGATGCAGAGCGGAAGCCTAGTAGAAGCCTAGCGGATGCAAAGCGTTTACTGTGCATGCAGGGAGGATGCATTGCGTCAGCCCCGCGGATATAAAGGGAAGCAGCTCGCAAGCAGGTCACCATTCAGAGGAAAGACCTGCTGCCAGACACAGCTCCAGCCAGCCAGCCAGCCAGCCATCAAGCCAACAACCATGGGGAAGAAGAGAAAGCCTCTGCCATCTGCTGCCTGCCCTGGCAAGAGGGAAAGGGCCACCATCCCAACCCCTGGCCCTGACTCTGCTTCTGCTGGGCTTTCTGCTGCTCGGGCTGAATCTTCTGGTGCTGGAGGTTCTGCTGGCGCTGCTCCTGGTGCTGGGGCTTCTGCTGGGGCTTACTCTGCTGGCACTGCTCCTGGTGCTGGGCTTCTGCTGGTGCTGGAGGTTCTGCTGGTGCTGCTCCTGGTGCTGGTGTTTCTGCTGGTGCTTACTCTGCTGGCGCTCTGCCTGGTCCTGCTGGTCCTGCTGATCCTGCTGGTCCTGCTGGAGCTCCTGGTGCTCCTGGTCCTGCTGATTCTGCTGGTACTGCTGGCGCTGCTGGTACTTACTCTGCTGCTGCTGATCCTGCTGGTGCTGCTGTGCGCTGCTGGTGCTTACTCTGTTGCTACTGATCCTGGTCCTACTGGTGCTGGTGCTGCTGGTCCTGCTGGTCCTGCTTTTGCTGCTACTGTTGTTGCTGCTGCTGCTGCTGCTGGTGTGGAGGAGCAGCCCCTACAACCTTGAAGCCCTTCTGATGAGGGCCCATATGGCCCTACCAAAGGGAGGAAGAGGCAGACGCATGAACAGGAGAGGAGGCAACACACAATGGAAGAGGAACATGAGGAGGAGCTGCTGGAGTGGCTGAGGGAGAATGAATATCTTTGACAGAAGGGACACAGGCTCTATCGAGACACCAAGAGGAATCAGGCTGCTTGGAGAGAGAAGGCGGAGAGCCTGGGCTACACTTCGGAGGTGCTCCTCAGCTGGTGGAAGCACATGCGGGAAGCTGCACCTCAAGTAATCTGGCCAGGCCATGGTCAAGCTGACAGAACGAGAGTTCTACGTGATGGCCAAGTGCAGCTTCTCGAAGGGTTAGATCTGCCACCGAGGAGCAGCCCCTCTGACAACCCTCTCTCTCAGGCAGCCCGCAGAGAGCCAGTCCTCTTCTGGCCAAGAGTCAGCTCCTGTGTCCAGGCAGGTATCTGTGGAGCGTGCCACAGCGGAGAACCCCCCTGACAGCTGCACTCCCTGTGGCAGAGCGCGTGGAGGACCCCATGATGCAGTGGGAGCAAGGAGAGGGCACTTCCACCAGAGACCAACCCGCATACACCCCCAGCTCCACCTCCACAGAAAGCAGGCAGAGAGGCAGACCAGAGGGGCAGAGCCACACTGTCCTGCTGGAGATCAGGGACACCATCAGAAGCAGCGTAGATCTCCTCTCTCAGCTGGTACACACCGACGTCCCATCCTCCAACCACAAGCCCTTCCTCACCTACGTCAACCAGACCCTCATGAACATGTCAGAATCACAGTACCAGTTGATAAAGGACAGGATCACCGGTCTTCTTCACAACCCTCCAGACCCAGCTGAACCTGCTCCCACCCAGTCCAGGCCTGCTCCTCCACCCCAGGTGATGTCACTGCCCTTCCAAGGCTTTCCACAAGCCCTCACCTACCAAGCCCTCACCTACCAGGAGCTCCAGCAGCACAGGCAGCCCTTCCCAGTCCAGGCACAGGTACATCGAACGCCACCGGTGCCACCGGTGCCACCGACGCCACTGATGCCACCCATGCCACCGATGCCACCCACACCACAGATGCCACCCATGTCACAGATGCCACCGATGTCACAGATGCCACCCACACCTCACCTTGCTCAGCTGCAGACCAGAAATCCCCACTACACTGCTCCTTCCTCCACCCCACAGCCAAGCCCGGCCTCGGAACATCTGTCATCGGTATTGGGGCTGACACCCCATGTCCTGGAGGAAGGGGCTCTCAAGATCACAGGACTGAGCCAGCTCTCTGAGAGCTTCCTCCACACACCATCCCCTGTTGTCCTCTTGGGGCCAGGCACCCCAATGACTCCTCAGACCAGCACTCCAGCAGCAGCCACCTCCACAGCACCTGGACCCTTCACCCCTGAGACTGGGCACACCTCAGAGTGACTAAGAAGAGTGCCAGAGACTGGGTGGCTACCTGTTGACTTTATCTTTGCTTGGGACACTTGGGTCATTTTGCTTTTAAAGCTTGTTATTAATAAAGTTTATATTTGCTTCACACACTTGCTTCATTTATTTTATTAAATAAAGTCTTGGTGGAAACTTTTAGAAATGGTTTAAGCCTTTGTATGCTTGTGGGATGGGAAAGGATAGCTGTGGGATGGGCAGGGATACCTGTGGGATGGGTAATAGCTGTGGGATGGGTAAGGATAGCAGTGGGATGGGCAGGGATAGCTGTGGGATGGGTAATAGCTGTGAGATGGACAGGGATACTTTTGGGATGGGTAATAGCTGTGGGATAGATAAACCTCCAATGCAAGCATAGTGGGACTGTATGGTCCATCCTCCCAGGTGCCACACCTATGGCCCTTTATTATCAATAACAATGTAATCATTGATCCACACATTTCAACTTAAACACAACTCTTTATTAAATGCCCTGTTCATTGTAGGCCCACTCAACATACATGGCCCAATCTCATCAGTGTGATGAGACAGGCTGAAGGAAGCATCCATTAATCATCTATCATCCTGTCTTTCCACTCCACTGCTCCAGCTGGGGAGTTGCACCAGTGTTTCAGGAGGTTGCGCTGCTTCTTCCCTTCAGGTGAAGCTCTGTTGGGGCCTTGCACATCTACAGTATCTATCAGGTTTTTCCCTTGCCTCCATTCCCCAGGATCCATGTCCCCATTGCCTTGTTGGAGGTCCACGAGCCTGTTCTGCAAAACTGGGTAGAGGGTGCGCATGAGATTGTGCAGGATGCAGCAAGCTTCCACAATGTTCCTCACGGTCTCTGGGCGATGCTGCATGGTGGTGAGAAGTACCTGGAACCTATTGGCCAGGATGCCAAAGGGATTCTCCACCACCCGCCTTGCCCTGGACACCCTGTAGTTGTAGATCCTCTCTTCACAGGTGAGGCATCTGGAGGTGTAGGGCTTCATGAGGTAGGTTCTGAGGGAGAAGGTGTCATCCCCCACGATGAAGTAGGGCACATCTTGCGTGTCGTTGGGCAGGGGGTCTGGATCTGGGAAGCCCATGATGAGGTTGCGTTCCAGCCCCTCCTTGAGGTCACTGGCGTTGTATACCTGGGCATCTGAAGCTGAGCCGTTGCCTGAAGCATCGATGTACATGAACTTGTAGTCAGCATCGACCATGGTGAAGAGGATGATGCTGAAGAAGCCCTTGTAGTTGAAATAAGTGGACCCCGACTTGGGTGGTGCTTTGCAGGCCATGTGCTTGCCATCTATGGCTCCAACGGTGTGGGGGAAGTTCCACCTCTGATACCACAGCTCTGCAACTTTCTTCCAGCCTTCTTCAGTGGAGGGGCACTGGAGGAGCTCCTCCAGGTATTCTTCAATGATGGCCTGCACCACTTCTCTGACCACAATGCTGATGGAGTTGTGTGGCACCCTCCAGCCATACTGCATGCTCCTGTAGGTGGTCCCTGAGGCCAGGTGGCGCAGAGTGAGTTCCATCTTTAGCCCAGGTTCCAGGCTGGGCCGGAGGTTGGTGTTCACCTTGGTCAACCTGGGTGTCAGCTGCTGCACAACTTCGTCAAACATGGCTGGAGGCATCCTCATGAAGTTTTGGAATGCATGAGTGTCTTCGTTCCTGAGCTCCACCATCAGCTTGTTGTACAGTCCGTACTCTGCTCTTCTGGCAATCCATCTTCAGACCCAGATGCTTCTTGGCCGCCTCTTTTTCTTCCCGTAGTAGAGTTCAGAGAGCCTGTAGATGGCTTCGCACTGTTGCAGAACGATGGTGGCTGCCAAAAGGACTTTGTTATGATCCATGGTGAACATGACTGGATGCTGTGGAAGAGGAAGAGTCAGATGAAGGCTCCAGAGGTCTGCACAGCTGGGTTGCTGGTCTGAAAGTGAGATGCAGATGAGTTGCTCCCCCTTTTTATAGGCAGTATAGGTTTTCCCCTATGTGTCCCTTTGCGTCCTCTAGGCATCCTCTAGACATCCTTAATATCCGAGATACGTCCCCTCTGCAAACGTTTTTTCCATTTTAAATGCTTTCTTTGCGAGCTGCATCCGCTTTCATCCGTTCTGCATCTGTTCTGCATCCGTTCTGCATCCGTTCCACGTCCGTTCCGCTTCCTCCCTGCGTCCGTTTACCGCTGGAGCAGATCGAGTTTCGCGGATGCAGAGCGGATGCCTAGAGGATATAGTGGATGCATAACCGATGCAGAACGGATGCCTAGTGGATGCCTAGTGGATGCAGAATGGACGAATTGGATACATTTTCCACGCAAAAGTTCTGAGCAGCTGAAAACCCTCTGAGCGGATGAAACGTCAATAGATGGATGCTGGACGGATAGAGAGGAAGCAAAACGTATGCAGTGAGTACAAAACGGAAGCATCGTGTTAACCAACGGATGGCAAGTGTTTTTCTCCATTTTACATGCTGTTTCCCTCTGTTGGTGCAGTGTGACGGGCTTTAGAACAGAATTTAGGGAATTCACACTTGGTTTTATACATAAAGTATACAAATAGTCAAATGACTGACAGAGTTATTGCAACATTGAACAGCAAGGATATTATATATAAACATATTTTGATTTAGAAGGATATAAGATAGCTTATTTTCCTGTTAAATAAATCTTATATGCTGCAGTTAATAGAAGTATTGAGAGCGAGAGAGAGCGAGAGAGACAGACAGACAGACAGATAGAGACCCAGAGACCGACAGACAGACACAGAGAGAGACAGAGAAAAAGAGAGAAAGAGATGGAGAGAGTCAGAGAGAGAGAAGGAACTGCACTATTGTACACATTTTGTATTTCCCTCTTCTGTTAAAATTCGATGCATTATGTACAGTATTTCTTAGATCTGTTTAGAAAAAGAGTGACTCAAATGATGATCTTCACATAAGGAAAGACTTATTCTTATATCCTTTGTTGGGATATTAGATACTAACAGTTAATCGTTCAGAATTTGAATTCAGGAAGTTAAAAGTGACCACTAGTTGCTCCTCTGATGTATAAAAAAGGTTTTGAAAAGGCTTCACTGCTTCTGGTCAACTTTGAGGAAAGCAAATACAAAAGTAGGCAAGTGAAGAACTTAGGGGTAACTTCTACTCCACAGCAGCTAGCTACAAATTAAATATTTCCAAACTGTTAAGGGTATTAACATTTTGCTGAAGCATGAAATAGATGACTTTTCAACTCTTAAGCTGATTTATTATCTTTCATTTTTCAGAGCATCCAAATGTTCATTACAGATGTTAAGCTCCAGGGGAAGTACGCATTGCAGATTTTTTTGTGCTTGGAATTTTGCAAAGAATGCTCATTAATATGGTCATTTCTGTAATGACCAAATAGCTCTATTGAAAATTTCATATCTTGAGGCTCGCACACAATCTGTCTATAGTTAGAAATGAAGGATAAATTCTGAAAAAAAGGAAAAAGCCATCCTAGCAAAAGTTTCTCAAGTTAGGATGCAGTAACAAAAGTTATTCTGTAAAACTACATACATAAATGAGAAACCAGAAATAAAAACATTTATTTCCTTCCTTCCTTCCTTCCTTCCTTCCTTCCTTCCTTCCTTCCTTC
>BLBF01000026.1:26899609-26923418 GCA_015471245.1 Laticauda colubrina
TCCTTCCTTCCTTCCTTCCTTCCTTCCTTCCTTCCTTCCTTCCTTCCCTCCCTTCTTTCCTTCCTTCCATCCTACCTATCTACCTACCTACCTACATTCTAACAGAATACCAATGTTGGAAGATCTTTTAATCTAATCCCTTGCTCAAGCAGGAAACCCTATCCCATTTTAGACAAATGGTTTTCCAATCTCTTCTTTAAAATCTTCAGTGTTGGAGCACTTACAACTTCTGGAGACAACTGGTTCCACTGATTAATTGTCAGGAAATTTATCCTTAGTTCTACCTTGGTTCTCCCCTTGATTAGTTTCCATCCATGACTTCTTTTCTTCTCTTCAGATCAGGGGTGGGATTCTACAGGTTCGCACCTATTTGCCAGAACCGGTTGTTAACATTCTAAGCAGTTCGGAGAACTGGTTGTTAGAAGAAATTCCTGGCCTAATCCTGTAAGGAAGGCAGGAAAGAAACATTCTGGTGTTGCTTACAGAGACTGCCTCTCCATTAACCCTTATTACATTCTTTGCTGGACTCAGGAACACCTTCCTTTCTCAGGAACATCTCTGGAGTTTTTTTCCCCTCCTTTGCTGGTACTTTGCTTGTGTGGAGTGATCATTCAAAGTTACAATGGCACTGAAAAAAGTGACTTATGACCATTTTTCACACTTTTTCACACACTGCAATGACTGTTGCAGCATCCCCACAGTCATGAGAGACCAGGTGAGGAGATACATGCCTCTATGTGAGTGATATTGAATTGGCCATGTCCAGCCAATAACATGATCACCAACTAAGCCACACCCACAGAACCAGAACCTTCCTTCCTCCTTCCCCTTCCCTTCCCTTCCTTTCTCTTCCCTCCTCGCCTCCCTCTCTGTATCAGCTGAAGTCAATTCTTATGTCACAATACACTTATGTATTTGCCTTAGCATTTTTCCTAACCATTTTCTGAAAATGGTTAGAAGAATTACATTTCTGGAATCCAGTTCTAAATATTCCAGGTCACTCCAATTCGGAAAACATCCTGCATGTCTTTCTTTACTATCTGAGGTTTAAGCTATAGCTTCTTCTCCAGTTTTCTCACATCCAGAGGATAATGGTTCGATAGCTAACATATTTTATCAACTATGAGGCTTCAAAAAGGTCAGCGACTTTGTATATCCAAGGGTAATAACAGTCTGAGATGGAGCAGCTAAGGCATTAATCTGGTCTTGCAAAGTCTGGCCTACACCCAGACTTTGGCCTTAGATCCTGATGTAAAGCCATCTTGTTGAGATTTATCTCAGACCATGTATTCAATATTGTGCTCTCCACAGCCCTGTCAGAGACAACGTATTCTTCAATGCTTTTTGTTGAGAGTACCAAATCCATCGCTTGTTTCTATAAGGCCCTCAGAAGGTCAGGGCAAAGATTATTTCCACAGAGTTTCAGAAGACGTAAGACTTAGCTATTCTTTTCATCACATTGTTTACTATTACTGCTTTTCATTAAATAAATAAATAAATAAATAAATAAATAAATAAATAAATAAATAAATAAAGAAAGAAAGAAAGAAAGAAAGAAAGAAAGAAAGAAAGAAAGGATTGCACTAATGAACCCATCGTTGTACTGATAGCTTCAAAGTACTTTTAGGAAACTTTTCTTGAAATAATCTTTGAATGAAAATTGGCTCAAGACCATTTGTCACACAGCACTGTGACATTGTTTTGTGCCTGTTAAAGTGGACAGCTCTCACAAATAGTAGATTCTGATCAATTGCAGGTATGAAAGGGTAGCTATTTCATTATCTCATATGCTTGAAAACGATGAAGCTTAAAAAGTAGACCTCCCCTGATAAAACTAGTAAAATCATGCATGATAGGAAGGATTTTTAAAAAGGCAATCCATCGCAAAAAATTGAGTGGCAGATCTCCATAAAATTTCCCCAATATAATCATCTTCTAATCCATTGAGTATACATTCAGTTAGGAAACTTATCTTCACTTATATTCTTGTTGGGCTACAGAGAATGAGCAGAAAAGATATTTTGCTGACTTTAATTTTTACACCCCTGGTGAGGAACCAGAAGAGTCATGTTTTCATAGTCCTATGTTAGGAAACAAGTAACAAGGTAACATACACATACATAGAATCTCAGAGCAGCACTTTTAAATGAGTATTTTATGTTGAAATAAGAAAAGAAAAAAGAAAAGAAAAAAAAAAAGAAAAAAGGAAAGGAAAGAACACCCTTTGTCCAAGTGGTATTAAACACACAAGCAATTTGTATTTAAATTTAACTTTATTTTGTTCAAATATCCCAGAAATCATATTTTATTTTGCTTTGTCCACTGCAAACTATCTGGCTGATAAAACTGTCTGATAAAACTGTGGTTCAAAATATCATTATTTTAAATGAGCCACAGTGGTGCAGTGGTTAGAGTGCAGTACAGTCTATTTCTGTCTATTTCTGTCTATTTCTGAGTGCAGTCTATTTCTGCTGCCTGCTGGCTGCCTGCAGCTTGGCAGATCAAATCTCACCAGGCTCAAGGCTGACTCAGCCTTCCATCCTTCCAAGGTGGGTAAAATTATTGGACCCAAATTGTTGGGGGCAATAGGCTGACTCTGTAAAACCGCTTAGAGAGGCTGTAAAACATTGTGAAGTGCTATCGCTATTACATTTGTTGCATCATTGCACAGATATAGGAGAAAAGAGATTAAACTGGAGACAAATGAGGACACCCTCTCTGGCTACCCTTTGGTTCTGCAATGGAGGGAAGTTTGAATGGAAGTTAACCAGTGGTGGGATTCATTTTTTTTTACTACCAGTTTTGTGGTCATGGCTTGATGGGCATGGCATGCTTAGTGGGTGTGTCTTGGTGGGTATTGCAGGGGAAGAATACTGTAAAAATTCCATTCCCTCCCAACTCCTGGGGGAAGGTTACTGCAAAATCACATTCCCTCTCCTCCCCACTCCATTAACCTGCTTTCTAGTTCCGTTCTCCTGTGCAGGGCAACAAAAGAAGACACACCTGGTCAGCTGGGACTTGGGTGGTAGAGATAGTTGGAGGTGGGGCCAGTCAGAGGTGGTGCTGCTGGTTCTCTGAACTACTCAAAATTTCCACTACTGGTTCTCCAAAACTGGTCAGAACCTGCTGAACACAACCTCTGAAGTTAACACACTTCAGGTTGGCCTACATGTACATTCTCTAAACAGAATAGAGAAAATTAAATGAAAGCACTATGATAAATTTCACTATGTCACCATGATTTGTAGTTCTTCTTAGAGTGACATAGATATCTTAGATATGGGTTACTCCAAATTCAAATCAAATCTACCCTGCATATAGGGATGTTTCTGAAGATTGTTCAGAAATGTAGGTTAAAACACTGCTAAGTGAAACTAACTTCTCCCTTCATTGTCATAAAATTTCAGGTGAAAATTGGTTTCTAGTAAAACTGAAAGCATGGTTTATTATTTTTTAAACAGCTTAAGGCCCTGTCACACTGCCCAACGGATGCAAAACAGACACAATGGACGAGCAAAATGTTCCATCCGTTGTTATCCATTCTCAAAAGGGGCAAAAATTTGCATAACCAGAGTGGATAACACGGACGGGGGGAGGATGCAGGGCAGATGGAAAGTGGATGCGGAATGGAAGCCCAGCGGATGGAAGCAGATGAGAGCGGATGGCGCATGCGCTAGGCTTACGGGGGGGGCTCAGCAAAGCGGACACGGAACGGAAAGAGTGGATGCAGAGTGGACGCGGAATGGATGAAGCGGATGCACAGCGGATGCAAAGCGGATGCACAGCGGATGAAGCGGATGCAGAGCGGAAGCCTAATGGATGTCAAGCGTTAATTGCGCATGCGGGGGGGATGCATTGCGTAAGCCACGCAGTTATAAAGGGAAGCAGCTCACACGTGGCCAGCATTCGGAGGAAAGACCTGCTGCTGGATACATTGAGTCCTTGCCTGCCCTGCCTTGGTGCCAGCCTCCCTGCCAGCCAGTCTGCCTGCAAGCCTTGGTGCCTGCCTGCCTGCCTGCCTACCTGCCAGCCTGCCTGCCAGCCTTCCTGCCAGCCTTCCTGCCAGGCTTTCTGCCAGCCTTCCTGCCAGCCTTGGTGCCTGCCAGCCTCCCTGCCAGCCAGCAACCCCACAACCATGGGGAAGAAGTGAAAGCCTCAGCAACCTGCCGCCATCCCTGCCAAGAGGGACAGGGCCACCCTCCAACCCCCTGTCCCTGAGTCTGCTTCTGCTGGGGCTTCTGCTGCTCGGGCTCGCTCTTCTGGTGCTGGAGCTTCTGCTGAAGCTGCTCCTGGTGGTGGTGCTTCTGCTGCTGGGTACTCTGCTGAAGCTGCTCCTGGTCCTGCTGGTTCTGCTGGTCCTGCTCGTCCTGCTCGTGCTCCTGGACTTGTTCGTACTGCTCGTACTGCTCGTGCTCCTGGTCTTGCTCGTCCTGCTCATCCTGCTCATTCTCCTGGTTCTGCTCATGCTCCTGGTCCTGTTTGTGCTCCTGGTCCTGCTGGTGCTGCTGGTGCTGGTGCTGGTGCTGCTGCTGATCCTGCTGGTGCTGCTGCTGCTGCTGATGATGATGATGATTATGATACTGCTGGTGATGATGATGATGATGATGATGATCCTGCTGGTGCTGCTGCTGCTGGTGGTGTGGAGGAGCAGCCCCTACCACCTGGGAGCCCCTCTGATGAGAGCCCATCTGGTCCTGCCAAAGGGAGGAAGAGGCGTATGCGGGGACGGGAGAGGAACCAATACTTCATTGAGGAGGAACACGAGGATGAGGTGCTGGAGTGGCTGAGAGAGAACGACTATCTGTGGCGGAAGGGACACCAGCTGTACAGGGACACCAAAAGCAAGCAGGCTCCTTGGAGAGAGAGGGCGGAGAGTATGGGTTACACTTCGGAGGTGCTCCTCGGCTGGTGGAAATATATGCACACCTGGTACGGGAAGCTGCACCTGAAGAAATCTGGCCAGGCCACGGTTAAGCTGACGGACAGAGAGACCTATGTCATGGCCAGGTGCAGATTCCTGGAGGGTGAGATCCGCCACCGAGGAGCACCAGGAGCCCCTCTCACAACCCTCTCTCTCCAGCAGCCTGCTGAGAGCCAGTCCTCTTCCGGCCGAGAGTCAGTCCCTGTCACCAGGCAGGTTTCTGTGGAGCATGCCATGGGGGAGAACCCGCAGACAGGTGTTGTAACCATGGTGGAGCGCATGGAGGACTCCCTGGTGCGGTGGGAGAAAGGAGACATCGAGTCCACCACAGCCGTACCTGCATCCATCCCCAGCTCCACCTCCACAGAAAGGCAGAGAGCCAGACAGCAGGAGGGGCAGAGCCACACTGTCCTCCTGGAGATCAGGGACACCATCCACACCAGCATAGATCTCCTCTCTCAGCTGGTCAACACCAACTCCTCATCCTCCAACCGCAAGCCCTTCCTCACCTATGTCAACCAGACCCTCAGAAACATGGAGGAAGCCCAGTACCAGGTGGTGAAGGACCGGATCACCGAGCTGCTTCACAACCCTCCAGATCCAGAGGAACCTGCTCCCACCCAGCCGACGTCTGCTCCTCCACCCCAGGTGATGTCCCTCCCATTCCAAGGCTTTCCACAGCCCCTCACCTACCAGGGCTACAGCTACCAGGAGGTCCAGCAGCACAGGCAGCAGCCCTTCCCAGTCCAGGCACAGAGTCATCGGACGACACCGTTGCCACCGGTTCCACTGATGCCACTGATGCCACCCACAACACTGATGCCACCGATGCCACCGATGCCACCGATGCCACCCACACTAGTCCTCACCCAGCTGCAGACCAGACAGCCCCACTACACTACTCCTTCCTCCACCCCACAGCCAAGCCCGGCCTCAGTACATCTCTCATCAGTACTGGGGCTGACACCCCATGGCATGGAGGAAGGACCTCTCAGCATCACGGGGCTGAGCCAGCTATCCGAGAGCTTTCTCAACACACCGTCACCTGTTGTCCTCTCGGGGCCAGGCACCCCAGTGGGGCTTTAGACCAGCACTGCAGCAGCAACCACCTCCACAGCACCTGGACCCTTCACCCCTGAGACTGGGCACACCTCCGAGTGACCGTGAAAACTGCCAGAGACTGGGTGTGGACTTTATTTGGACACTTGACTTGGGTCTTTTTCCTTTTACAGCTTGTTGTTCAATAAAGCTTATCTTTGATTCACACACTTGCTTCATTTCTTTTTTTTAATAAAGTCTTGGTGGAAACTTTTAGAATTGGTTCAAGCCTTTGCATGCTTGTGGGATGGGTTAAGATAGCAGTGGGATGGGCAGGGATACCTTTGGTATGGGTAATACCTGTGGGATAGATAAACCTCCAGTGCAAGCATAGTGGGACTGTATGGTCCACCCTCCCAGGTGCCACACCTATGGCCCTTTTTTATCAATAACAATGTAATCAATCATCCACACATGTCAACACAAACACAACTCTTTATTAAATGCCCTGTTCATTGTAGGCCCACCCAACATACTTGGCCCAATCTCATCCGTGTGATGAGACAGGCTGAAGGAAGCACCCATTAAGCATCTATCATCCTGTCTTTCCACTCCACTGCTCCAGCTGGGGAGTTGCACCAGTGTTTCAGGAGGTTGCACTGCTTCTTCCCTTCACGTGAGGCTCTGTTGGGGCCTTGCACATCCTCAGTGTCTATCAGGTTTTGCCCTTGCCTCCATTCCTCAGGCTCCATGTCCCCATTGCCTTGCTGGAGGTCCACGAGCCTGTTCTGCAAGACTGGGTAGCGGGTGTGCATGAGATTGTGCAGGATGCAGCAAGCTTCCACGATCCTCCTCACGGTCTCTGGGCGATGCTGCATGGTGGTGAGAAGTACCTGGAACCTGTTGGCCAGGATGCCAAAGGCGTTCTCCACCACCCGCCTTGCCCTGGACAGCCTGTAGTTGAAGATCCTCTCTTCACGGGTGAGGAGTCTGGAAGTGTAGGGCTTCATGAGGTAGGTTCTGAGGGAGAAGGCGTCACCCCCCACGATGAAGTAGGGCACATCTTGCGTGTCATTGGGCAGGGGGTCTGGATCTGGGAAGCCCATGATGAGGTTGCGTTCCAGCCCCTCCTTGAGGTCACTGGCATTGTATACCTGGGCATCTGAAGCTGAGCCGTTGCCTGAAGCATCGATGTACATGAACTTGTAGTCAGCATCGACCATGGCGAAGAGGACGATGCTGAAGAAGCCCTTGTAGTTGAAATAAGTGGACCCCAACTTGGGTGGTGCTTTGCAGGCCATGTGCTTGCCATCTATGGCTCCAACGGTGTGGGGGAAGTTCCACCTCTGATACCACTGCTCTGCAACTTTCTTCCAGCCTTGTTCAGTGGAGGGGCACTGGAGGAGCTCCTCCAGGTGTTCTTCAATGATGGCCTGCACCACTTCTCTGACCACAATGCTGATGGTGTTGTGTGGCACCCTCCAGCCGTACTGCATGCTCCTGTAGGTGGTCCCTGAGGCCAGGTGGCACAGAGTGAGTGCCACCTTGAGCCCAGGTTCCAGGCTGGGCGGGAAGTTGGTGTTTGCCTTGGTCAACCTGGGTGTCAGCCGCTGCACAACTTCGTCAAACATGGCTGGAGGCATCCTCATGAAGTTGTGGAATGCCCGAGTGTCTTCGTTCCTGAGCTCCACCATCAGCTTGTTGTACAGTCCTTACTCTGCTCTTCTGGCGATCCATCTTCGTACCCAGATGCTTCTTGGCCGCCTCTTTTTCTTCCAGTAGTAGAGTTCACAGAGCCTGTAGATGGCTTTGCACTGTTGCAGAAGGATGGTGGCTGCCAAAAGGACTGTGTTACGATCCACGGTGGACATGACTGGATGCTGTGGAAGAGCAAGAGTCAGATGAAGGCTGCAGAGGTCTGTACAGCTAGCCTGCTGTTCTGAAAGTGAGATGTAGGTGAATTGCTCCCCCTTTTTATAGGCAGTATAGGTGTCCCTTTGCATCCTCGAGGCATCCTCGAGGCATCCTCTAGTCATCCTTAATATCCGAGATAGGTCCCCTCTGTGAACGTTTTTTCCATTTTTAACACTTTGTTTCTGTGCTGCATTCGTTCTGCATCCGTTCTGCATCCGTTCCACTTCCTCCCTGCGTCTGAGCGGATGCGAGTTGCGTGGATGCGTAACGGATGCCTAGCGGATATAGCGGATGCGTAACAGATGCAGAACGGATGCGGATGAGGATGCAGATGCGTAGCGGATGCAGAACGGACGAATTGGATACATTTTCCGTGCAAAAGTTTTGAGCAGCTCAAAACTTTCTGAGCGGATGAAACGTCAATAAACGGATGCTGGATGGATAGAGAGGAAGCAAAACTGAGGCAGTGAGTATATCGCGTTAACCAACGGATGGCAAGCTTTTTTGTACATTTTACATCCTCTTTGCATCCGTTGGTGCAATATGACAGGGGCTTTAATCACAGTGGTGGCAGCATTTAGTCAGCCATGGCTGATCTAGAAAAAGCTCAGCAGGAACAAGTGTGCATAGTAATTGGACAGGAGACCTGCAAGAAATCCCAAGCAGGAGTATTTGAAAAAAAAAAAAAACAACTGACGGAATATACAAGGACAAACTACTCATTTATTATTTCCAGGTAAAATAATGGATATTTTTTATTTTATTTATTTGTCGAGCATGTATTAGATAACATGTGTAAGTATAAATCCGATTATTAATACATGAAATGGATACGAATAAAAAGGAACATTAGGACAGGGATGGTTGGCATGTTGGTGCGCTTATGCATGCCCCTTAAAGGCTTCTTAGGAATGGGTTTGAAGTTTTTGGGGTTTGGGTTGAAGTTTTGGGGGTTTGGGGAAGAAACCACAGAGTCAGAAAGAGTATTCTAGGCATCGATCACTCTGTTGCTGAAGTTGTATTTCCTGGTGTGATTTTTTTTTATGGATGTGTCCATAAAGTCACCAGAAGTTAAGCCTGAGGATTTCTTTGCTTTACATTGGCTTTTACAAGAATATCTTTTTTTTAGGACTAGAATGTTTGAAATAGTGTATATTGCATTCTTGCATAAAAATGCATGGATATTACATTCAATATTTCAGGCCCCTAGTGACATTTTTCCCATTTTTTTTAACAGTAGGTGAATAGTTTCTAAAGAAAGGACCTTCTCAGCTGTGGCATCCCACATTTGAAATACCCATATTAAAGAGAATATTCTGATAATAAAATGAAATAACTGAAAATGCCCTTCTGGCATCACATAAAATTGTGCACTAAATCTTTTATGATGTTTTTAATTGATCATTTATATTGAAATTACTAAATCTCAATATGTTTTTATTGTGGTGCTACTTTTCTTTACCCATGAGTGCATTTTTGGTGATTGATTATTTAGTAGCCATTTGGAAAGTTTGTGTTGACATTTTCAAACACATTTTCTACAATAAAAAAGGTTTTTAAGCTCCTTTCCATTTTATTCAGGGTGATCTAATTAGAAAGTTATATGGGTCCTGAGTTTTCTAATATCTAGGGTTCTTTGTGGGTATCTATACAGGTGTCTAGAGAATGTCCCTTCCAAACTGACAATTGCCCGATGTTGTAAATGAGAAACATGGTACATTCTCTTATTTGTATATGCCAGGACTGACAAAATAAGGCCCTCCGGATGTTTCAGACTTAAGCTTTTAGAGTTCTGCGTCACTGACCATTCTGGCTTGGTTGATGGAACCTATTGCTTAGATCATCTAGTGCCATTTCTTGATATGTTGAAATATATCTCACTAGAGCAAAGAAGTTGTCTTCTCATCTTAACTACTAAAACCATCCAATGGAAATGAAATCAACTTTTCCTTAAACTTGGACACCACATCAGTCTACTGTGAAACACCCAATATGTATTGCTAAGTATCTTTTTAGTGCCAAGATCAATGGTGGGATTCAGCCAGTTTGTACCAGTTCGGGAGAACCGATTGTTAACTTTCTGAGCAGTTTGGCGAACTGGTTGTTGGAAGAAATCATTTGTCAGCATTCCAGGGAACCTCCATTCCAAAACAGTAACTCCAAGACAAGCATAATCTCAAAAGTACCTTTGTTAGAATAGCACCTGGCACATCTGTGGAATTTCAAAACTAAAAGTTTCCCGGACTTCCCACAATGTCCCAAACTACAAACCATCCCCTTTTCTCTTATCACACATGAACCAATCCCAAAGTAAGTTCTTTGGTTCACATGAACCAATCCCAAAGTAAGGTTTTTTTTGATCCTGCGCCACACTCCGTAACCTTTAACTAACAAAAGAATTCTATTTTGTCTACTTAGAGCTACTCAATAAAAATCACCTCCCTTCCACTTTCTCAAGCTATGTGGCAGCGATAAATAAGGATTCCAAAGCTGACATCATTAGGACAGAGAACCGGTTGTCAAATTATTTGAATCCCACCACCACTGCCCAAGATCCAAAATCATTTTAATGAAAACAGTTTTTATCACCCTCCTTTCCATTGGAAACATGAATATCTCTCACTTTACTGAAGATAATCTATTGTGGTGATCCAAAGGAATCCATTATTTGAAAGACTACTTTCACTTCAGTAAAATAACAAAGAAGTGAGAGCTCCTGTTTTGGAGTTGTTCATAAACAAATAATATTCACACAGCAGACAGCCTTCTCAAATGTGGCTTTACACATTGTGTTGATATCTAGCTCTATAGTGTATATGCATCTCACTATATAATGTAACGCATGCAAATTTTATGCAATCTGCAGCCTTTTAGCCTGCTTTTTTTTAAAAAAATAACTGCTTATTTTATTCATCTTACAATGGATCTTCTTTTAAAAATCAAGACACCTTCTAGTGAGTTTGCAAAATCAAAATGAAAGCAGAGAAAGAAATGGTGATCAGTGGGAAATATAAAACAGAATCTACAGAGATCTCAAGCACTTTTATAGGTTTGATGGCACACTCATGAGCTTTTACTCTCCTGTTGAAATGAGCAGTAAGGTCAAATTATTACCCAGACTATTAGCATTCACAGAGCATATGAAATGGCCCACGTTCAACCTCTTAGATTTTTCTGATCCAACCAGAATAGATGCATCAGAAGACCCAGACTAACTTAGAAGCTGTAAGGCAGGCAAGGTGGCACATACATATACACTTATCTCCTGCCTGAGCAGTCTCTTATCGTTTTGCTTAATGGAAGGAGTGATGTCAGACTTTGGTCAGCTAGCAATGCAAAATTAGAACAAAACAAAATCTCAATCCAAGCCAAACAAACTTAGAAATATTTACAAAAACAGAGGAGCTTAGATGAGTGGTGTGGTGGCCTAGAGGTGGAGCTCTCGCCTCATAATCAGGAGTTGTGAGATCGATCCTAGGTAGAGGCAGATATTTCTTTCTCTGGGCATAATGAGAATGTATCTGCTGTGAACTCCGCATTGGTGACAGGAAGGGCATCCGGCCAGTAAACACTCACTCCATTCAGTTGCCCCGACTCCATCCCGATGCAAGGGATTAAGGGGGTCATTAAAAAACAAAAACAAAAAAACAGAGATGCTTAGATAAGTATATTTATTGTCAAGACACTATTGGTCATTATGAAAAGATTCTAGCAACTGCCATGTATCAAATACAAGTTCTATTTATAGAAAAATTAAGGGTCAATTTTTTGTGCCCTCCTCACTCTCTCTCAAGGAGTACAATGTGATGGTCATCTTGATCCTTTTTGAAGCCCAGTTTATTTCCTGAGTAAAAGACAGATCTGTGATCAGATGTTCTTATTTTTGTTTATGTGAGAGCTAGTACTCACAGCTGATCCTGTTTAAAATGACACTTCATTGTCAGACTTCATTCTGCCTCATGACTAGACCAGCCAAGAGATAGTGAAGACTTACACGTAAATAATACAAGCCTTTGGGTACCTTTTCAGCAGTATATTCCATTATTTCACCTGCATTTTAATGCAGCAGCAGAAATCATAACATTTGTGCAAATTGTAACACAACTATGGAAGATTTCATATCTATATGGCATGTCTGCCTTCTTCTGATTCCTCAGAAGTTTTGGTCTTAGCGTTAATCATAGCGAATTTCTTTCTCACAAGCTTTTCAGAAAGAATAACGAGATACTGTTACTTTATTTCCTTGGTTGCTTTATTGACTATCTTTTCATTTACACTGGGGCAAAGAATGGCATTAGTGCTTGTTAGTTTTAATTAAAAGCAAAATGTATTATCTTGATGTTGACAATCAATCAATGGCCAAAATTGAATCGAAACATTTAATATTCTCCTTCTGGAAGCTTGCTAGCAATGGTTAAGAAAACAATATTTAAAAAAAATGACTGATCATACAATAAGTTACAGGAAAATAAAACAACATAAAGATTTTGAACTGCATTCCAACAACTAGACAATGAAAACCAGCCAGAAGCAATACATCATAAAGTTATGGAGAGTATTATGTTACAAGTTAAAGCAATTGGTTGCATGAAATCACTGAGAACAACTATCATTAAAAGACGATTTACTCTTATTCATTAATTCTACTTTCATGCCCTTAAGAGATACATCCATAGATGTCTGAATCAATAAACACTTGGCCCCTCAGTATACTTTCTCAAGCGGTCTTGTACTTCAGGTTTAGATTATGACCAAAAAACAATAGGAGATGTTGCAGTCTTTCTTCTGAAGGGCTGCCAAACTCTTTTAAGACACAAGAAAAACACTTAAAAAAAAATCATACTTGCAGATACTGGAAGTTGGCAGAAATTTCTTATAATCTGCTGTGGAAATGTATCTTAAAAATTCTTATGATCTTGGTAAAGATGAGAAACCCAAAATTTCCCAAAGTTTGCAAAATTTAATTCCTAATAGTGTCACCTGCCACTCTGATTGAGGTTACAATTCTCTTAACCCAGGGGTGTCAAATTCAATGGGGTGCATAGATCTGGCCCATGGTGTCACCCTGGAAACAGTGAGGAAGAAGCTCATGGTCTCTCTGCCAGCGAAAATGGAGCTCAGGAGGGCTGTGGAGGGCTCTGCCATTTTCACTGGCAGAGGATTGCAGGGAGCCATCAAAGCCAAAAATGGAGCTTGGGAGCCCGTTTTCATGGAAGAGAGCTTGGACCACCACAGGCACCCCCAAGTGATGTCAAGCTGGCCATGCCCATTCTTCCCCCCATCCCCTGAGGTCAAACACAACCCTGATACAGCTCTCAATGATATCGAGTTTCACCCCCCCCCCCCCCCGTTCTAACTCATAAGAGATAATGCTCTTTTGAAATCCACATCTTCCTGTATTGGAGGTAGATTATCAATCTAGTGATCTAGGCTGAAGCCCTGATGGTGGAGAATGTTTCTTCATACTTATCAACAAGTTGATTCTATTAAAAAACAAAAGAAAACTGTCAGCCTTCAAGATCTTCTACTATCGCTTTGCATCTTTCGGCTGTCATAAGAAACGGGGGGGAGGGGAGGTAGGGATAAGTCTGGGAAGTGAGCTGGAGGTGTTACATTCTTCTATTGTGTAAATGAAGGGGGGGAGCATACAATAGAGTTAGGTTTCTATTTCTCGCTTAGCTTTCTTTTCTCTGTGCAACTGCAACTCGTTATCAAAGTATGCCAAGGTCAATGGACAGAGGCCTCATCATCACCTGAAGATGCCCACATGATCATATTCACAAATTCTAATTGGAAGTTTCATCTGAACTATTGGGGGTGGGAACACTTCCATCATTTTGTGTATGTGAATTGCGCGCCTAATTTCTCAGATTCAGAATTCTCTGGTTGCTACCACTTCACTTTCAGTAAAAGATATCTTTTCTCTAAATTAAAGAGTCTAAGTATTTCTTTCCTGGATTTTGAATGGAGCTCCGCCTGACATTATTCTGAATCTCAGCTACCAGCCCACCCGGAGAGAACACCCAATTTTCTTCCGAGGGGGCCTGGACATCATGTCATCTTCAACTAGTGATCAGGAAGACCTGGGAGCCATTGGAGGGCAAGGTTCTTTGCTGGTACAGGAAGCCCAATCGCTAGCAGAGCTCAATCTGGAAGAGGATCCAGCTGTGAAGCCCAGATGGTTGGTGGGGGTTGGTTGGAAAGATCCAGAGAAGGACCCCCCCCGGGGTCACAACTACCCGCCGGCGTGGAAAAGAGGAGCCGTGGCAAGAGAAGGAAAAGAGGGTACTCTCACTGAATCAAGCCAGGAAACTCCTTGATGAAGCCTTTGAACAACTCCAAGCTGCACAAAGGTATGAAGGGGGAGGGGAAGTAGCCCCAGCCAGAAGAAGCAGAGCAGCCCCCTCTCCCATAAATCAACCCGATCCAGCAGCAGCCCCGGGGCCCTCAGGAGGAAGTGTGATTCCTAGAAGGCGTAGAGCTCCTAGGCTGCTTCCATTAGAAGTAAGATACGGGGGAAATCCAAAAACCTTGGGATTTTTCCTAGCCCAAGTTTGGAGCTATATGGAAGAATACAGGGAGGATTTTCCCTCAGAAGAAGCCAAAGTGAGGTGTGTTACCAGGGCTCTGGAGGGAACAGCTGCAGAGTGGATGGTGACCTTGCATAATGATAATGCTCCTTAGCTGCTGAACTATAACCTGTTCATGACTGCACTGTGGGCTAGGTTTGAGGACCCACTGGCAGAGTACAAGGCCCGGATTAAGATGAAGACCAAAAATCAGGAGCGGAAGTCAGTGGCTGACTACACCCAAGAATTTAGTCAGTTAACTGATCATATCTGAGGCTGGTCCCAGGAAGCCCTGATAGAAGCGTTTAAATATGGTTTAAATGAAGATGTGTACCAGAGATGCATTGCTAGAAGAGACCCCAATGACTTGCAGATGTGGTACTTGCTGGCAGAAGAAGTGGAGATTGATTTAACCTGAAGCAGATGGCGGGGAGGTTCTGGGTGGAGCAAGCCTTCCCCCCCACGTCCTCAAGAGGTTCCCAAACCTCAGAGGGGAGGAGTGGCGGCAAGACCCAACCCCTCAGCCTGCTTCCGATGTGGGAAGGAAGGTCACTAGGCTGTGAACTACAGAGTCAAGCTGGAACCAAAGGGGGCGCCAAAAGAAGGAAATAAACCTGAAAAGTCCCCAGCGAAGCCTCGCGAAGCAGCACTAAAGTCGAAAGAGACGGCAGAGGTTGCCCCTCCCACAGGAGAGGAATCAGAAACCCCAGAGACCCCTGAGGAGGATGATTTCGACTCGGAAGACGACTTCCTAGTAAGTCCAAGCGTGGGCCCTATGACCATTCCGGTGAAGTTGAGGGTACCCAATTCAGGGGTCGAAGGGGAAATGCTAGCACTGTTAGATTCTGGGTGCACAAGGTGTATGATCAACACGGAAGTAGTGAAGAAAATGGGCCTAAAACTAAAACCTTTGAAGATGCCCATTTCCTTTTGCCAACTAGATGGATCAGTGGCTGGAGGTTGCCCTGCACGTTTTGTCACAGAATCTATAGAAATGATCATGGGAGAGCATGATGAGACCCTGTGTTTTATTGTGGTCCCTGGGATGGAGCAACCATTAATACTGGGATTGCCCTGGCTCCGGAAATGGAACCCCCAGGTTAACTGGAGAAAGGGGTTGTTGCGCATACGCACCAAGCAGCGACTGGGAAAAGAGGGCAGATCCCAGCTGAAGCTTCAAGACCCGATTGAAATAGCTTCCACAGGTACTGAGCCCACAAAAGGGGAGAAGAAAATTCCCATAGAGTATTGGGATTTAAAAGAAGTGTTCAGTGAGAAGGCCTCGGATGAGCTTCCGCCTCACCGGCCAACAGACTGTGCTATTGAGATTTTGCCTGGGGTGAAGCTCCTGAAATCGAAGTTGTACTCAATGACACCACAGGAATTGGAGGAGCTAAGATTGTTTATAGATAAAAATCTGGAACGTGGTTTCATTCAACCTGCTAGGCCCCGGGTAGCGGCCCCAGTGTTGTTCTGTGAAAAGAAAGATGGTTCCAAACGCTTGGTGGTGGACTACAGAAATTTGAATGCTATTTCTGTGGAAAACGTGTACCCCCTTCCTTTGATGAAGGACATGTTGGCTCATCTAGCGAAGGGGAAGATTTTCATGAAGTTGGATTTGAAAGAAGCATACTACCGAATTCGAATTAAGGAAGAGGATGAGTGGAAGACCGCTTTTAACTGCCCGATGGGTTGCTTCCAGTTCAACGTTCTTCCTTTTGGTTTACAAGGGGCCCCAGCTATATTCATGCAGCTGATCAATCAAGTGTTACATGAACATTTATACAGGGGGGTTCTGGTTTATCTTGATGACATCCTTATCTACACGGAAACTCTGGATGAACATGTGAAACTGGTGCGGTCGGTTCTACAGAAACTGTGTGCCACTAAGTTGTATGCTAAATTGTCAAAGTGTGAATTCCACCAAAACAAAATTAACTATTTGGGATATTGCATTTCATCTGAAGGCATAGAAATGGATCCAGAGAAAGTGCGTGCCGTTTTGGAATGGGCTCCACCATGCACCAGAAAACAACTTCAAAGCTTCTTGGGATTTGCAAATTTTTACCGGCAATTTATCCCGACGTTTGCTAAGATAGCAATGCCCATCACAAATCTCTTAAAAACAAAAGGGGAGGTGAAGCCAAGGCCAGGCAAGCCATTGGAGTGGTCCATGGAGTGCCAAGAAGCTTTTGAAAAGCTAAAACGACTGTTTGCTGCAGAACCAGTGCTGAAGAACCCGGATATGGAAACTCCTTTCGTGATTCAAGCCGATGCAAGTGATGTGGCTATTGGAGCAGTGTTACTTCAAGTCAACGAGAAAGGGACCTTACAGCCTTGTGCGTATACCTCCCATAAGCTGTCTGAAACAGAGAGGAGGTGGGCCGTCTGGGAGAAAGAAGCTTTTGCAGTTCGTTGGGCCTTACTGACCTGGAGACATTTCCTGGAAGGAGCAAAACATCCATTTGAGGTATGGACTGATCATAAAAATTTGGAAGCCTTAAAAACGCCCCAGAAACTGTCCCCTAAAAAAGTTCACTGGGTCCAGTATTTCAAGCGGTTCAATTTCTCACATGAAGTACATTCCAGGAGGGAAGAACTTCATGGTGGATGCTCTCTCTAGACTACCCCAATATAATAGTATGCACCAGGAGGTGATAAGCCCAATTGTCTCAACCAAACATCTAGCCGCCCCAGTGATCACCAGAGCCCAAAAGAAGAAACAAGAAGTGGATTTATTGAATGGCCTAACTGAACAACTAAAAGAAGCTTTAAAACTGGACAAATGGTTCCTGGCTCATTCAAGTGACTATACAGTTAGAGATGGTTTGGCTTGGGTGGGGACCAAGTTGTATGTGCCACAGGTGCTGAGGGGCCAAATACTACAACAAGCTCATGATTCTAAAGCAGCTGGCCACTTTGGATTTGTGAAGACCTTACATCTGGTTAAGCGGCAATTCTGGTGGCCTACTTTAAAGAAGGACATTGAAGCTTATGTAGCTAGCTGTCCAATTTGTGCTTCGGCAAAGAGACCTCCTGGTAAGCCAGTAGGGTTGTTACAAAATGTAGCTAGACCAACGGCCCCCTGGAAGGAAATCTCTATGGACTTTACAGTAGAATTACCCGAAAGCGGTGGAAACACGGTCATCTGGGTAGTAACCGATTTGTTTTCCAAGCAAGTACATTGCATACCTTGTTCCAAGATTCCATCTGCTAAGACGCTGGCTAAACTGTTTATTTCACATATCTATAGGTTACATGGCGTTCCGGAACGCATAATCTCTGACAGAGGGGTCCAGTTTACCTCAAATTTTTGGAAAGAGTTCCTGAAGTTGATAGGCTCCGCCCAGGGCTTAAGCTCCGCCCATCACCCTCAAACCAATGGGACCTGTGAGAGGACTAACTCAGTGTTAGAACAGTATCTTAGATGTTACATAAATTATCAACAAGATAACTGGTCTGACTTACTACCATTTGCTGAAGTGGCATATAACAACTCCGTACATGGTAGTACTGGATTTACTCCATTTAAAGTAGCTTCAGGACAAGATTTCGTACCCATACCTGAACTTCCTCATGAAAAGCCTAACATCCATTCATTGGATGAATGGATAACTCAACTCCAACTTAACTGGCCAGTGACACGCAAAGCATTAGATGAGGCCCATCAAGCTCATAAGAAGTTTGCAGGCAAGAAAAGATCTCCACAGAAAGTATATAAAGTGGGCGACAAAGTTTTCCTGTCCACCAGATATCTGCAGACCACTCAAAAGTCAAAGAAGCTTGGTCCTAAATATGTTGGTCCTTTCACGATTGAACGGATTATAAATCCTGTAACAGTCCAGCTGAACTTACCGAAAACTCTTCGACTAATTCATCTGGTTTTCCATGTTAGTTTGCTAAAACCTGAACGTACTTCTGACTTAAGACCCATCCAGGCTTACCCTCCCATACCAATACTGATTGAAGGTGAACAACATTTTGAAGTTAAAGAAATTCTGGACTCTGGCAAATGGAGGGGTCGGCTCCAGTATCTTGTAGCCTGGAAACATTTCCCTTCTTCACAAGCTGAATGGGTTAATGAACCCGACGTTAAAGCCCCTAAGTTGATCAAGGCATTTCGTTCCAAGTATCCTGATAAGCCTTAGGATTGTAATGTTTTGTAATTGTTTAATGATTAATAATTGTCTTTATATTTTCTCCTCTCCCTCTTTTAGGACTGATGGTTTTCCCTTTTCTAGGAGGGCCGAATGTTAGCCTTCAAGATCTTCTACTATCGCTTTGCATCTTTTGGCTGTCATAAGAAACGGGGGGGAGGGGAGGTAGGGATAAGTCTGGGAAGTGAGCTGGAGGTGTTACATTTTTCTGTTGTGTAAATGAAGGGGGGGAGCATACAATAGAGTTAGGTTTCTATTTCTCGCTTAGCTTTCTTTTCTCTGCGCAACTGCAACCCGTTATCAAAGTATGCCAAGGTCAATGGACAGAGGCCTCATCATCACCTGAAGATGCCCACATGATCATATTCACAACTTCTAATTGGAAGTTTCATCTGAACTATTGGGGGTGGGAACACTTCCATCACTTTGTGTATGTGAATTGCGCGCCTAATTTCTCAGATTCAGAATTCTTTGGTTGCTACCACTTCACTTTCAGTAAAAGATATCTTTTCTCTAAATTAAAGAGTCTAAGTATTTCTTTCCTGGATTTTGAATGGAGCTCCGCCTGACAAAAACAATCTCTCTCAAATATGTTTCGCCTTCTTCCTCCAGGTTTTGCTTACTAACACATTAAAATTCTTAGAGGAAAATAAAATAAAATCCTAAGTAATAAAAACTTTCTTTTATACCATAGACTTGAGTTCTTGACAATGTTTTACTTTTGTGGGTTTTCTCAGAAGAGGTCGGATAATTTGTTTGCTAACTTTCTAGAACTAGACAGCAGCCCTGGAATTTCTCAGGGGTCTTCCATTTAAAGGAAACTGATGCTGCTTAGCTTCCAAGATCAGCCAAGGTTGCCTAGGAGCAGCCACCTATTAAAAGCAAAATAAAAGTCCTCTATGACATGGATTAAATATTTCTTTGATAGGGTCATAGTTTCTGTCATTTTATCGCTCCTTAAATTTATTTTTTCAAGAAGCCCTATTCCCATCTGAAGACATCACACAGTGAAATCATCTTCTGTCCAGTATAAAAGAGATCATGTGAGGTGGCCTAGTGGTGGAGCTCTTACTACACAGGAGGTTATGAATTCAATCCTAGGTCATGGCAGATATTTCTCTCTCTGGGCACAAAGAGAAAAAAAAAAAAAAGCTGTGAGCATTGTGTAGGCATAAGGAAGGGCATCCAGTCTGTAAACACTCAGCTCATTTCTGTCACCCTGACTCCACCCCAATGCAAGGGATTACAGGCAGTGGTGGGGTTCAAATAATTTAACAACTGATTCACCCAGGGTCAGGTTGCCTGTTGTGGGAGGTGTTGCCCATATCCAACCTCCAGCTCTGCTGCACATGTGGGATGAGTCTCCCATGATAGTCAACCTGACCCTGGGTGAATTGGTTGTAAATTACCCCCTCCCACTGTCAAGACAGATCCTGGGTGCTGTGCTACAATGGAGAAATGGGCAAAGAACAGCCAACCTGAGGGAAGGAGGAGGAGCAGGAAGAAGAAAGCAGGAAAGTGGCCTTGTCCTCCCTTGTGCTGGCTGCTCCATTGCCCATTTCTCCATTGCAGGGCAGGGCAGCACCCAGGATCCACTTTGATAGCATGCGGGGTGGTGGTGGTACTTTAACAACTGGTTTGTTTGAACCAGTGCAAACCAGCTGAATCCCACCACTAAGGCTGGAAAAATATTAAAAAAAAATTGATGAGACCTTGCAGCAGTTGGTCTCTCTAGACTGGAGCTATGGTTACAAACTTAAATAAAAACAGGGAGAATGTCTCTAGTTTAAATTTAAATGAATGCTTGTCCTTGTTTCTTAGTTTATCGTGGAACACAATGGCTCACAGCTATCTTGTCAAGGTGCACAGTGACCTCAAAAAAGTTTAGCTCTGGCTAATAGTTGCATTGGAAGCATTCCTTCTGTTTAGATACTGACATACCTGAGTTATTATTCTTGGCAGTGTCGAGCATTTCAAAACCTCCATTACTTACTGCATGTTATCTATTTTAAATTAAAAATGACAGCCTCCCAGAAACCTCAGAAAATGTATTTCATATTTAGTGGCAGCTTCCAATCCAAGGCATGGTATGACTAGAAAGTATAGCAAACAACACTTCTGTCATGCATTAATCCTCATGATGATTTTATTCACCCAGAAATAAAATGAGGCCATTTATCAGGGCTGCTGTAAATTACTAACATTGGGGGGAGGGGAGAGGAAGTCTTCATACTTTTTTTTAAAGGTTGTCCATCCTGATGCTTTTTCTTCTCGGAAGAAAATAAATAAGAACAAGCAATGAAAAGTGATGTGTAAAATATCTGCTGCCTTCCCATTTCTTTACTTTAGTCAGCTAAAGATTCTCAATAAATCTTAACATAATGCTCAAACACTTTTTTAAAAAATAGGTTTTTAAAACATACAGCATCATTCCCTTCCCTCCCCACCAAATGTTATATTGATTTTCTGCAATTTACAAAAGTGCCACTATAATAATAACTAATGATATTACTTGTTCATAAATGGCCACATGCAAACATGACTGTTAAGTGGAAATCAAACCATGAGAACCCTTGATTAGAATGCAGTATTGCAGACTAATTCTGCCCACAGCCTGGAGCTCAATCCTGATGGGCTCAAGGCTGACTCAGCCTTCCATCTTTCTGAAGTCGGTAAAACCCAGATTATTGAGGGAAATATGCTGATATTGTAAACTGCTCCAAGAGTGCTATAAATCTCTATAGAGCAGTGTATAAGTCTAAGTGCTGTTGTTAATGCAACAATTTATGATTGAACAAGCTTACATTTTGAAATAGGAAGGAAAAGAGACACACCTGTAGCAAGGAGCATATGTGAGTCTATGCAACATATGAGCTTTGATTCATTGTAATTTTACTGTAGGAAGCAACCTAATGCTTTGTGTATCTCCCTCAGAAGCTCCATGGTTTCTACATTATTTGACTAAATTTTAAGATATTCTTTTAGTTAAGCATGAATATAAATTGGAATCTGGCATTCTGCAAAGCATCAGATTTTCTGTTTATCATATCACTTCAAGGCCTGTTTTGGAAGTAAGCCCACTTGTTCAAAAGCAATTGGATTGGTACAAAGCATTTTGGAAATCAGGAAGAAAATCAGGAAGCAACCTCCTCCTCCTCCTCCTCTCCTCTTCTTCTTTCCTCTTCCTCTTCTATCCCTTCATATATTAAGGGAACTACAAAGTTTTGGTCCTTACTCTTCTGGCAGTTTCAACCATTGTTATTTTATGTTCTTGTAGCATATCTTTGATGTTGTCTTTCTATCTTCTTCTGAGTCTGCCTTGTGTTCTTTTACCTTCTCCTCTTTTTGTATATGCCTTGTACAATATGAAATCCCAAGACATCCTCTCCAGATGAGAAAAGCACTTTCTTTGCTGTTTTTGTATGTAGTTTTAAGATTGGTTCTATGCCAATTCTTTCTCTTACTATCTCATTTCTGATTTTATCTCTTCTGGTCACTCCAGCAGCTTTCCTCAGACATCTCATTTCCATGGTGATTAACTTTCATTTATGCTTTATTGCAAGTGTCCATGTTTGGTAACATAGGGTGGGGATGAATATTCTTGGAACATTGCCTTCTTGTAGTCAAGTGTTTAATAATAAGATATACCCATCATGATAGTCATTTGTTAGAACAGACATTTTCCTCCTGTCATATCAGCTATTTTGTGAGACTGTCCATAATATGATTTTAGGACTTTGCTACCTTAGCTTTGACTCTTGAGGAAATGTATTTCTCAGTCAAAAAGAAGCAGCTCATCCTTAGTATGGGAGGAATGCTGAAAATTCATCTATCATATTGATGTGAATGTTCAACCTTTTTCTTCTTACTTGTACATATTTTAATACTGTAAACTACTGGGCCTTTCTTCTTGGTAGCAACAGAATTGTCAAGATAAGACATTTATTAAATGGCTTAAACTGAGAATAGGGAAAGGTTCACTAAAAAACCCCCATAATGAGAGGAAGAACATTTTGAATCCTGGAAAGAATTGCACAAAGGAACAGCTAGTTAGTTACTTTAATTTAATGCACACCATGATTAATAGAAATGCTAATTGAATTGCTGATGACTACATGGTCAAATGTATAATACTTGTATTTGCCTTCAGTAATAACCCATAGCTCTTTCAAGGACATTTTAAAATAACAAAATTCTACTCCAACTCCCTGTCAAGCAGAAAACCCTATACCATTTCTGACAAATTGTTGTCCAATCTCTTCTTACAAACCTCCAGTGTTTTTCAGAGAAAATATTAACTGAGCATACTCACTGCAAGAATATGATACTAATTTCAAAGCACAAAGACCTAGTTTCTTCTTTTGTGGTATTAATTGGATGAGTGTCAAATTAGCTTTGACACAGAAATTTACACGTATCACTTTGGCATTTTTGTATCATTCCAATTTAATTTACTAGAATAGAAAATGTATGCTTATCCTATACAACTAGGTGGTGTTGTAGAACAGCGCACAGGCAGGCCTAACTTATGGCATTGTTGGAGCACAGCTGCCAGCATCTTTCTAATATCCGATATTAAGCTACAGTGATTCAACTGAAAGATTTCACATTAGCGTGCCATTTGTTTTTTGTTTTGGCCTGGAGTCCAAACATTTGATGTTAATTATATTAAGTTTCAACATTTAGTGTGCTCCCCAGCTTTTCTCAAGTGTTAAATCTGATGTACTTGTTCTGTTGAGTTGATAATTGGGACACAGGCACATATGAAACTAGTTATTGGTTAGACAACATTCTCCCCCCCCCCCCATATGTCTTTGTGCCACTGATTCTATTCTGAGAATAGAATAGATAAATAGATAGACAGACTATAGATAGATAGATGATAGATGGATGGATAGATAGAAAGGAAGAAAGAAAAAGAAAGAAAGAAATTATAGATTGCATCACACTCCTGTCAGAATCACTGAGGTGTTTTCATGTTGAAAGGATCAGCCGGTGACATCACCATTGCCCAGGGAATACCCAGTTGGGGGCACCTTTCATGTTCTGAGGAGAAGCTGGAGCTAATGACAGGAGTTCATCCTGTCTCAGCAGCATTTGGGTCTTGAATATAGGCTTGCTGTTGTCAGCCCAGTGTCCTAACCATGTGAGCCACCATGCTCCTAGATAGATAGATAGATAGATAGATAGATAGATAGATAGATAGATAG
>BLBF01000026.1:26931154-26969003 GCA_015471245.1 Laticauda colubrina
TCATAGTTATTATTTCACCTAAACCAGTTAGGGTAAACAATGTTATCCCTAACAAAGGGCCATAGGTGTGGCACCTGGGAGGGTGGACCATATAGTCCCACTATGCTTGCACTGGAGGTTTATCTATCCCACTGCTATCCTAACCCATCCCACAGCTATTACCCATCCATAGGTACCCTAACCCATCCCAAAGCTATCCTTACCCATCCCACAAGCATGCAAAGGCTTAAACCATTTCTAAAAGTTTCCACCAAGACTTTATTAAAAAAAGGAATGAAGCAAGTGTGTGAATCATAAATAGACTTTATTAACAACAAGCTATAAAACAAAAAAGAGTCTCTAGCACTCCTCTTGGTCGCTCAGTCTCAGGGGTGAAGGGTGCAGGTGCTGTGGAGGTGGCTGGTACTGGAATGCTTTTCATCAGCTCCTCTAGAAGCAGAAGCAGCAGAAGCGCCAGCCCCAGAAGAGCGAGCCTGTGCTGCAGAAGCCCCAGCAGAAACAGAGTGAGGGCCAGGGGGCAGGATGGTAGCCCTGTCCCTCTTGCCAGGGCTGGCAGCAGATGGCTGAGGCTTGCTGTGCTTCCTCATGGTTGTGGGGTTGCTGGCTGTCAGGGAGGCTGGCAGGAACCAAGGCTGGCAGCAAGGCTGGCAGGGAGGCTGGCACCAAGGCTGGCAGGAAGGTTGGCAGGCAGGCAGGCACCAAGGCTGGCAAGCAGGCAGACAGCAAGCCTGGCAGGAAGACTGGCAGGAAGACTGGCAGGCATGCACCAAGGCTGGCACCAAGGCTGGCAGGGAGGCAGGCACCAAGGCTGGCAGGAAGGCTGGCAGGTATGCAGGCACCAAGGCTGGCAGGTAGACATGAACCAAGGCTTGCAGGAAGGTAGGCAGCAAGGCTGGCAGGTAGACCTGCTGGCAGCAAGGCTGGCAGGCAGGCTGGCACCAAGGCTGGCAGCAAGGCTAGCACCAAGGCTGGCACCAAGGCTGGCACCAAGGCTGGCACCAAGGCTTGCAGGCAGACATGCAGGCAGGGCAGGCAAGGCAGCCAATCCGTCCGGCAGCAGGTCTTTCCTCTGAATGGCGACCTGCTTCTGAGCTGCTTCTGTTATATCCGTGGGGCTGATGCAATGCATCCTCCCCGCATGCACAATTAACGCCAGGCATTCATTAGGCTTCTGCTGTGCATCCGCTGTGCATCCGCTGTGCATCTGCTTCATCCGTTCCGCGTCCGCTGTGCATCCGCTGTATCTGTTCCGCATCCGCTTTGCTGAGGTCCCCCGGAAGCCTAGCGGATGTGCCATCCACGCTTCCATCCGCTGGGCTTCTGTTCTGCATTCGCTTTGCATCCGCCCTGCGTCTTCCCCGCGTCTGTGTTATCCGCTCCGGTTATGCAAATTTTTGCCCCTTTTGAGAGCGGATAACAACGGATGGAACATTTTGCTCGTCCATTGTGTCCTTTTTGCATCCGTTGGGCAGTGTGACATGGGCTTTAATTACCTTTTCCAATACTCCAATATCACAAATTGGCTTCTATAATTTAAATTTCCACTGTGTCCACGAATGTTGGGATGACGTGTTTTAACTCGATACCATGGACAAAATTTTTAATTGGAGTACACTACTTCATAAATATTACAATTATTATCCTATAATTAATAGTGAATTAAAAAAAACTTACTGGTGTCCAGGACGTGAGACAAACTAGACAGAAGATAAAACTGAAATGTGTTGGAAAAGATTACAAAAAAAACAACAACCCAACATTGGCTAAACTATCTTAATTAAGTGAATTCAATCAATCTTTTGTTGTCTTTAATATTTTCTGAGTGCAGTAATTTGTTTGAAATTGCAATCACTTTACTACCATAATTGGATGTCTTTAATGAATCAGTTAAACCAGGGGTGTCAAACTCAAGGCCCAGGGGCTGAATGCGGCCTGCGGAGTGCTTAGATCTGGCCTGTGGGGCTGCTCTGGAAACAGCGAAGGACCTTCCTGTGGTGCCTCTGGCAGAAAAAATGGAACTTGAGAGGGCTGCAGGCAGCCCTCCTGAGCTCCATTTTCATTGGCAGAGGGTTGCAGGAGGGTGTCATAGCTGAAAACAGAGCTTGGAAGTCCATTTTTGCTAGCAGAGGTACCTCGGGCCACCACAGGCGCCTCTGACATGAGTGACGTCAAGTTGACCATCGCCATCTTGGCCACACCCATCCTTCCCCCCCCAAGGTCAAACACAACCATGATGTAGCTCTCAATAAAATCAAGTTTGACACTCCAAACTTGAGCTTTTCTTCTTGGACCCATCTGTTTTGCCTCTTTTAGTGTCCACAGTCCACACAAGTTTAGTGCAGTATGAATACATTTGTATTCATACTGAAACAAATATTTGGTAATGGCCTCCAATATTGATAAATATTAAGTCCAGTGGTTTAATACTCTACGGAAAGGCCACACATATTTGATTACAGTTCTGTTTTGTGTTATATTAATTCTTCAGATACTCTTAATCAACAAACTATTTGTAGGAAACCAGAGAACCCAACAAAAGTAGTTAGAGGAAAGAAGAGTGCACAGATTTTTGGAATCTTATTTGAATCATTCCAACTAAGTACAACTGATTCAGAAACACCCAGCCTGATTTAACGGATCCAGGACACTTCTTCATTTTGTTTCCGATAATTAATTGATCTTCTAGTCCAACCCTTTGCACAAGCATGAGACCCTATACTCTTCAAGACAAGTGGCTGTCCAGTCTCTTCTTAAAAGCCTCCAGGGTTGGAGAATTCACAACTTCTGAAGGCAAGCCATTCCACTGATTAATTGTCCTCACTGTTAGGAAATATCTTCTTAGTTATAGGTTGCTTCTCTCCATGATTAGTTTCCATCCCTAGTTTCTTATCTTGCCTTCTGGTGCTTTAAAAAATATTTGTCCACCACTTCTTTGTGGCAACTCCACAAATATTGGAATACTGCTATCATGTCACCACCCCTAATCTTTCTTTTCACTTTGTTCTGGTGCTTTTTTCACATTCACTTGGAGATTTACGGAAACTGCCACATGATTTCTGAACTGATGATTTCTATCGCCTCAATAGATCTATACCTGTCCACAATTTTTTAAAAAAACATAAAATTCCACTTACCAACACAGTCACCACACGAAGAACTACTCCCCGCATGTTATTTTCCAGTCTTCTATCTGTTAGTGACCCATTGAGACCAGTGGTAGGATTCCAGCAGCCCAGCTGAAAAATAGAAAAAAGAAAAAGAGAGGATGTATCCCATCAATGGTCATAAAACCTGGTCAGTTGCTTCTATTTAGATAGTGTGTGCATGTGTACAGATACACAAAAAAAGAATATATATATTTTTCATTTCATCAATGGATTGAATTCAACCTAGGCTTGAAGGATCTCTTTCCTAAATGGCTTCAAAGTTAAGAAACATATTTTCTCTGAGTTTGTGTTTATTTCTCACTCTTTCTGTCTTCAGGAAATGACTTTGACTTTCTTCTTCAGCCAGACTTTTTTTTGGACTTTGTGTAACTTTTTGCCTTTTAAAATTGCTTTGAATTTTGAATTGAGAGCCTGATGGAAGGGAAGCCGAAATAGACAGAACCAATAAATAAATGATTTCTTCGATATCAGCCTCCTGCAGAGCCCATGATTGAAAATCTCTATAATGTCTCCTGGACTGCATGAAATCCTGACTAACATCTTTTTTGTTTTGTTTTTAATGCCAGGAATGGGGAACAATTGTTATGGATCCTCTTAAGCATTCTTGGCATCACTTTTTTTCCTTTGACATTTTATGAGATTATGCAGTAACTACTACCATCTTCTTTTCCAGCACAAAGATATCTACTTCTATGCTCAGCTCAATGTTTTGGTAAAGTTCAGAGGGACCTAACAGAATAACAGAGTTGGAAGGGACCCTGGGGGTCTTTTAGTCCAACCCCCTGCTCAAACAGGACACCCTATACCACGGGTGTCAAACTCATGGCATCACATTGCTGTCACGTGATGTATCGCAACGCTTTTCCCCTTCGTGAAGCTGGGGTGGGTATGGCTTGTGTATGATGCATCTGGTCCACGGTCACCAGTTTGACACCCCAGACCTATATTATTTCAGGAAATGTCTGTCTAATCGCTTCTGGAATCTTCTAGTGATGGAGCACCCACAACTTCTGAAGGAACCTATTCCACTGATTAATTGTTCTCATTGTCGGGAAATTTCTCCCTCTTTCCTAGGACAGGAGATAGCAAGATGGACTAGATGAGGAAACTCTATAGTAGCATCCCACTACTCAAAGCCAGTTGCTCCTCCTGCTTGTAGAAAAATATCTTTAAAATAAAAGTAATTAGTTTTTATTCAAAATATTCACAGATAGGTTTTGCTCTCCCCCTCCCTACAGTTTAATCACTGCCATCTTCCAGATAAAAGAAAAGCTAGCCTTCTGCTGTAACAAAAAAGGACATTAAATCTGCTAGGTTGAGCTCTATAAACACATTACTTTTATTCAGAACTATTATTTTTAGTTGCATAAAGAAACTAATTAGAATTTAGATCCATTAAGCCCAGTCAAACATGCGGATAGTCTGATTACCAGAGATACTGTATTGCTTTTGCCAAATATAAAACTACATGAAGAATATAAAAATTGTTCTTTCGGGAGGTCAACAAAAGCCTATTTTACCTATGTTCATTAATCTCAATTTTTATATAATTAACTTTTTAGCCTAGCTCCATTCTAAGATATGTTGGAGGGGGCTGTGGGGGAGATGAAATGATAGCCCTAAGATAAAACAAACATTTTATCTCAATCTCCTTTCCTTGTTTAAATTGGTACTATTTGCTTTCCAGTGTCCACATTTCATTTTCAACTCTCTACTGGCATTTAATGGCAGTCAAATTCATGACAAACGTGTGCTTGCAGGCAAAGAAAAACATAACATTGATTTTTCAGGACTGGAGTTGTTGCTTGAGATTCATTAGTATTGATCATCTTTTATAAATTAGGTTTCAATGGTTTGTTCCAATACTAGAGAACTACCTAAGGATTATTCTGGAAATATAACGTACATGTATATTCAGAGTGAGTACCATGTTGCTGACAGAATGAATATAGCATTGTCCTCAGTCTTGTTTCTCTCTCTCTCTCCTTCTCTCTCTCTCTCTCCTTCTCCCTCTCCCTCTCTCCCTCTCCCTCCATCTCTCTTTCTCCTTCAAAGGACATAACATTTCCCTTCCATATTCTTGCTTTCTAATCTATTTCACTTAAAAAAAAACCCCAACACTATACTACACCATCTGGAATAGGCAGTTTTAAAGAAAACTGAAAGGAAGGAATAGGCAAGGAATAGGCAGTTTTAAAGATAATTGATTTCTATATTGATTTTATGGACTTAAAAAGCACTTTTAATCATTGTACTGAATATTAGAACATATGGGATGTACCTTTTTCATTGTTAAACTCTTTTCTGATAATCTAATGCTAAGCATGCTGTTTTTCTCAAGATATTTATATATATCAATAGTCCCCTTCATGCACGACAGGAAATTTTCATATGAAGATTGGAGAGCAAGATCCCACACTGGACACATGCAAGAAAGATGAAGATTTACAACAGGAAAAGCAATATATGTGAAATTGTACCAAAAGGGGCTCGAAGCCCAGTTCCTCACTCTCTATTAATGCCTGTTTGGAAGAAGTATATACATTCTGACTGTTAATAGTTATTTTTAGTTTTTTTAAAAAAATATTTCTCACAGGCCATCTGTCTCAGAGAAGAGCTTTGTGCAGTATACAATAAAATGTTAAAATATAAAATCAGTGTATAAAATTTAAACATTTAAAAAGAGGCAAAAATAGCAATAGCACTTAAACCTAAAGTATATATGGTTTTATATAGTGCTTTATAGCATTCTCTGATAGCTTTACAATGTCAGCATATTTAAACAATCAGAATCCTCATTTTACCATCCTTGGAAGGATGAGTCAACCCTGAGCCAGTCAGGATCAATCTTCTGGCTATGGGCAGAGTTAGCCTGCAATACTGCATTCTAACAATGGATCTTGATTAATGATTAAACACTGTTAAAATTAATTGAAAGATGAAGAGTAAGCTTTCAGGGCATTATTATTATAAGTGACTACATAATTATGTTAGATAATTACAATCAAAAAATAAGTTCTAAAGTCAAAGAATTTTAATTCTATCTTCTTCCTAATTTTTACCTTAATGCTTAATTCGATTCTTAATATTAAATCTTAATAGTAAGTTGAAATGAAGGATATGAAACATATTTTCTTCTGCATCTAAAACCTGTTTGTTCATTCCCATATAATCACTCCTTCTTTACATCGAAAATTGATTTTCTGTTTCATCCACAATAATCTTTTCATTTAATCTGACTTTCTAACATGAGCTTGGTTTAAAAGGGGGAGGTTATTTTTACGAAGTCTCAGGATACAAAGGGTTAATCTCTTCCCCACTTCACCCTGTTTCTGAGTTGTTCAACTATCCTTTGCCTATCACTTTTATGAATAAGATCATCAGTGCATATTAAATTGCTTTTTAAAACATTTGCTCAACCTTACTTAGAAAATGTTGTTATAGTGGTTTTGCTTCTTATGGTCAAATAATTCCTTCTGTCAATCTTATATAAGCACAGGAATGAAGTCCACCAATTAAACATTTCCTTTACACCACAACTACTAATTTAGAGAGGCAGATGTTCAAGTGATTGCCTATATTGTCACTCTCATTGGCTCTTTTTACATCTGTGAGCAGGGAAATCTTTTTTCTTCAAGAGATGGCTTTTGTCTTTGACGAGGCTTTGTTGTAACATGTAGCAGATTATGAATCTAGCCAATTGCGAGTTGTTCAAAAACAATGAATTTATGGATTATGTGCACAGGTGCATTTGTATATGTATACATGCACACACATACCATTTGTGTGTGTATCTATACATGCACTTGCACATATATTGTCCATCAAAGGTGAAATGGAAGTGAGCAAACATTACTTTGATAAAAATGTTATCATTCTTAGTGGTATTATTTGTCCTTTAGAAAATTTATCAGTAAGACTAGAACGATAAGCAATTGGAGCAGGGCTTCAGAATTAAAATAAACTCATTAACTGATTTGCATATATTTTAAAATGTAGGGAGCCACCTCCACCTCTTAGAAGAATGAAATATTTTGGGAAATATTAAAAAGGCAGGATAAAATATTTTCCCTAGAGGAGAAATAAAAAATCTTAAGGAACGCAGAAACCAGCCTGAATTTCCCTTCCCTAAACAGAAACTGAGATGGCCAGCTTTTAGAAATGCAGATTTGGTAATCCATTCAGAAAGACTGGTCAAGATAGAAACTCAGAAAGCAATAAACAAAAGCGAGACAAAATTACCTATAGAGCCAGCTATGACCCCTACATAACCCCCACATGACCCCTTATAACAGCCAGTAGAATATTAAAGGATATGTTCTTCTACGGGAAAAGGAAGCTCAAATACAAAGCCCAAAGAAGGTATAAAAACCCACCCATTCTCAACTCCATTTTGTCAGCTGGTCAGAATCACATCTGGTTGGTGGTTCTGCTTCATCAATAAAGAGAATCTTTCCTTCCAATCAGCCTCCAGCCTCCATTTTGTTTCCAATGCCTTTCTCCTGGCTTGGAACTTAACCAGATTAATTTTCCTTCAGAAGATCAGAAAAAGATTTATGATGAAGACCTGTTATCTATATAGCTAATAATGGATTTACAAACCATTAGCCTGAGTTTACATATGGCAATGCCTGATGTCAATATACTTCTTCACAACTGAATGAATTATGATCTATTCTGCATGCTGCTGCATGACCCCACATCTTAGGTTGCTTTGCAGCAGTCTTGAAATCAAATATGAATTTATTGTTTCTTAATCATCAGAAAACTTTTAGAACTTTGGGCTACAACAATCCCAAGAATGCTTATAGAGATGAAGTCTTTGAAATTAATGGCATATCTATCCAAATTAATAGGATTGACACTGAGTGATATGCATCTGGAAGAGTGTGAATTCCAGTGAAGATGAGCCACACCGAGATGTACAATTAATTTAGATATCTCCATAGAAAAAACCTCAAGTTATTAGCTTTCCAAGCCTCATCCTGTTATCATTGCATCTGATCCTAAGACATTAAGGAACTCATTTATTCTATAGCAATACAATGTTCTGTGAGATGAAATAACTATCTTAAATGACTAATGGCCCTGATAATATAGGGCAGCTGGCTCACCTATGTTTAGTCTGAACACTGCAAATCATTGGCTACTGCCATCCAGATTTCTAATACCAGTGAGACCTATTTCTTCAAGAAAATGTAGATTTATGGATAGGGCAATTCTCTCCCCTTCCTTTTAATCTTGATGCCTTCTGGCTGGTCCATGATAAATGAGGTACCTCCTTCAATAGCAGAGAGGAGGGACGAGAATCATTATATGAAAAAGGAGGAAGGTCCTGATAGAAATGAGTGATGTTTTTCTCTTTTCTTTGAGTTTTCAAAATGTTAAAACTCTCAAAGAATATCAGTATATGAATCAGTTAATGGAATCATGGCTTCAGAAGAGAACATAGACACAGTGTTTGTCTCAAACCTTTTAGTGACTTTTTCTAATTCTTTTTGTCCTATACAATTTTCAAGACTCATTCACCTTTTATGCTTTTAAAATCCTCCTTAATAGCCATATAAAATTAGAATTTATGTCCTTGGTGAATTGCTTGTTCAGAGTTTCCTATCAGAAATTTTCAGACAAGAAAATCTTTCAGGACCAGCTCCTTGCCAAAACTATGGTCACAAGCCATGGTCACCCCCATCTTCAAAAAAGGAGACCCCAGCCTTGTTGAAAATTACAGGCCAATCTCTTTATGCTGCGTCACCTGTAAAGTCATGGAATCAGTTATTAACTAATCCATCATCCTCCACTTAAGCGCATGTCACACTGCACCAAAGAATGGAAAGAGGATGCAAAATGGAGAGAAACACTTGCCATTCATTGGTAAACGCGATTCATCCATTCTGTACTCACTGCGTCCGTTTTTCATCCTCTCTATCTGTCCAGCATCTGTCGACTGAGGTTCCATCCGCTCAAAAAGTTTTGAGCTGCTCAAAACTTTTTGAGCGGAAAATGTATCCAACGCGTCCGTTCTGCATCCGCAACGCATACAGGGAACATCTGTTCTACATTCGTTGTCATCCGTTACATGTCCGCTATATCTGCTAGGCATCCGCTGCACATCCACGCAACTCACATCTGCGCCAGCGGAAAACGGACACAGGGAGGAAGCGAAACGGACGCAGAACGGACGCGCAGCATAAGTAGCACGGACGGAGAAAGGATGAAAGTGGATACAGCTCGCAAAGAAAGCATTTAAAATGGAAAAAACGTTCGCAGAGGGGACCTATCTCAGATATTCAGGATGTCTAGAGGATGCCTAGAGGATGCAAAAGGACACCAAGTGGAAAACCTATATTGCTATAAAAAGGGGGAGCAACTCACCTGGATCTCACTTCAGTCCAGCAGCCCTGCTGTGCAGACCTCTGCAGCCTTCATCTGGCTCTTGCTCTTCCACAGCATCCAGTCATCTCCACCATGGATTGTCACACAATCCTTTTGGTAGCCACCATCGTTCTGCAAAAGTGCGAAGCCATCTACAGGCTCTTTCAACAGTTCTATGGGAAGAAAAGGAGGCGTCCAAGAAGTGTCTGGGTCCGAAGATGGATCAGGAGAAGAGCAGAGTATGGACTGTACAACAAGCTGATGGTGGAGCTGAGGAACGAAGACCCTCATGTATTCCAGAACTTCATGAGGATGCCTCCAGCCATGTTTGACGAAGTTGTGGAGTGGCTGAGACCCAGGTTGACCAAGCAGAGCACCAACTTCCAGCCCAGCCTGGACCCTGGGCTCAAGGTGGCACTGACTCTGTGCCACCTGGCCTCAGGAACCACCTAAAGGAGCATGCAGTGCGGCTGGAGGGTGCCACACAACACCATCAGCATTGTGGTCAGAGAAGTGGTGCAGGCCATCATCGAAGAATACCTGGAGGAGCTCCTCCAGTGCCCCTCCACTGAAGAAGGCTGGAAGAAAGTTGCAGAGCAGTGGTATCAGAGGTGGAACTTTCCCCACACCGTTGGAGCCATAGATGGCAAGCACATGGCCTGCAAATCTCCAGCCAAGTCGGGGTCCAGTTATTTCAAATCCAAGGGCTTCTTCAGCATCGTCCTCTTCGCCATGGTCGATGCTGACTACAAGTTCATGTACATTGATGCTTCAGGCAACGGGTCAGCTTCAGATGCCCAGGTATACAACACCAGTGACCTCAAGGAGGGGCTGGAACGCAACCTCATCATGGGCTTCCCAGATCCAGATTCCCTGCCCAATGACATGCAAGATGTGCCCTACTTCATCGTGGGGAATGACACCTTCTCCCTCAGAACCTACCTCATGAAGCCCTACACTTCCAGACTCCTCACCCATGAAGAAAGGATCTTCAACTACAGGCTGTCCAGGGCAAGGCGGGTGGTGGAGAACGCCTTTGGCATCCTGACCAAAAGGTTCCAGGTACTTCTCACCACCATGCAACATTGCCCACAGACAATGAGGAGGATCGTGGAAGCTTGCTACATCCTGCACAATCTCATGCGCACCTGCTATCCAGTGTTGCAGAACAGGCTCATGGACCTCCAACAAGGCAATGGGGACATGGAGCCTGGGGAATGGAGGCAAGGGCAAAACCTGATAGACACTAAGGATGTGCAAGGCCCCAACAGAGCTTCACATGAAGGGAAGAAGCAGCGCAACCTCCTGAGACACTGGTGCAACTCCCCAGCTGGAGCAGTGGAGTTGCAAGACAGGATGATAGATGATTAATGGATGCTTCCTTCAGCCTGTCTCATCACACTGATGAGATTGGGCCATGTTTGTTGGGTGGGCCTACAATGAACAGGGCATTTAATAAAGAGTTGTGTTTATGTTGACATGTGTGGATGAATGATTACATTGTTATTGATAATAAAGGGCCATAGGTGTGGCACCTGGGAGGGTGGACCATTCAGTCCCACTATGCTTGCACTGGAGGTTTATCTATCCCACAGCTATTCCCCATCCCAAAGGTATCCCTGCCCATCCCACAGCTATTCCCCATCCCAAAGGTATCCCTGCCCATCCCACAGCTGTTCCCCATCCCAAAGGTATCCCTGCCAGTCCCACAGCTATTACCCATCCCAAAGGTATCCCTGCCCATCCCACAGCTATTACCCATCCCAAAGGTATCCCTGCCCATCCCACAGCAATTACCCATCCCAAAGGTATCCCCTGCACATCCCACAGCTGTTACCCATCCCAAAGGTATCCCTGCCCATCCCACTGCTATCTTAACTCATCCCACAAGCATGCAAAGGCTTAAACCATTTCTAAAGTTTCCACCAAGACTTTATTTAATAAAATAAATGAAGCAAGTGTGTGAAGCAGAGATAATCTTTATTAATAACAAGCTGTAAAAGAAAAATGACCCAAGTCAAGTGTCCAAAGCAAAAATAAAGTCAATAGGAAGCCACCCAGTCTCTGGCACTCTTCTTGGTCACTCTGAGGCGTGCCCAGTCTCAGGGGTGAAGGGTCCAGGTGCTGTGGAGGTGGCTGTTGCTGGAGTGCTGGTCTGAAGGGCCACTGGGGTGCCTGGTCCCGAGAGGACAACAGGGGATTGTTTGTTGAGGAAGCTCTCAGACAGCTGGCTCAGTCCCGTGATGTTGAGAGCCCCTTCCTCCAGGACATGGGGTGTCAGCCCCAATACCGATGACAGATGTACTGAGGCTGGGCTTGGCTGTGGGGTGAAGGAAGGAGCAGTGTAGTCGGGCTGTCTAGTCTGCAGCTGGGTGAGGACTGACGTGGGTGGCATCGGTGGCGTGGGTGGCATCGGTGGCATCAGTGGCACCGGTGGCATCCGATGTACCTGTGCCTGGACTGGGAAGGGATGCCTGTGCTGCTGGACCTCCTGGTAGCCATAGCCTTGGTAGGGTAGGGCCTGTGGAAAGCCTTGGAAGGGCAGTGACATCACCTGGGGTGGAGGAGCAGGCCTGGACTGGGTGGGAGCAGGTTCATCTTTGTCTGGAGGGCTGTGAAGAGGATTGGTGATCCTGTCCTTCACACCTGGTACTGGGGTTCTGCCATGTCCATGAGGGTCTGGTTGACATAGGTGAGGAAGGGCTTGCGGTTGGAGGATGGGGTGTTGGTGTATACCAGCTGAGAGAGGAGATCTATGCTGCTCCTGATGGTGTCTCTTATCTCCAGCAGGACAATGTGGCCCTGCCTCTCCGGTTTGCCTCTCTGCCTTTCTGTGGAGGTGGAGCTGGGGGTGGATGCGGGTTGGGTTGTGGTGGAAGTGCCATCTCCTTTCTCCCACTGCGTCATGGGGTCCGCCACGTGCTCCGCCACGGGTAGTGCAGCTGTCAGAGGGGTCTCCGTCGTGGCACGCTCCACAAATACCTGCCTGGAGACAGGAGCTGACTCTTTGCCAGAAGAGAACTGGCTCTCAGCAGGCTGCCTGAGAGAGAGGGTTGTGAGAGGGGCTGCTCCTCGGTGGCGGATCTCACCCTCCAAGAAGCTGCACTTGGCCATCAGGTAGGTCTCTCTGTCCATCAGCTTGACCGCAGCCTGGCCAGATTTCTTGAGGTGCAGCTTCCCGTACCAGGTGTGCATGTGCTTCCACCAGCCGAGGAGCACCTCTGAAGTGTAGCCCAGGCTCTCCGTCTTCTCTCTCCAAGCAGCTTGCTTCCTTTTGGTGTCGCGATCGAGCCTGTGTCCCTTCCGCCATAGATACTCATTCTCCCTCAGCCACTCCAGCACTTCCTCCTCATGTTCCTCTTCTATGTTGTATTGCCTCCTCTCCCGTTCACGCATCTGCCTCTTCCTCCCTTTGGCAGAGCCATATTGGCCCTCATCAGAGGGGCTTCGAGGTTGTAGGGGCTGCTCCTCCACACCACCACCACCACCACCAGCAGCAGCAGCAATAACAGTAGCAGCAAAAGCAGGACCAGCAGCACCAGCAGCACCAGAAGCACCAGCAGGACCAGGAGCACCAGCAGGACCAGCAGGACCAGGAGCACCAGCAGGACCAGCAGGACCAGGAGCACCAGCAGGACCAAGAGCACCAGCAGGACCAGCAGGACCAGGAGCAGTGCCAGCAGAGTAAGCACCAGCAGGACCAGCAGGATGAGGAGCAGTGCCAGCAGAGTAAGCACCAGCAGAAGCACCAGCACCAGGAGCAGCACCAGCAGAGTAAGCCCCAGCAGAAGCCCCAGCACCAGGAGCAGTGCCAGCAGAGTAAGCACCAGCAGAAGCACCACCACCAGAAGCAGCATCAGCAGAGTAAGCACCAGCAGAAGCACCACCTCCAGAAGCAGCACCAGCAGAAGCACCACCTTCAGAAGCAGCATCAGCAGAAGCCCCAGCACCAGAAGATCGAGCTCGGGCAGCAGAAGCCCCAGCAGAAGCAGAGTCAGGGCCAGGGGGTGGGAGGGTGGTCCTGTCCCTCTTGCCAGGGCTGGCAGCAGATGGCAGAGGCTTCAGTTTCTTCCCCATGGTTGTTGGTTTGCTGGCTGGCTGGCTGGCTGGCTGGCTGGCTGGCTGGCTGGCTGGTTGGCTGGCTGGCTGGCTGGCTGGCTGACAAGCTATGTCTGGAAGCAGGTCTTTCCTCTGAATGATGACCTGCTTGGGAGCTGCTTCCCTTTATATCCGCGGGGCTGACACAATGCATCCTTCCCATATTCACAGTGAATGCTAGGCTTCTGCTAGGCATCTGTTAGGCTTCCGCTCTGCATCCGCTTCATCCACTCTGCATCCGCTGTGCATCCGCTTCATCCGCTCGGCGTCTGCTCTGCATCCACTATTTCCATTCCACGTCCGCTTTGCTGTGCTCCCCTGGAAGCCTTGAGGATGTGTGATCCGCTCTCATCTGCTTCCATCTGCTAGGCTTCCGTGGAGCATTCGCTTTCCATCTGCCCTATGTCCTCCCCCCGTCCATTCCTTTCCGTGTTGTCCGCTCTGGTTATGCACATTTTTGCCCCTTTTGAGAGCGGATAACAACGGATGGAACATTTTTCTCATCCGCTGTGTCCTTTTTACAAACGTTTTGCATCCATCGGCCAGTGTGAAAGGGCCTTTAGAAACAAACAACCTACTCTCTAATAAACAATTTGGTTTCAGGAAAAAACTATCCTGTAATCTGCAACTCTTACACTGTAAAAACATATGGACTACACAACTCAATCAGGGCAAAGCAGCAGACGCAATCTACATAGACTTCTGTAAAGCCTTTGATTCTGTGGTATATGACAAACTACTCCTAAAACTAAAATCTTACAGTATCTCTGGACACCTGCATAACTGGATAGAAACATTCCTATTAAACAGACAACAAATGGTCAAAATTGGGAACATCCCATCAAATTCTGTACCTGTCAATAGTGGTGTCCCCCAAGGCAGTGTTCTGAGACCAACTTTCTTCATACTCTACACAAATGACCTCTGTGATCATATTAAGAGCAACTGCGTTCTTTTCACTGATGATGTAAAGCTATTCAACACCACAGACAACACTACTACCCTTCAAAAAGACCTTGACTATGTATCAGAATGGTCAAATAAATGGCAACTTCCAATCTCAATAAATAAATGCTCTGTCCTACATATTGGCAAAAAAAATAAAAATCAGAAAATAGAATATAGGCTGAACAGTCAAGACCTTGTTGATGATCCAAATTCTCTCAAGGATCTTGGAGTCCTCATCTCTAATGATCTAAATGCTAGAGCCCACTGTAGCTACATAGCCAAAAAGGCATTAAGAGTTGTTAACTTAATCTTATGAAGCTTTTTCTCTGGTAATATTACACTAATAACTGCAACATACAAAAAATTTGCTAGACCAATGTTTGAATACAGCTCATCAGTCTGGAACCCACATTACGTATCTAATATTAACACAGTTGAGAAAGTCCAGAAATATTTCACAAGAACAGTTCTCCACTCCCCTGCTTGTTTCAGAATACCTTATGCCATCAGACTCAAAATTCTAGACCTAGAAAACCTAGAACTACACCGTCTTCGGTCCTATCTCAGTATAGCATATAAAATCATACATTGCAATGTCCTACCTGTCAATGAATACTTCAGCTTCAACCATAGCAACACAAGAGCAAACAATAGATACAAACTCAAGGTTAATTGCACCAAACCTCATTGCAGGAAATACGATTTCAGCAACAGAGTGGTCAATGTCTGCAATACTCTACCTGACACTGTGGTTTCTTCCCCAAACCCCAAAAACTTTAACCTTAGACTGTCTACTGTTGACCTCACCCCTTTCCTAAGAGGTCTGTAGGAGGCGTGCATAAGCGCATCAATGTGCTACCATCCCTGTCCTATTGTTTCTTTTATTTTTATTATTTTTCTTATATGTATCCATGTATTCATAAGTATGTTTTCACTTATACCTATTATCTTGTAAACAATTGACAAAAATAAATAAATAAAATACATAAATAAAATAAACTTGATGTCCTTCAGATATTATGAACCAGAGCTGTGACATTGTTTCCATGTGCCTCAATGACCAGACATTCGATTTCCCCAACTCCTGCTGTGAACTCTTTCTCACCCATTTGCAATCTTTTCACTTTATTATGTAATTAGAATTACAGAAAAGTAGAGTTTGGACCTAATCCAAACCCCTGCTTAAGCAGGACACCCTATACCATTTCAGACAAATATCTATTCCGCCTCTTTTTAAAAGTCTCAGTGATGGATTACCCACAGCTTCTGGAGAAAAGCTATTTCACTAGTTTATTGTTCTCACTGTCAGGAAATTTCTCCTTAATTCCAAGTTGCTTCTCTCTTTGATTAGTTTCCATCCATTGTTTTTTGGTGCTTTGAAAATAGATTGACCCTGTCTTCTTTGTGGTAGCCTCTTAAATATTGGAACACTGCTATCATGTCACCCCTAGTGTTTCTTTTCACTAGACTAGACATATCCAATTCCTACAACAGTTCCTCATATGTTTTAGCTTCCAGTCCCTTATCAACTTTGTTGGTCTTGTCTGTATAATATTGTATACAATCAGCTTCACTAATACATGTTTAATCATAATCACATAGATATGTGACATACAAGCTTTTTACTTTGAAGAATTACTTTCTACATCTACTTGTCAGCCAAAGCACTCTTCAAACAATAATTTTTTATAACAGCTGCTCCTGTCATATTCTTGAAGTCCTTCAACTCATGTCCAAGAGAATTTATTAGATCCTCTGAAACAAGGGGTGGAGCCAACTGTCATGGTGACAATAAAAGAGATTAGCAATTGATCCCCAGTCTCACTAAATAAAGTTGATGAGGAACATCTCTGAAAGTTGGAGTAGAAGCCTTGGAGTAGAAGCCTTGGAATAGACTTCTGAGGATGAAATAATGTTCTAATAATTCTGTTCCTATGGGACACTCTATCAGTACATGTTGGATTTCTTGCTAAGCCTAAAATGAGAATGCATTCCCAAACATTTCTAACTGATTTATTCTCTTAGAAGTACAGAGCAAGGCATAAGGTGATATTCTAGATCTTGTCCTTGAATCCATCATTTAATCATGCTTCACCATAGCATTTGAGTCCAGAGATAAAGTCAGATTTGCTAAATGCTAGAACATTATCTTGCCTACACATTCTGATAATTTTCAAGAACACTTCATAAAAGCTTACCAAATACTAAAAATCCAGGGACTCAAATGGGCATAGCTCCAAACTCTGTTTTAATTGGAGAGGGTTTTTTCCCCCCTTACTCTCAGGAATTGTTCTTAGGAACAATTTCACTTCACATGTTTTCATTCATTTGAAACTGTTTCAATGTGCAACAAATGAAGTTAGTTCAAGACTCAAGAGAACTACTATTTTAGCTGCAGCCCTTCCTATGCTATGGAAGAGAGCAGCAAAAGGTCCCTTGACTCAGAAAGTGGGAGGCAGAGGTGGGCTGCACATACTGTAACAACCAGTTCATCTAGTGCAGCACCAAAGATGTGGGTGTGCATGCACATGCCCCCTTCGCATGCATCCATGCCATCCATGCTTGCACATGGCTGTAAAAACAAGGATTTCTTACATGTGGCAGCCGTGGTGAGGAGAGTGAGCAAAGTGCAGAAGTCAGCTAGGCTGCAGGGGCAGGGAGAGCTAACCAGTTTTCTAGGACAGGACAGCACCAGGTTGAGTGGGCGGGCCAACCGGTGGTTGGAACTAGTGGTATGGGCAAGCTGGTCTGAACCAACAGCAGTCACCACTGGGGGGAGGAAATGCAGAAAGTCAATACATGCACTTGAACGCACACACATGTTTGACTGTTGTGCACTGCATTAAGCTGATCTCTTGTGTTCTATAGTTTCTTTCCATTCTGCAAAGGTTACTAAGTGAAACTTCAGCAGAGTAAACCAAAAATATAAAGTTCAGAACTTGGAAAAACTAGCCTTATGATTGTGTCAGTTAAGTCCAACATAATGGATTGTGGAAAGAATGCAGGAAAGGACAAGAAGAATAAGCTGTGTTTGGTTTACAGAGACAAGGATCTTAAGGCAATCATTTCGAAGCCATTACAGGTTTCATTCTGAATTCAGGATGATGTTGAATGATGCTGGCTTCCATTACCATTTATATACTTGTCAGAACAACCTATCTTCTATAATAATTTAAATAGCTGATAACTTATGATAAGAATCACAAAAGTTTTATTAAAACCAATAATAGAGAATTCTGGTATGGGGGAAAATGGTAAGTCATTTATTTAAGGGATGAGATGGAAGAGTAACATTCTTATCAACATCTAGAGTAGCTGAAAGAGTGCCATCTATTTTTATTATGAAGAAAAATCACTGCAGTAATGATACTAAGGTTTCTCACAAACATAAACTCACAATTTATTGCAGATATAGCTGCAGATTATAGTTTTTTTTGCAGATTATAGTTGCAATATAACATTTTCTTCTAGAGGAAATAAAACTCATTCTTTGGGACGTAATATTATTTCATCAGATTAAGATTAGGATTTCTATGTCATTGAATATTTATTAAAGTGAAGTTAATTAATTAATTTTTTTAAAAATTAATATCAATTTTTCCAGGGCATTTGCATCATTTGAGCATTTTTTTACAAATTTTAAATGAAAACAATTCTATTAAAAAGTCTGAAGGGAGATCCTGCCCTTTCACAAATAGCTTTCACAGAGAACATAACCAGTTACAAAACAACAAGTAACCAAAGTAGTACCGTAGTGCCATGCCTTCTAGCTATGCTTCCAACAGAAATATTTTTTCTGACATTTCCCCCCTTTAACGTATATATACATTTGAAAAAGATTTCATATGTATGTGTATGTATATCTATCTATCTATCTATCTATCTATCTATCTATCTATCTACCTACCTACCTACCTACTTACCTCCTGCTTGCCTGCCTGCCTACCTGCCTACCTACCTACCCATCTATCCATATCTATTTATCTGTTTGTCTGTCTGTCTATCTAACCTAGCTATCATCTACATATCTATACACACACAAACACATACACAGTGTACTGTATAAGCATGCATATGTGTGCACATATGTAATACATGTGTGTGGAAGGGAAATCAGCATCCCATGAGGTGTACTTATTGCAGAGGGGGGGAGGGACAGAGAGAAAAACACAGGGGAAAAAGAGAGATGGAGAGAGGCAGAGAGAGGAGGGGAGGGAGAGAGACACAGAGAGAGAGAGACAGAGAAGGTGGGAGGGAGGGAGGGAGGGAGGGAGGGTGGGAGGGAGAGAGAGAACGCCCCCCAGGGCTTGCATTGGCTAGTAAAGGCACTGCAGGCCGGTTCTTTGATATTTCTAGACCGGCCCCATCGGCCAGATCTAAACATCCCGTAAGCTGGATGCAGCCCACGAGCCTTGAGTTTGACACTCCTGGAATAGATGGAAACTAATCAAGGAGAGAACAACCTAGAACTAAGGAGAAATTTCCTGACAGAACAATTAATCCGCAGAACAACTTGCCTCCAGAAGTTGTAGGTGCTCCAACATGGGACGTTTTAAAGAAGAAATTGGCCAACCACTTGTCTGAAATGGTCTAGGGTTTCCTACAGTATAGGGGGTTGGACTAGAAGACCTCCGAGTTCCTTCAACTTATTATGTTCTCTTCTATTCAGAAGATTCCTGTACCCATTCTACATCTTTTATCTAAAAAACTGTGCCATTGGTATTTAGTGTTTTTTCACTGAATTTTATGACAGAAATCTTGGAAAGTTTATACTGGCAAGAATGGGTTCAGAGTTGTTTGTGACACAAAGACTATGGAATGCTTAATCAAAGTAGTAGATATTTAAGGGAGTCCTTAATTTGATAATGATTCAAACAATTACTTGTCCTATCCCAACTTCTCTTTCAAGAAATGAACATTACTGAAAAGAGTAATGTTCTGAATATTTCTGCAATATCTCTGCGACAAATATCTCACAGTGAAGGGAAGAATAATGCATTGGTATTTCATTACATGCTATAGTGCATACCCATTATATAAAGCATAAACAAAAGCAATTAACATACTGGCATTTGTCCTGATTTAAATACTTTTCCTCAAGACACTTTCATTAACTGAGTTGACAGAAACTATCTATTATTCATTTTACCTGCATTTAATTGCAGTTTTAATATGCAATGTTGTATTTTAGATGTGGGGAAAAATAAAGAAATATCTTGCTTGGTGCAGATGAGTCAGCTTTAATATGGTTAATTGTTCTATTGCTCCTGAAGATCAGCCCAATATAGTTGGATCCTACAGCAATGCATTTATCTTTTTCATTCCTTTTCTAATCTTATCCCCATTAATCATTTATCATAAAAAATAAAGATAATGCAGGGCTGGTGTTTCATAAAACAGTTAATAGCCATCAGCAGGATATATTTGCATGTCTGTGTATTTGGCATATTATTATTTAGCATAGATGAATCATTCTATTCCTCTGTAAATTTATGTATGCCAAAGTCAGATCCTTGTTATCTTAATGTTTGATTTTTTAAAAAAAACCCAAATGCTGAAAAAAAAGTATGCATTTAAATATTGGATACTCCACAAAGTATAGACACAAATGTAACCCTAACATGAAAACTTTTAAATATATTATTCTTAAAATGCATCCTGATTCATGTCGTAAACATGACAATATGTTTTATTATATAATAGTCAACAATTAATAGGTAAGTAAGTAAGTAAGTGCCAGTTTGATCTACTGTAGGAATCAGTCTAGAAACCAGGAAACCATGAATTCTAGTCCTGTGACCTTGGCCAATTACTTACTCTCAGACCTTAGGCAATGCCAAACCATTGTTGAAAATTTACAAAGAAAACAGCAGGGACTTGCCCAAGAAGTCACTAGGAGTTGCTAGCACTGCTTTGAACATCAAAATAATAGTAAACAAACAAATAAAAAGAACTGCAAAAGAGCCTCCTTTAAAAAATTCAAACAAATACATAATCCAAAGAATAACTGACCTTCAGTCAACACATTAAGGCCCTGTCACATCAGCCGACGGATGCAAAAAGTATGTAAAAAGGACACAACAGATGATAAAATGTTTCATCCGTTCTTATCCGCTCTCAAAAGTGCCCCAAATTTGCATAAACAGAGCAGACAACAATGGAAAGGAATGGACAGGGAGAGGACGTAGCGAGGATGTTAAGTGGATGCTCCATGGAAACCTAATGGATGGAAGCGGATGGAAGCGGATGGCACATCCGCAGGGCTTCCGGGAAAGCACAGCAAAGCGGACGTGCAGCAGAAGGAGTGGATGCAGAGCGGATGCCGAGCAGATACAGCGGATGCATCATGGACGCCTAGCGGATGACTAGCGGATGCCTAGTAGATGCCTAGCGGATGCAAAGCATTCACTGCGCATGCGGGGAGGATGCATTACGTCAGCCCCGTGGATATAAAAGGATACAGCTCGCAAGCAGGTCACCATTCAGAGGAAAGACCTGCTGCCAGACACATCTCCAGCCAACAACCATGGGGAAGAACAGGAAGCCTGTGCCTACTCCTGCCAGCCCTGGCAAGAAGGACAGGGCCATCATCCCACCCCCTGGTGCTGACTCTGCTTCTGCTGGGGCTTCTGCTGCTGGGGCTGACTCTGTGGGTGCTGGGGCTTCTGCTGGTGCTGTTCCTGGTACTGGTGCTTCTGCTGGTGCTTACTCTGCTGGTGCTGCTCCTGGTCCTGCTGGTTCTGCTGGTGCTGCTGGTGCTGCTGGTACTGCTGGTGCTGCTTTTGCTGCTGCTGTTGTTGCTGCTGCTGCTGGTGGTGGTGTGGTGGAGCAGCCCCTAGAACCTCAAAGGCCTTCTGATGAGGGCCCAGAAGGCCCTGCCAGAGGGAGGAAGAGGCAATCGCGTGATAGGGAGAGGAGACAGTACTCCATCGAAGAGGAACATGAGGATTAGGTGCTCAAATGGCTGAGGGAGAACAAGTACCTCTGGCAGAAGGGATACAGGCTCTATCAAGACACCAAGCGGAAGCAGGCAGCTTGTAGAGAGAAGGTGGAGAGCCTGGGCTACACTTTGGAGGTCCTCCTCGGGTGGTGGAAGCACATGCATACTTGGTACGGGAAGCTGCACCTCAAGAAGTCTGGCCAGGCCGCGGTCAAGCTCACCGACCAGGAGACCTACGTGATGGCCAAGTGCAGCTTCTTGGAGGGTGAGATCCGCCACCGAGGAGCAGCCCCTCTGTCAACCCTCTCTTTCAGGCAGCACACAGAGAGCCAGTCTTCTTCTGGCCAAGAGTCAGCTCCTGTGTCCAGGCAGGTATCTGTGGAGCGCCCCACGACGGAGACCCCCCCGACAGCTGCACTCCCCATGGCGGAGCATGTGGAGGACCCCCTGACACAGTTGGAGCAAGGAGAGGCCGCTGCCACCAGAGACCAACTCACACCCACCCCCAGCTCCACCTTCACAGAAAGCAGGCAGAGAGACAGACCGGAGGGACAGAGCCACACTGTCCTGCTGGAGATCAGGGACACCATCAAAAGCAGCATAGAGTTTCTCTCTCAGCTGGTACACACTGACATACCATCCTCAAACTGCAAGCCCTTCCTCACCTTCATCAACCAGACCTCAAGGACATGTCCGAATCACAGTACCAGGTGATCAAGGAGAGGATCACAGGTCTTCTGCACCACCCTCCAGGCCCAGCTGAACCTGCTCCAACCCAGTCCAGGCCTGCTCCTCCACCCCAGGTGATGTCACAGCCCTTCCAAGGCTTTCCACAGGCCCTCACCTACTAAGGCTATGGCTACTAAGGCTATGGCTACTAGTTCCAGCAGCACAGGCAGCCCTTCCCAGTCCAGGCACAGGTTCATTGTATGCCACCGATGCCATCGACACCACAGATGCCACCCACACCACAGATGCCACCCACGCCACAGATGCCACCCACGCCACAGATGCCACCCACGCCACAGATGCCACCCATGCCTCACCTTATCCACCTGCAGACCAGACAGCCCCACTACACTCCTCCTTCCTCCACCCCACAGCCAAGCCCAGCCTCAGAACATCTGTCATCGGTCTTGGGACTGACACCCCATGTCCTGGAGGAAGGGGCTCTCAACATCACGGGACTGAGCCAGCTCTCTGAGAGCTTCCTCCACACACCATCCCCTGTTGTCCTCTTGGGGCCAGGCACGCCAATGGCGCCTCAGACCAGCACTCCAGCAGCAGCCACCTCCACAGCACCTGGACCCTTCACCCCTGAGATGATGGGCACGCCTCAGAGTGACTGAGAAGAGTGCCAGAGACTGGGTTGCTACCTGTTGACTTTATCTTTGCTTGGGACACTTTACTTGGGTCATTTTGCTTTTACAGTTTGTTATTAATAAAGTTTATCTTTGCTTCACACACTTGGTGCAGTTCTTTTAGTAAATAAAGTCTTGGTGGAAACTTTTAGAAATGGTTTAAGCCTTTGCATGCTTGTGGGATGGGTTAAAATAGCTGTGGGATGGGCAGGGATACCTGTGGGATGGGTAATAGCTGTGGGTTGGGTAAAGATAGCAGTGGGATGGGCAGGGATACCTTTGGGATAGGTAATAGCTGTGGGATGGGTAAGGATAGCAGTGGGATGGGCAGGGATACCTGTGGGATGGGTAATAGCTGTGGGATGGGTAAGGATAGCAGTGGGATAGATAAGCCTCCAGTGCAAGCATAGTGGGACTGTATGGTCCACCCTCCCAGGTGCCATACCTATGGCCCTTTATTCTCAATAATAATGTAATAATTCATCAACACATTTCAACATAAACACAACTCTTTATTAAATGCCCTGTTCATTGTAGGGCTACTCAACATACATGGCACAATCTCATCAGTGTGATGAGACAGGCTGAAGGAAGCATCCATTTAGCATTTACCATCCTGTCTTGCCACTCCACTGCTTCAGCTGGGGAGTTGCACCAGCGTTTCAGGAGGTTGCGCTGCTTCTTCCCTTCACATGAAGCTCTGTTGGGGCCTTGCACATCCACAGTATCTATCAAGTTTCGCCCTTGCCTCCATTTCCCAGGCTCCATGTCCCCATTGCCTTGTCCACGAGCCTGTTCTGCAAGACTGGGTAGCGGGTGCGCATGAGATTGTGCAGGATGCAGCAAGCTTCCATGATGTTCTTCATGGTCTGTGGGCGATGCTGCATGGTGGTGAGAAGTACCTGGAACCTGTTGGCCAGGATGCCAAAGGCGTTCTCCACCACCCGACACCACCCGCCTTGCCCTGGACAGCCTGTAGTTGAAGATCCTCTCTTCACGGGTGAGGAGTCTGGAGGTGTAGGGCTTCATGAGGTAGGTTTTGAGGAAGAAGGCATCATCCCCCATGATGAAGTAGGGCACGTCTTGCGTGTCGTTGGGTAGGGGGTCTGGATCTGGGAAGCCCATGATGAGTTTGCATTCCAGACCCTCCTTGAGGTGACTGGTGTTGTATACCTGGGCATCTGAAGATGGCCCGTTGCCTGAAGCATTGATGTACATGAACTTGTAGTCAGTATCGACCATGGCGAAGAGGATGATGCTGAAGAAGCCCTTGTAGTTGTGATAAGTGGACCCTTACTTGGCTGGAGCTTTGCAGTCCACGTGCTTCCCATGTATGGCTCCAACGGTGTGGGGGAAGTTCCACCTCTGATACCACTACTCTTCAACTTTCTTCCAGCCTTCTTCAGTGGAGGGGCACTGGAGGAGCTCCTCCAGGTATTTTTCGATGATGGCCTGCACCACTTCTCTGACCACAATGCTGATGGTGTTGTGTGGCATCCTCCAGGCGTACTGCATGCTCCTGTACGTGGTCCCGGAGGCCAGGTGGCACAGAGTCAGTGCTACCTTCAGCCCAGGATCCAGGCTGGGCCAGAAGTTGTTGTTTGCCTTGGTCAACCTGGGTCTCAGCCGCTCCACAACTTTGTCAAACATGGCTGGTGGCATCCTCATGAAGTTCTGGAATGCACAAGTGTCTTTGTTCCTCAGCTCCACCATCAGCTTGTTATACAGTCTGTACTCGGCTCTTCTCGCGATCCATCTTTGGACCCAGACATTTCTTGGCCGCCTCCTTTTCTTCCCGTAGAACAGGTGAAAGAGCCTGTAAAGGGCTTTGCACTGTTGTAGAACGATGGTGGCTACCAGAAGGAGTGTGTGACAATCCATGGCGGAGATGACTGGATGCTGTGGAAGAGCAAGAGCCAGATGAAGGCTGCAGAGGTCTGCACAGCAGGGCTGCTGGACTGAAAGTGAGATCCAGGTGAGTTCCTCCCCCTTTTTATGGGAAATATAGGTTTTCCACTAGGTGTCCTTTTGCATCCTTGAGGCATCCTGCAGACATCCTAAATATCTGAGATACATCCCCTCTGCGAATGTTTTTTCTGTTTTAATGCTTTGTGTGCGAGCTGCATCTGCTTTCATCCTTTCTACGTCCATGCTACTTACGCTGCATGTCCATTCCGCATCTGTTTCGCTTCCTCCTTGTGTTCATTTTCCGCTGGAGCGGATGTGAGTTGCGCGGATGCGCAGCGGATGCCTAGCGGATATAGCAGATGCGTAACGGATGACGATGGACATATAACGCATGTTCCCCATATTTGTAGCAGATGTATAATGGACACGTTGGATACTTTATCCGCTCAAAAAGTTTTGTGTAGCTCAAAACTTTTTGAGCGGATGAAATCTCAGTAGACGGGTGCTGGACGGATAGAGAGTATGAAAAACGGATGCAGTGAGTACAGAACGGATGCATCGCATTAACCAACGGATGGCAAGTATTTCCGTTTTACATCCTCTTTCCATCCGTTGGTGCTGTGTGACATGGGCTTTAATAGTAATAGCACTTATGACTTATATACCACTTTAAAGTGCTTTACAGCCCTCTCGAAGTGATTTACAGAGTCAGCATATTGCCCCTAACAATCTGGGTCCTCATTTTACCCACCTCGGAAGGATCGAAGGCTGAGTCAACCTTGAGCCTGGTGAGATTCGAATTGTCAAATTACAGGCAGCTGGCAGCCAGCAGAAGTAGCCTGCAGTAGTGCATTCTAACCACTGTACCACCATAGCTCCTCATGAGGCTGATCTGGGATAGCTCATTCATACATTTAATATATATTCATCCCATCCCATATCAGTTCCGACTGATGAACCCAACCAAAACAAGCACAATAGACATAATGCAATATCTGAATGCAAATCTTTACTGAGTACATCATTTCGGCACTGATGAGGGAAAATCTAGATCGAGCTAATTCCCGTGCCAACCCACATAATTATAGTATAGGATTCTCCTTCTCCCTATTAGGAGCAGTTTACACTGTCCAATTGAGTATCATTGTATTGTTATGAGAAAAGATCTTTGGCTTTGACAAACACTTGCTGAAAGGTCCTTGACTCTCAAAACTATCTTCATGATATCTGGAACCTACACCCTTCCCTCCCCCTTGGTTCATTGGCAAGCTAAAAAGCGATAATGGTTGCAACAGCAAAAGCACACTTCTAACTTGACACTCACATTTTCTGAGCAAGCAGAATGTAGGACAAATGTAAGTTGGTTATGTCATGGTGTCTCCTAATTTTATTCCCAGAGAGCTATGTGGATGAGGAGAAACTTGAGCCTGAACACTTGTAGAGGACAGAGGGAATGGCTTTGAGGGGCAGTAAGAAGAACCACTACCAATACAATGGTGAAATAGAAGTCTTGGTGAAAAATGTAATATGAATAAAAGTCACAGACAAGCTCCTGTATAGTTCACATAAAGATAAAGAGATGGAAGGGGAAGCACTCTCTGAAAAATTATGTTACTATGACTTTATGATGGTGTTTGTTGTGTGGTTTGGTGAGCAGTCAAAGGTGTACAAGGCATATTGTAGGGGGATCATGACACAACCCTGGGGGGAACCAGTACTGAGTGTCATAGTGGAAGAAAGGTGGGGGCCAAGTCTAACAGACTGGTCTGTTTGTCAAAATGTTCTTAATCCAGGAGCACGTGGGGGTGGGGACCTGAAGATTATACAGTTTGGTTACTAGTATATCTGGGATGATAGTGTTAAACACAGAGCTTAGTCCACAAAAAGCATCCTCACATAGCTCTGTTTGTTCTCCAGATGATTCAGCCCTCTATGAAGTGTGATGGCCGCAGCATCCTCTGTAGATCAGTTTGCTCTATAAGCAAACTGATGTTGATCAAAGGAAGGTGGGAGGCAGTCTCTGATGTGCTGTGAAACTAGTTGCTCAAAAACCTTCATGATGAAGCTTGTTAACGCTATGGGCCGATAATCATTGAGAGTGTTTATATTTGTTTTTTTGGGGACAGGGATGATGGTTGCAGCCTTCAGGCATTGTGGGATGATGGCATGAGTTAAAGATACATTGAACAGCTCTGTAAGTATTTCTGCCAGCTGGTTAGCACATGCTTTAATTACTGCACCAGGAATGCCATCAAGCCCTGCAGCTTTCCTGGGATTTACTGCTATCAGTGTTTTTCTCACCTCATGCACCTGAAGAGAGAGAGGTGCAGCACCATGTTCCTCATGAGGCAGTATGTCCAGGTTCTTGGTAGTCTCAAAGCATGTGAAAAAGCTGTTTTTCACTCCTCTGCCAGAGTGCTCCTGCTCTCGCTGTTTGTTGGGCCCTGGCCTTTATAGTTGGTCAGGGCCTGTATCCACCTCCACATCTGCCATGAGTCACTGTCAGTTTGTAGCCAGAAGGGTTGCAGCTTACTTCACCATCTCCATGTTTTATTGCATTTCAGCTTCCTTCTGCTAATAATGCCTAAAGGGCTATGTGGGGATGGGTCGGTTGCCTGTTGTTACCACTCAGCTCCTCTCAGGCCACTGAGTTGTAATGTCCTGCAGAGCAAGTGGAGGGATCTCTGCTTTGATTTCTGCTGGCCCAGTCTCCTCATCGGGCCTTCCCAAAGCTGTTGTCAATGTGGCCTACATGGTATAGAAGGGATGGGAATGAACACAGAAGCCAAGGAAGAAGATGGCTTCTCTCTGTTCCTGCAAGGGGATCTCAACAATCTCTTCTCCCTTTCCCTTTGTCTTCCACTTAAGTCATTTTAATTTTTGTGTTCCTTCCTTCAAGATTAAACAGAAGACACACAAAAAAAGTAATCTGAAAGAAGATAGAGCATTAATGCTTGACCTGATCTACCATGAAGAGATGGCTGTCAGGTTTCCAGCAATTGCCCTAATTAAATCATGAGCCTTGAGCCAAGATTCAAAAGAATCCAAAAGATTTATTAGGAGCAATATGTCGGTATTGACCTATATGAAGCCAACTCTAACATACATAATTTACGGTCACCTGTGACCCTGTTTCTCTCTCTCCCCTCGGTGTCTCTTAAATCAAATTCTCCAAGGAATTTCCAAGGAAGCCCCTTCATGGGCTGGGTATCATCAATCACATTCTCCAGTGAAGGATATTCACAGGCAGAAGATCCAATAGTGTTAGGAATGATAGTCACCTAACAGTTGGGTTGGCAATATATAAACCAGCATAGTAATTTAATACTGTATCTTTAAGAGAATGCTGCAATTGTAATTGGCTGAGATTCCTCCAACGGCCATAAGATGGAGCCAGAAACCTGGTTTCTCTCTCCTTGCATTTCCTATTTTTCTGTATTGCCTGATCATTGTTCTACTTGGATTGTTGTGAGTCTTGCAACTGTTAGCAAACTCCATTTACTGAACTCTGTTTATGATACTTGACTTTGTTTTTGGATTATCCCTGGACTGATACTAACTGCTTTAATCATGTATGATTTGGACTGTTTGTTGGACTTTGTTTACCCATTTACTGGAAGTAAAACCTACATTTTACTATTCAGTGTATCTGTATGCTGCTTGTGTGTTGTTCAACATCACTCTCACTACATTTCCCTGAGTGCACTCATTCTCCTAATGGGGAATACCTCAACACTGGTTATGGCCCCAGGCCATACCAGGCTCAAATAACTGAGAGTTAGTGTGAATACACAGTACTGTATACAGTTGTTTACTGTTTAATTGTGGGTTACTGTCCTGGTAAAGATGGCACAAGATCCGTCAACAAATCTATCACTGATAACCCAGTTGGATGAAAAAAACTATGTTTCCTGGTCTATGAAGTGCAGTCTACCTCTGTGTATGGAAGGGTTATGGGCTGCAGTTCAGAATGGATGTAAATGCTTGGGTTCCAAATAATGAGGATGATGCCAAAAAGTTAGCTGTCTTTACATGGAGCAACAAACGAGCTCTTTGTATAATTGGACTAACACTGAGTGACAAGCAGCTAGTCCATATTTGTGGAGGAGAGTCTGCTGCTCAGTGTTGGGAGAATTTGAAGAGGATTTATGTTCATGACAGTGTAGGTGCACATACACATCTTATATGTAAACTGTTTAGAGCACGTCTTCTGAAAAGTGGAGATATGTTAGCTCATTTGAACCAATCAGCAATTCAGATGGCTTCCAATCTTGCTGTAAAGACAAGATCAAAACACACTGATCTAAGATATCCAAATGTGAGACAATGTGTTCAAAGTAAAATGATTACACTGGAGTACTGCATGTCAGAGAATAACATTGCAGATCATTTTATGAAAGCCCAAGGCACTGTAAAACATAAAACTTGCTGTGAGGAATATGGACTTAAACTGTAAGATGTTATATATTGTCCTACCCAAAGGGGAGAATGTTAGGAATTGCTAGTCACCTAACAGTTGGGTTGGCAATATATAAACAGGATAGTAATTTAATAGTTTATCTTTAAGAGAATGCTGTAATTGTAATTGGCTGAGATTCCTCCAACAGCCATAAGATGGAGCCAGAAACCTGGTTTCTTTCTCCTGTTTTGCTGTATTGCCTGATCATTGTTCTACTTGGATTGTTGTGAGTCTTGCAACTGTTAGCAAATTCCATGTACTGAACTCTGTTTATAATACTTGACTTCGTTTCTGGATTATCCCTGGACTGATACTAACTGCTTTAACTGTGTATGATTTGGACTGTTCGTTGGACTTTGTTTACCCATTTACTGGAAATAAAACCTATATTTTACTATTCAGTATATCTGTATATTGGTTGTGTGTTATTCAACACTCTCACTACGTCTCCTTGAGTTCACTCATTCTCCTAACAGGGAATACCTCAACAAATAACCTAGGCTACAATTTTTTGTAAGATAAGCATGGAATGTACTTCTGGTTTTTATTGCTGTACTGCTCCTTCAGGGTTTTCTACCCTCCTGCTTATAGTAACTTGAAAACAAGCATAGAAATCCTTTACAAGTTGACAATGACATCACTTCCAACAGTGGTGGGATTTTTTTACTACTGGTTCTGTGGGCATGGCTTGGGGAAGGATACTGTAAAATCTCCAGTCAGAGGCAGTATTTGCCAGTTCTCAGAACTACTCAAAATTTCCACTACCGGCTCTCCAGAACTGATCAGAACCTCCTGAATACCATCTTTGACTCCCAAGTCCATTTACTTTGCTTCAAGACTGAATGTTTTTTGCTTCAAAAAGCAGGATGAAAACCACAAGCATCCCCACAAAGCAAAGATTCCATCTTGTAGGAGGATTCTGTTTTGAACAGCCACTTCAGGAAAGCTGACAAGCAGAGAATGAAAAGGAAAGTATTTGCCATCAATTTGTTTTCTCTGTCAAGATGCCATATAGCACTCTTACAAAAAGCCAACAGTAGGCAAAATGAATGACCTTAAACATTAAGAAAATAGGAGGTTTTAAAAAAAATTTAAGCAAAAATACAAGCATGGACAGTTTGGCCTTTTTTTTCTTTTTCTTTCTTATAAAAGGTTAAATTCTGAAAAGCATCCCTAAGTGTTTTTATTAAAGTAGTTCTGAAGAACTTGTTTCCCTATTTTCCCTTAAACTGATCTCATAACCATAAACCGGATTATATTGCTGAAGTCTGTATAAATTATAAAGTTGCTTTGTTGCATTTTCCCCTGTAGAGGGATAGAATTAGTAAGGCTGATGAACACAACAGTTGGACTTCAGCTTTTAATTCTTTTTAGCATTCATATTACAGGCAGCTTCAGTGATAAAAACATTGTTTTGTTCTCTAGAGAAGACTCCACAATATAAGTGTTCCTGGAACAGCCATACTGAAGATTATATTTAATGTCTGCCCTTTTGGGTTTTATTAAAAGGCTGATGATTAACTGTATGATTGGCAGCTACCAGCTAACTGTAACTATGATATTTAAATTGAAATGAGTCTACAAATCCAGCTTGCTGGCATTATAGACCTAACCATTCTAATCAGTGTGCCACCATGACTCTTTATGTATTTTATACAGTTCAAAATGGCATTCTGGGTATCCCAAATACCTTTCTCATTGGAGCAATTGTTTTCAATTTTCTGTTTATCCATCTGTTTGTATTCTGACAACAAAAGGTATAAAGAAAATGTTAAGAAATTCACACTTTTCACTTTTATATGAATAGTAATCCAAATTCTGGATACAAACAATCATTTTTTCTCTTGGTTTCTGTGCTAATATTTATTGATTGTAGCTTATGAAAATACAGCCAATTTCACAGAATAGGTTGGATGCATGATTCTCTTTTACTGGCAGATTAACTATGTTTTTTTTAATTTTATTTGGGTTTTCACAAAAAACAAAATACAAATAAAACATCTTTTTTGAAAATAGCATGGTCCCAGATTATCACTTCTTCATACAGACACAAAACTCAATTTCATGCTCATTTTTATATTCTATTCCATATCTTATTACCATTTTATATTTTCTACATAGTTTTTCCCCTCTTAATTTTCTCAATTTTGTTTTGATTATCTCATCTCAATTTAAATCATTATATTTATACTTTTGTCTGTCCTGTTACAATTTGATATCTTTTCTTATCAAACAATTTTTTTCCTGTAGCTACCAATTAGAGTATGACACCTTAATATCCTTTAATTTTGTCCATTCAAACTCTTATTTAAGCTTTAATGTATAGCTTTAAAATTATAGCATTCAATATAATGCACAACTTCCAATCGGATTCTTCTTGGTACATTCTTAAAATAGACACTATATTCTTAAAAAGAAAAAATATATATACATATGTAAATAAACACACATTCCATTCCAATTCAATTCTATCATTAATATTCATTAAAATCTTAACATCTTTAACATTTCTTTTCAATTGAATATCATACTTCTTTGGGAACACTTATAAACTTTCCATGATTAATTCTTTTTTTCCCATATTTCTTACTTATATTGTTATAAATCATTACTCATAATTAAAAATGTTCCCTTTTAATTCTCTCAATCTTTTTAATTCATTTATTTATTTACAAACATCCCACTACATTACAATAAATATTTTATCCATCATATTTTCTAAAAATATTTCTATTGTAATATAACAATGTTATCTTATGCACCATTACAGAATCTCTTTTACAATTAATTTTTCACCCATTATCCCTAAACAAGCTTATAGTTACAATCCTTATATCTTTTCCCCGTATCTCCATTTCTTGTTTCTGTCTTTTACAACTTCCTTTCCTTGCTTTCTTCCCCCTCTTCTTCTCCCTCCTCTTCTTGCCTCCTCGTCTCTCTACTTCTAACTCTCTCATCTGTAATCCCCTCTTCTGTTGCTTTCTAAAATTATACTTATTTTTTAAATTGTCCTTCTTTTTGGTTGTTTTTTCTTGTCTTAAACCTTTCATTCTCTTTCCTCCCTTTTCTTCCCCCCCCATTTAAAATTATTTGATTATTAAAGATGGCTTCTTCTTTGTGCTAGTCTTCTTGTTCTGCAAGCGTTTCTTGTTGCTTCTCATAGTTCCAGACCTCCATTTCTAAAAATTGAAACATGAAGCCAAAATAACTTTTCCCTTCTTGTGCATCTTCTTTCCATTTTTAAAGTTCCGTTTTCAGTTCTTCAAAGAGTGATCCCATTTTAAAAGCTTTTAAACAACCACCCAGTTAATTTTAGTCAGTCTAGTTGCAAAAACCAAAAATCACCAAATAATCCAATAATCCAAGGCTGTTACTACTTGCTTCTTTTTTCCACTTTATCTTCCTGGGGTTCTATTATTTTGTTACCAAGTTTCCATTAAAATGTATCTTTGAAGAATCTTATCAAAATTTCACTTTTAATTACAGTTCCATTCCTTAATTCCAGGCAGTCTCCTTCATTTTTCCAGATCCTGCTCTTGTATTCTTTTTTTCTCCTTTTCAGCTTTTAAAAACTTTTAAATGTCCAGAAATCTTTATTATCCCTTTGACTTTTATTTCCAGCTTAGATGCCTATTAATGTCAAAGTGGATTTTTTTCCCCCCAATTTCTTGCTTAAGTCTCTTAGCTGTTAGTGTAAGGAAGGGAAGAAAAAAATCTAATCCTTTCCCTTCTCTCTCTCCTTCGCAGCTTCAAGATCTTCTTTGGGAACAATGTTGTTAAGTTTAAATTCCAGGGTACCTTATTTGTTGCTTTTGCTGTTTGACTCAGTCAACCAAAACTTTCTCTTCTTATCTTCCTCCTGCACATTATTTCTCGGTTGAGCTCTTCTTTGTGGTGGCCATTTCTGACCGCCATTGTAACCGCCTTTGGGAAAGGGAGTAATGGCCATCTGGGGAGGAGAGATGAGACTCTCATCAACCCTGCAGACAGTCACCTCCCTCTTCATTACCTCTACGGGGTGGCTTAGCCCCGAAACCAGGTGGTTCGGGGCGCTCCAGCGGCAAGCACGGATTGAAGCCTTGGAGAGATGAGGTTTCAGTCTGTTGCCAAAGAAGCTCAAAACCGGAAGCCCGCAGATTAACTATGTTTTGTTCACCTGGACTTTTCAAGAATTGAGGTTTCCATAGCAACAGGGAAATGTTCAGTTCTTTGATTTCTAACAACAAAATGTAAGAGCATGAAAGAGTAACAGAAATAAGAATATGCCCCAAAGAATAACTTCTGCTTGTCATGGAGCTTTTGAAAGCCACATGCAAGTCTTTAGGACACATGGTTGTGACAATTCTGTTGCAGCTAAGTTTCAGTGAATGTAAGAACTACAGTGTCTAATAATCAATGTAACACATAGGGTGGTCACTTGAAATCTATGCCTGTATTTAATATATGGACTGAGGATGTATTTTAGCCTCCTGTAATAGTATGGGTTCAAATGAAAAAAAATCATGTCACTGTCCTTTTATGTCGTATGGTTTTTAGATCAATTACAAACACAACAATTACAGGGATGTGAAAGGAATGTGAATCAATTTTTCACTTCACAAAACTACCTGCCAAGTGGAGTGCAATTGCCCTTTGATAGTTACAATTTCCTGAACATTGCAATGTAGTTCTCTTAACATAAAAGGCATAGACATTTGCATACATTAAGGGAAAAATATGAATGAAAGCAATTTGGTTGCAAAAATACGCATATTGGAAAAATACACATTTTTGGGAGCTCTGAATCTTTGTATAATGCCCTACTAATGCAAAAACACTTTTCCAGTACAGTGTAAAAAATTATATCTCCTTTTTTTTCCTCACCTTAAAATTACTATCAGGAGTATTTTCATTTTTTAAGGCTACAACTGATCTGTATATTTCAACTTTATGTGATTTGAAATGCATAGTATTGCAGGCAGTCATATAGAATTTGTATTGAAAGATTGCATTAATCAATTTTTTATTACCCACAATTGTGTGAATAATGATGTGTCTGAATTTATAATTCATAAATACAGTAGCTTGTAAATTACAAAGAACATATTGGACTCCAATTAGAGTGATCTTTTTCTGTTCTTTCTCTCACCAGTTTTCTTTTCTGGTGACACTTTTCTTGTGTGCCTTCATTTTCTCTAATTGCTAAAGGAAGAACAGTATAGCAGATTTTCATCATGCTCTGTAATTTCTCTTCCTTCTCTCCTCTTCTCTGAAGAGACTTTTGGAGTTTACACGTGATTTTGTAATTATTTCAGCTTTTTTAGGATGAACTCGGGCACTTTACCAAATGAAAGTTCCTACCATTATCATTATTTCACTCCATGTATACACTCAGTTCTTTCCACTGGAAATAATTAATCACATACCAAAGTTTAATTCCAATTGGATTGTAACCCTGTTCATCAAATCAAAATTGAAGGAGACCTACCTTCATTGTCCAAATTTGAAAGAAAGCTTTCAAAGATATTTTAACTATTCAATAATTGCTTATCTTTTAAAAATTATTTGTACACTTGAAATCTTTTTTACACTCTTTTATTCTTGAGAAATGACCAAGTGATCACCTGACCATACACATTGAAGTGTGTAGTAATCATGTTGACTGTATAATGTTGTGTGGCCAAACAGTGGTTTATGTGATCATTCAATCACTTCCTGAAACAATATTGAGGATGGAAAGTAGAGAGCCAGTTTTGTGTGGTGGTTAAGGTGTTGGATTAGAAACCAGGAGACTGTGAGTTCTAATCCTGCCTTAGACATGAAAGCCAGCTGGATGACTTTGGGACAGTCATTCCCTCCCAATTTAACCAACCAATTTGTGGGGAAGATAGGAGGCAGGAATATTAGGTTTGTTTGCCACAGTGAGTGTTTTATACTGTACACAATCATAACAGATGGAATAAAATAATAATAATATAAATATAGTGGTCAATCAAGTGTCAATCAAGAGAATGAGAAAGGAATTGACAGCAGTAGAAGTTTGTCTGAAATCTCCAAACTGGGAGAAATGGCTAATTCTTAGCCTACAACCTTGTTTGCCTGATCTTGAGAACATTCCTTGGTGCCCAAGCCCATGACAACAAAATTTCTTCAAAGTAAAGACAAGAAGAGAAGTACAAGCCTTCAAGATTTTGAAGCTAATAGGTTAACTAGAGTCAAAAAAATTCTCAAGAGCAGAACATGTTCCTTAGTAATTAATGAGCCCCAACTGTGCTTTGGAAAGAATGTCTTATTTGATAAGGTAAAAAATTCCTTAGAGGACGAGAAGAACTTCTTCCCAGCCTTTCATTTTCTAGATGGGGGGTGTCATTCTTTGAATGCATAATGCACAATGTCCCAAGTAAACTCTGCAATGCTGGATGAACAATTAAAACTAAAAAAAGAATGAGATGACTTGATTATAATACTTTCGGAGGAATGCACAGATTTTTACTAGGACCATGATTGGTTTCCAACATCATCTGCTGCTAACTTTTTGCATGCTATCATCAAGCAAATTGTGTGGATTTCATGATAGCTGAAAAAAAACAGCAACAATAATATTATGCACGATTAAATGATTTTCTGTGCCAATGTCCCAATTTTCTTGAGAAAATGGAAATGACTTTTGTTCGTCTTTTTATGAAGCCTTGTAGCTCCTATAGACTATGGTTCAACTGATGGTATATCAAAATTTAGTTTTATGTTTGCACCACGTTCTTTTGAATCTATCCAGGACAATATTTTATTTCTAAAAAGAGAAGCAGTTGAAAGCCACATACTAGTAACCAAGTGACAAGAAAGAACTTTTAGTTCCTCTCGACTCTTGAAATGTCCACTTTACTCGGAGACATGACAATAGAACTGTGTTGATGAATTAGCCCTCTTTTTACATTGCCTATTCTCTGAGGAATGAGCCCAACTCTTTCCAGAAATTTCTATGGAAATCAGATACAAGTGGCAAGAGCTTAAATAAATTGTGAAATGGTTGTTTCTACAAAAATGTTCAGCATTTTATGGCCCCTTAGAAATTTGCAACAAGTTTATAACAAGAGCTAATATTCATATTAGGATTGGGCAGATAGTTTATAACATTAAAAGCTAGATTATTTATCATTTTCTTTATCTGTAGCCCTTAATTGTTGAAGATATTTTTTTGAAAAAACCTTGTCATTGTTTTTATAAATTCCTGAAGATAGTGTAGGAAGTTAGCACCCACCCCCTCCTAGAAAAATGAAATATCCTAGGAAATATTAAAAAGGCAGAATATTTCCCCTAAAAGGGAAATAAAAATTCAGAGATGCAGAAGCTCACCCCTCACCTTTGTTAATGGGTGGGCCATTAAGGCCTGGGCCAGAGTATTATACATAACAAAGTTCTCTACCCATCTCACTGTCTGGCCGGCGAAGATTGCATCAGCCAGCACTCAGTTGAAGCCATATGATCTAGACAAAGTTAGCTAAGATCCCGGCCCCTGGGGGTCTGGCAGCCAATGGGATACATTTCTTATACAGGAACAGGAAATATAAGGTGGAGCCCAAACAGAGGGCATAAAATTCAGGCACTCTGAGCATCTCAGCCTTTTTCTTCTTCACTCAACAACTTGAAGCACATGATCACCATTTGCTCATTCAGGAGCTCCAAGCCATGTGTCCAGTGGTGGGATTCAAATTTTTTTATAACCAGTTCTGTGGAAGGGGCTTCGTGGGCGTAGCAGGGGAAGAATACTGTAAAATCTCCAGTCAGAGGTGCTATTTGTTGGTTCTATGAATTATTCAAAATTTCCACTACTGGTTCTCCAGAACTGGTCAGAAATTGCTGAATACCACCTCTGCAAGTGGTCCTGTCCACCATTAAACCATCTTTCCAAATAGCCTCAATGGTTCCAGTGTCTTTCCCCTCCCCCTTAGAACTGAACCCAGAAGGATATTTCTTCCAACAGCAGTAAATGTACCTAATACTCCTTCATTTTCCTATTTTTCCCATGACATCTCTGAGGTAGATTGGGCTGAGAAAGAATAATAGATGATCTAAAGTCACCCAGATGGCTTTCATCCTAAGGCAGGACTAGAACTCACAGACTCCTGATTTCTAGCCTGATGACTTAAGCACTGGATCAATCTGGCTCTTATATTCTGCACCACCAGAAGGATAATATCTTTGAAGTTAAACCTTGTCCACTGGAACTATAATTGAGGAAATCACTCCTACAGGATTACAGCAGCAAACCTGTTTCCAGATATAAGCATTTTCACGAGGAGGTTGGGTATTCTGAGCTGTTGTGATAACTACAGCTGTGGAGGCAAGAAACACTTAATGCTTGCATTTGCTGAGGATTTTATGCTTCCATTTTCCACTGAGAAGAATTAATTGAACATTTGCACTTGTTCAGTCTTTTTCAAAATATAAAGAAAGACAGTTTGATAATTATATGAAGAAATACACAAGATTGGTAGACAGGGCAGATGGACTCCTATTAACAGTGGTTGTTAATTGACTTGTGGAATTAATATAAGAACACATTTTCTCCCAATAGTTTGTACACAGAATACATGAATTTCTCTTTCTGCTCTTA
>BLBF01000026.1:26969013-27010610 GCA_015471245.1 Laticauda colubrina
CCTAATATCCTGCTGTTGTCTGAGTCATTGTTAAATTTGTATATTCCATCTGACCTAGGCTTAACCTAGGTTCTGAATAAACAATCACCCCCTTTTGAATGAGCATAATAAAAGAGCTTGTACCCAGCCATTCTGGGCGCACTCATCTCGAGGAACTTCGTCTCCTGTCGTTTTTCTCTCCTTCGCTCCCTGTCATGAGACGCCCATCTGATGCGGGATAGCAGATACCGCATTCGGGGTTTACTGTAGTTAGGTATACAATATTACCTCACATGGACACAGTGGCTCAGTGGCTAAGATGCTGAATTTGTCAATCAGAAAGGTCGGTAGTTCGCCAGTTCAAATCCCTAGCACCATGTAACAGAGTGAGCTCCCATTACTTCTCCCAGCTTCTGCCAACCTAGCAGTTTGAAAGCATGTAAAAATGTAAACAGAAAAATATGGTCCACTTTGGTGGGAAGGTAACAGCATTCTATGCACCTTTGGTGTTTAGTCATGCTAGCCACATGACCATGGAGACGTCTTTGGACAGCGCTGGCTTTTTGGCTTTGTAACAGAGATGAGCATCGTCTCCTAGAGCTGGAAACAACTCGCACGCATTTGTGAAGGGAACCTTTACTTTTACCTTATTACCTCACAAATTAATTTTAGTTCAGTAAAGATACTACATGTGTTTGATAAAGAAATCAAGGAAACAAAGCTTTAATTTATTACAGCAATAGTTGCATTGTTGATAAGCACAGTAGGTATAATAAGACACCCCAATCATTTTTGCACCAAGCCATGATTTTTAAATGATGTGTTGTTGAATAAGATACAAGATGCTTTGGAAAAATTATCTGCTCAGTTAGATGAAAACACACTTCAAAGTACATTAAGTAGTGAAAGGGGTGAGTCTACCTAAATGTCACTCTATTGTTTTGCATTTCTAATTGTGATTTAAATGTTTTATAGTTGCCCTTGTTCAGCCTTCTTCATCTTGGGGAACTTTCAGTACATTGGGACTAAAGTTATCAGCTGCTGGTCATGCTAGATGGAAATTCCAAGAATTGTAATTTCTATACATCTGGGGGGATAAGAGCTTAGGGAAAGCTGTCCTTGATACTAAAATGTCCTACATGTAATTAGGAGCCAGAAGGAATTTTTTATGGATAGTTCTCACTTTCCAAGACTCCAAAATGTCCCCTTGTGAAGGACTATGATATAACTTTCCATGTAATATGCCTGGTCCATCTATCAACAAATCATTATAAAATATATGTTTTTAAATAATTCATCCTAATGAATTTCCTTAGCATTGGAAATAATATTTAAATACAAGAAATAAACATGTGTTATTCTTTGAATAAAATTATCTTGTATTCAATTAATGATGAATGGGGGAGAAACAGATTTGCCTTCATCCCTAGTAATGGCTGTGGTTGTTGAGATCTCTTGATTAATAGATTTTCCATCTGTAGTTCCAAATAGGGGTTTGCTTCCACAGAGTTGATACACAATCTAGAGGTCCTTCTAGTTCAGTGGTGGCTAAACTTTTGGGCTCCTTTGCCCAAAATTGCACGTGCCAGCATCCAGAAGGCAGTGCACCTCTCCCCCTGTGCATGTGCATGTAACAACCCGCCCTGTACTGACAAAACTTCCAACAAAACGGGCCCATTTATCACCCTCCAAAGGCTGCAGAGGCTTCCCTCAATCCCCTGGGAGGGTGAAAACGGCCTCCCCCAGGCTCCAGAGACTGAAAATAGGCACTTCTGGAATTTCAGGAAGGCCCATTTTTTGACCTCCCAAGGCTGCAGAGGCTTCCCTCAAGCCTCAGGGAAGCCGAAAACAGCCTCAAATGGGCTGAAAATCAGATTATACAACAAGAGTTTTCAGCCCTATTCAGATTTGTCTACCTGGTTTTCAGAAATCATTACAGGATGCAGATAGTGGTGTGTTACCACTGCTGGCACACCATTTTTCTTCCTTCCTTTACCATAACACAAAGATATTTGGGAGATGTTTCAACCTCCCAGTTCTCTAACAGACAAGATGCAGCCAGTAGTTACAATGAGGTACAGGGTTAAGTGACCTTAAGAATGCTTATCTCTTTGTTGAATTGTGGACAACATAATGATTCTCATAAAAAACCTCAGCCAAGGCAGACTCCTATAATTTAGTGTTTTGGACCAACACTTTATTTCTCTATATTGCAATGTCACAATTCATTTGAGTTGGTGAGAAAATCTATTTATTTTCTCTTCTCCGGAAAAAAAAAAACATCTATGGATTTTCCTGTGTGCTGCAAAAATAAGCAGTATCTTTTCCCAACTTTGATGCTTCCTTTATTTCTTTCAGGAGAAAAAAATGTATTTATACAAAAGTATAAAAACATGCTCTTTCTTCACCAGGAAGATATCATTTACTTTTCCTCCTCCTCCTCCTCCTCCTCCTCCTCCTCCTCCTCCTCCTCCTCCCTGCTGTCAGCAAAATACAATTTGGCACCCTAAGTAAGACTTTATACCAAGTTCAGCTTCACTACCTTATTTCTGTTTTACATACAACAATGTTCCACATGAGATATTGCTTTGAGGGAACTAAACATCTGTAGGGATGCTCTTTGATTCAAAAATTATCCAAAGCAAAGAATTTACTGCCAGAAACTAGCTTTGGATATCTCTCTCTCTCAAATAAAGGAGAAACATTGTATAAATATAGGTAGTCCTCAGCTTATGATCACAATTGAGCACAACATTTCTGTTGTAACTGAAATGAATTTTGCCCCATTTTATTTCCTTTCTTTCTACTGTCCCAAAGGTATTTTTTTCAAGAGACAACTGGACTTTCTGTTTTTTCTTTGAAGACATTTCACTTCTCATCCAAGAAGCTTCTTCAGAGCTGATGAGAAGCGAAATGTCTTCAAAGAAAAACGACAAAGTCCAGTTGTCTCTTGCAAAAAGCACCTTGGGACACTCATGACCTGGATGACTGAGAATCTCTATAGACTTTCTTACTACTGTGGTTAAGGGTTACAGTTCTTAGGTTAGGAACATGGTTGATAAGTGAATCTGGCTTCCCCATTGCCTTTGTTTGTTAGAAGGTCACAAAAGAGAATCACATGATCCCTGGACACTGCAACCGTCATAAATATGAATCATATCTGAATTTCGATCATGTGACCGTGTGGATGCTGGAACGGTTGTAAGTGTGAAAAACTGTCATAAAGTCATTGTTTTACAGTGCTGTTGTAGCTTCAAATGGTTACAAAATGAACTAAGTTGAAGACTAACTGGATATCAAGGCTTGTTCATTTAGTTCTGATACTGACTATGAAGACTATGATGACTATGAAGGAGTGATCTTTTAGTCACCCTACAGGCCAATTCAGGGGAAGGAGAAAAAAAATGAAATTAAAAAGTCATCTGAACCTTCTAGAAATAGAGCTGGAAGGAATCTTGGAAGTCTTCTAGTCCAGCCCTCTGCTCAAGTAGGAAAAGCTATACCATTTCAGACAAATGTCTGTCTAGTCTCTTCTTAAAAACCTCCAGTGATGGAGTGCCCATGATTTCTGAATGCAAACTGATTAATTGTCCTCACTGTTAGGAAGCTTATCCTTACTTGCAAGTTGCTTCTCTCTTTGACTAGTTTCCAACCATTATTTCTTGTCCTGCCCCCCTCTTCTTTGTGGCAGCCCCTCAAATACTAGAAAACTGCTATCATGTCACCCCTAAGTCTTATTTTCTCTAGACTAGCCAAACCCAAATCCTGCACTCATTTTTCATATATTTTAGTCACCAGGCCTTTGATCACCTTAGTTGCTCTTCTCTGAACTTTTTCCAAAGTCTCAACATCTTTTTTATAGTATGGTAACCAGAAGTGGTTGCAGTATTCCAGGTGTGGTCTTACTAGGGCTTTATAAAGCGATACTAATACTTCAAATGATCTTGATTCTATGCGTCTATTCATACAACCCAGAATCATATTAGCTTTTTTGGCTGTTGCTGCTGGACATATTCAACCAACTGACACACTTTCCTCCTTTGATGGAATATTCTGCTCTTCTCCATCCTGCCGTCAGCTTTGGAAGCCATATTAGAACCAGCAGCTTCCACTCTGCCATATTCCTGAAACTGGTAAATTGGGAGGGAAGATTTCATAGCGTATATGTAGTTAGACATAATAGCATTCTTTTTTTCAGTCAAGTTCATGTCATCCTGAACCTGGTTGAGGAGTCATTAGAGGATCATCTCCTGTTGGGATGGATGGTGATTAGGCCATGTGATGGACTGATGGGTGCAGGGGATGGGTCTTTAAATTTTAATTACTGAGGAAAAACCCGGAACTCTCAGATTTGGGTTTTCCTAGATGTGCCAGTATGACAACTCTATTAAAATTGAACTTTGAGAAAATGCCTGTCTTGGAGTTTTGGTGTTGCAGTTTGTTTTTCTGGAACACTGACACCTGCTGTATTTTCAGACAATTATCAACTGAAAAATGTCCAACACTTGAGTCTTTCTCAATATTTCAGTCTCTTTTAGAAAAATAAACTTTCTTTTAATGTCTGTTATGCAGTCATTGATACATGTGGATGAAAACTTCTATGTGATAATAGCCTGTGTTCTTTAGTGAATAATTCCTCCTATTACAGAGCTAAGCCCTGAAACAGAATGCATTTAAAAATTCACAAATGAACAAAAGCTCTCTTTAATCCATCATTCCACAAAATGGCCAAGCAGACATCTTGTTCAAAAACCATACCCAAACTTAAAAACAAAATGATATTTCCTCCTTGATTTGAAAAATTTCTGTTCATTACAGAAATTTAATATAAATATTAATAGATTTTCATAAACATATTTTAGATAATCCTTGTTTACAAACCTCTAAATCAGTAGCCATCACTAATTTGAACTAAAATATAGCCCAAAGAGACTTTGCTAAATACTAAATCTATAATGAAGATGAACTGTTTCTTCCTCATTAATATTCACAAACTATTTTAGATTTTAAGGGGAAAATAATGTATATAGAGAAGGCACAGACAAATACTTTGGGTTACTCCCTCCACTTCTGATTTGTCTTTGTTGATGTGGTTCACAAATCACAATCTGATTTTGCAATCAGAATCCTTTTATGTCTAGCTTAAACGTGCTCACATATTACAAACGACTTCCTAAATGCACAAAAAGGAAATAATCTCAATTATTAATTTTGACATGGATTGCAACTGTAATCTGCTTTTCAAATCTTCTCTTCAACAGAGACAAGAGAAAGTTTCATCTTCTAGATTGGTTTCTAGTCCAAAAGCATAAATAAAGGGGGATCTTTCTTCTCAGGGATGAGAATCTATTTTTTATTTAAAAAAAAAAAGTCCATCTTCATTTCTGGAGATGTACATGCAAGTTCATAGAGTCCTGAAGAAATAATGTTTAATTTTTCACATCATATAAGTGCATCTCCTGATTAATTCTCTGAGTCTTTATCACCACAGCGTTCCTAGCTTTAATATGCTGTTTTATTCTTTTCCAAAATACAACCAGCTATATCTCATTTCCCCCCACCTTTTCATATGAGGAACAGTATGAGGCCAATGCTGTGATTCAGAGACATAAAACAACATTACTAAGTCCTTTTCACCCTCTTTTTAGACAGATGCGTACTTCAGAAGCTGCTAGTGTAGGCATGGCCAACTATGGTAACTTTAGGACCTGTGGACTTCAATTCCCAGAATTCCTGAGCCAGCCATGTTGTTTCAGGAATTCTGTGAGTTGGAGTCCACAGGTGGTAAAGTTGCCATAATTACCCATCCCTGTGCTAGTATATCTCCATCTTGTCTCTTCCCCCAGATAGATACATAATTTTTGTGACAGTTTTCATATATAACATCAACAAGAGTGTGGCAGGCAGGAGTTTCAGCATCATGGAGAGCAACAAGTGCTTTTTCCAACAAAGTTTACCTTCTTGTCTATGATTCTTCAACTACTCTTTTTTGTTTAAAGCAGGGGTGTCAAACTGGTGGCCCATGGCCCAGATGTGTCACATGCAGGCCACACCCACCCCAGCTCTGCAAAGGCAAAAAATGTCACAATACATCATGATACGTCACATGACACGATTAAGTTTGACACCCATGGTTTACAGCAATTGAAATCCCTTCGCATATGAAGGCCGACATAGCAAAAAACCAAAACAGTAATTGAAGTTAGCTGACTTGTGGAGGAAATCTCCTACAGGTAGCCCCCAACTTACAATAGTTCATTTAGTGACTGTTCAAAATCACAGCTTTTTACACACACTGAAAAAAGTGACTTATGACCAATTTTCACACTTATGACTGTAGTGGCATCCCCCATGGTCAAATTATCAAAATTTAGACACTTGGCAATTGACTCCTATTTATGATAGTTGCAGCATTCTGGGGTCAAGTGATCCTCTTTTGCGACCTTCTGACAAGTAAATGGGGAACCCAGATTCACCTAACAACAATTTGACTAATTTAAGAACTACAGTAATCCACTTAACAATGGTGGCAAGAAAGGTTGTAAAATGGGGCAAACTCACCTAACAAATGTTTCACTTAGCAACAGAAAGTTTGGACTCAAACTTTGGTCATAAGTCCAGGACTATCTGTATTTCTGTTTGAAATATGAAAATACAGAAAACCCAATTGCAAGAGCTAGTATGAGATAGTGAGTCAAACCAATATCAAAGTATGCTAGAAGATAGCAAAGACAAGATACAATGGTATCCTTTCTTATTGTTTTCACCTGATCTTGGAGAATGAGATGTATATCTGGGAGCTAATGCCCACACTTCTTACTGCTGTTGAGGTTGAGAAACACTCGTGTAAAAACTGTAAAACTCTCCAAAGAGATAGATCCTTTAAAGAGAGTCATCATTCCTACGAACTGTTTTATTCCTCCAATGAATCCTGTTCAGTGGGTTATGTTCCCCAAACTTCTGGCTTCTAGCATCATGTTCAATATCAGAAATTACTCCAGTTCCTCAATTGTTGATATAACTTATCCCATTCTGATTTTGAGTTTGTGGCTAAGCCAATGACAGAAGGTATAACATCAGAGTATTTGGAAGCTCTTATGATAACTTAAATACATGTACTGGTAATCCTTAACTTACAACCACAATTGAGCTGAAAATTTACGTTGCTAAGTGAAACATTTGTTAAGTGAGTTTTGCTCTATTTTACGACTTTTCTTGACGCTGTTGAGTGAATCATTGCAGTTAAGTTAGTAACGGTTGTTAAATGAATCTGGCATTTCCATTGAGTTTGCTCATTATAAATATGAACCAGTTCTCAAGCATCTAAATTTTGATCGTGTGACCATGGGGATGCTGCAATGGTCATCAGGGTGACCATTGTGAAAAATGGTCAGAAGTCACTTTTTTCAGTGCCGTTGTAACTTTGAACAGTCACTAAATGAACTGTTGTGAATCAAGGACTACCTGTAGAAGTGAAAGTTATTACAACAGCAGCAGCAACAACAACAACAACAAGCACGTGGTATTTAAGTTAGCTGACCTGTAAGAGGAATGAATATCTATTCAAAATATGAAACGAAATTGCATAGGTTAGTATGTTGCGAGGATTAAACCAATGTCAAAGAAGCCCAGAAGAAAGCAGATAATGGCATAAGGTATGATGCTATTCTTCTTTGTTGCTGGAGTACTGGAGAATCAGTTTTATACCATGCCTTTCAGCTGAATATTCTAAATAAGTATAGTATTCATTTTTTTCTGATGTGTTCCAGTTCCATACACATATTAAATCTTATTATGCTGGAGCTTGTCTTCTAAATTTATTGATTCAGTTCAACTCTGTATTTTCGAATTAGCAGTAAATGCTAAACATTGAAAATTGTAAACTGTGCCATTAATAAAAATAAAACATTAATGCCACAAACCATTAGTATTTGTAGTAAAATGTCAGTGCAATGCTAACCGCTCTAATTGCAAGCTAGCATATCAGTGAATGGCTATTTTCTTGTTCTCCAACTAAAGAACAGTTAATCAACAAGAAGGAAATGAACAAATGTATTTTTTTCTTTTTAACATGAATATAATATTGGGCAACTTGCCGCATAAACAGATTGGGTTTCAAATTCTATGGGAGCAGGGGAAGCAAATTGGAGGTAGCAGATTTTTCATGTATGCTTCAAATCAACAAGGATATTCCATTTTGCACTGAAGAAGGAAATAGTTCTTGTCTCTTATTTGTTGGAAAAACTGAATATCCATATCAACTGTAAAATATCCATGTGTCAGCTTTGGAAGCCTTTGGAAGCCTTGGAAGCTTTGGAAGCACCAGAAGCTTCCATGCTGCCACATTCTTGAGCTTAGGAATTTGGGAGTGGGGATTTTATAGACCGTATGTAGTTAGACATAATAGCATTCTTCTTTAGAATCAAGGTCATGTTATTTCTGTACCTGGATGAAGGGATGTCTCAAATTGGAACAGATGGTGATTGGGGCATGTGATGGAATTATGGGCAGGGGATGGATTTGTAATTTTTAATTATTGGAGGGAAACCCGGAACTTTCTGATTTGGGTTTTCCCAGATGTGCCAGTATGAGAGCTCAAATAAAATGGAACTTTGAGAAAATGCCTTCCTCTGAGTTTTGCTATTGGAGTTTATATATGCATATGTAAACAAAATTTGGTTTAAAAAATGTGATTTTCTTGACAACATGGACAGTGCAAAAAAATTAAAACTATTCTTTTTCTAATCTAAGTTTTTAAGAGCTTTTGGTGGTCTCTTTAAAACAGGGGTCTCCAACCTCTGATCTGTGGCCAGCTACCAGACTATTTCCTATTTGCAACTGGGCCTTATGTATATAGCTCAACCTGTGTGACTGGCAGGCTTGCACACACATGTGCACAGTTCAATGTAAATAAGTTGAGCTGTGTGTACATCCACGTGTGGCCAGGCCCACTGCTTACACAAATTGAGCTGCACACTCATTTGTGTATGCCGGCCCACTGCCCAGTTCCACTTTCCTCAGCCTCAGCTGGGCTGCCAAGTCACAAAAGTTGGGGACAGCTGCTTTAGAAGACTAAAAATACAAAATGCAAAGTAAGAAAAACAGCTATATTATTTAAAAAGGCATTGTGGAAAGCCTTTTTAGCAATGTTTTCTCAACTTCCCTTCCACTTTGTAACAAACTCATGCAAATATTTCTTTTTTCATATGGAAATTGAGGGTTATTATGAGCCATAAATAATTATTATGGCACAGTGGTTAGAATGCAGTACTGCAGGCTTCTTCTGCTGACTGCCGGCTGCCAGCAGTTTGGGTCTCATCGTCTCAAGGTTAACTTACCCTTCCATTTTTCTCACGTTGGTAAAATGAGGACCCAGATGGTGGGGAATAATATGCTGACTCTATAAACCACTTAGAGAGGGCTGTAAAAGTGCTGTGATGTTATTGCTATCATTGCTAATATCTACTTAAATTATTTCATTGTTGTTGTTTTGATTGATCTCATAATTCTCTTTCTAAAAATCATATTCCCAATAACTAAATTTCCCTTGTTGTATAACATGCATATATAAGAGAATCCATGATCCATTCCTGTTTAGATTTGGTCACACTTTCATTACTCCAATTTGATATCATTGGCAAAGTTGCTGTATTCCAATGTTGTGCCAAGCATGTTTTCCCAGATGTCAGCAAATAACTTGGTAAATTATAATTTATATTTTCTGGAATTTTAACTAAAAATGTGATAATTGTTTTATTTTTAGAATTTTCTTCATATTTGAAATATTTCTTCCAGTAGGTTTTGATAATTTTATATAACCGTTCACAGATGCCAAAACATTGTGGCATTTCCAACACTTATTCTTATATAACTCATCTATCTTGCTGTTTATTGATAAAGTTACTCCAAGCTACAACTAATTTTTAGGAAAATTGCTATAAATGCTTTATAGTTGGTTAAAAAAAAGGTGAAGCAAATAAGAACTTCTAAAAACGGCCAGCTAATTATACTAAATATGAACACAGCTGTGATCTTGTATCCAGCAAATCAACTCCAATCTGAATCACTGGTTTGGTTTCAATCAAACAGTTAATGTGATGCTTCAAATTGTGTTAGATTAATTTTATTCAAAGAAGCAGCATCCATGCAAATACAGAAGCCCTTCTGAATCCAAATGAAATTAGAGATGTTTGAAAGATTTGTTTTGGAAATTCATTTTTGGAAATAATCTTCACACAGAATCTTCAAATCCAGACTCTTGCGCAACCATAATAGACAGAGATTAAAACGGAGTTCCAGTTATTAACTAATTTGGCACAGATGCCAATGGGTTCATCCTGCATGTTAGGAATATAAGTCACCTAACAGGTATTTGGGTTAGAAATATATAAACCAGGATAGACATTTTAATACTGTCTTTTTAAGGGAATGCAAGAGCATGCAATTGGGTGTGGTTTCTCAAATGGCCATAAGATGGAGCCAGAAACCTGGATTGTCTTAGTCTGAGTCTCAGAAGAGAGTGGGAGTGTATCTTTATTTCCTTCTGTTGGAAAGTATTGCTATTACTCCATTTTTTCTACTTGACTGATATTACTGGATTTCATGTAAGCCTGATACTGAACTGTTTTTGACACTGGACTTTGATATTTGGATTTTCCCTGGATTGAAAACTGACTGATTTACTTGTGAATGACTTTGGACTGTGATTGGACTTTGCTTAAACTTTCTGGAAGTAAAAACCTACATTTACTGTACAGTGTATCTGTGTACTGTGTGTGTATTATTCCAACACTATTCTCTATACGTCTCCTTGTATGTACTCATTCTCCTAACGGGGAATTACTTCAACACTGGTTATGGGCCCAGGCCATACCATGCTCAAATAACTGAGAGTTAGTGTGAATGCACAGTATTCACAGACAGCTGTTTACTGTTTAATTGTAGCTTACTATCCTGGTAAAGATGGCACAAGTCACTTCAACAAGTCTATCACTGATAACCTGGTTGGATGGAACAAACTATATTTCCTGGTCTATGAAGTACAGTTTACTTCTGCGTAGAGAAGGTTTATGGAATGTAGTTCAAAATCCACCAGATATAAATGCTTGGGATCCAGAAAATGAGGATGATGCCAAGAAGCTTGCTGATTTTAAACAGAACAATGAATGAGCTCTTTGTATAATTGGACAAACACTGAGTGACCAGCAGCTAGTCCATATTCATGGAGAAGAGTCTGCTGCTAGGTGTTGGGAGAATTTGAAGAGGATTTATGTTTGTGACAGTGTAGGTGCACACATACATCTTACACATAAACTGTTTAGAGCACGTCTTCTGAAAGATGGAGATATGTTAGCTCATTTAAACTTCATGAAAAGAACTTTTCAAGAGCTATGTGAAAAAGAACTGATATTTTCAGAGCTGCATCAGGTTTACATCATTCTTTCCTCATTGGATGAAAGTTATGATGATTATGTATCTTCACTGGAAGACCTGCCCAGAGATAAACTGACATTGACTGACATAACTGGAAGGTTGTTAGAAGAAGCAAGAAATCGGCTAGATAGGGACCAACTGAGGAAGGAACAACCACAAGAAGAGGATTTATCTTCAGCTGCCTATACTGTTAGGAAATGTTTTTCTTGTGGGGCTAGGGGACATATAGCTAAATTCTGTAAGAAGGGAAAACAACCTTCTGCATCAAAAGGGAATGCAGGATGGTTTGGAAATAAACTAACCAGATTCCCAATTTTGAAAGTAACTATCTTGTAGATGACCAGGCTGATTTTGAGGGAGGGGAGAGATCTAACAAGAGATCTAACTCCAGCCCACCCTGAATTGCCTTGACTTTTGTCTACCACCATTTTGCTTTTACCAGTAATAATTCAGATTCTTGTAGAGAGCTTAGGTCTGCAATTAATCTTTATATTCATTTGAACTGCTGGGACTTCCTGATTTCCTGCGCTTGACATATCTGCTTTTGTGAAACTTGGAATTTTTCAAAACTTGGAAACTAGAAAGAAAGAAAAGTCAAACCTAGGAGATTCAAGGCAGTTAAGAATTATTAACTTAAAGCAAATCAGAACAAGATATCCTGTTATGGTAAATTGGATCACGTTGATGTGATCAAACCAAATCTGGAGGATCTCAAAGTAAAATAGAGAGGTTCAGACCTGGTTGGTTCTTGGATGGAGATACCCAGAAATCAGTTTGATGGGAATTACAAGGCAATTGTAGAACCTTGAAAAAACACAGAGGATGGGTATGGTACCCAAGGATTGGAGAAAAGCAAATGTTCCTATCTTCAAAAAAAGGGAAGAAAAGGAGTCTTTTTCTCAGCTTGCACAACTTGGTTGCCAAATATCTTTTTTTTCTTCCTACTTTTTTTCCCTGCAAACACAGAATTTGTATTGTTTTTTCCAGATCGACTGAATGTTGATCCATTTGTTGTGATAAGTGAACCTATGGCACGTGTGCCAGAAGTGGCTTGCAGAACCAACTCTGCCAGCATGCAAGCCATAGCCCCAGATCAGGTCCACTGCGCATAAATGCACAGCCAGCTGACTGTTGGGTATCTGCCATGCATGCACAAAGAGAGAGGGTGGGGGTAGCGGGGGCACATGCACGGGGGTTGCACGTGCATTATATTATGGGTGCAGGCACGTGTGTGTGCATGAGCGTGCATGTGCGCACTTTTGGCACATGACAACGAAAAGGTTAGCCATCACTATGATAGGAACTGACTGACTGATTATTGTCTAAGCCTAATATTGTAGGCTGAGAGAGAGTAAATTGCCCAAAGCCACGAAGCTAGCTTTCATCCTTAAAGTGAAACTAGAACTCACAGCCTCCTAGTTTCTAACCGCATGCCTTAACCAGGACATTAAATTGGCTCTCAACAAAATAATAAATGACCAGGCTGTGATTGTCCATAGATAGGAAATTGCAGGTCTTCCATAAGTTGTGTGATTTGAAATAGCCTTTTAAGGGGGAAAAAGTCATAGTATCTTTTGAGGGAAGGTTACCTCTGTTATCCAATAAACAAGGCATGAATCAAACCTGGAAAGCTATCAGTTTAACTAATAAGTGACTGCTGGTTTATTTCTGTGGCTAGATTCATACAATATTGCAGTAATTATCCACACATTGGCTCAACATTCTTAAACAGCCTTTTTCTATAAACAGATTTTTTGGGGGCAGCTCCATTTAAAAAAAAAAGTGTTTCTTCACTAAGCATTTTTCATACAGAGTTTTCTTAGCAAGATTTTATTGAGATGAACAGAATGGGGTTACAGGAATCCTAGCAACTGAAATATTTTTTTCATTTAGAACTTTCTGATTTTCATTCTAAGAGCCTTCCCTATAATCTAACAAGGAAGTAGCACTGTTCCTCAATAACAGAGAAGCTTGCAGCTGGTTTTTAATATAGTAAAAATGTAGAAAATGTAGAAAAAAGCAATCTATTTATCAAGATTTTTCAGTCAGAGGGTGCAAGAACTTATTAAAAATGTATATAACTCTTTCAGGTGTTAAGTTGTGGAGAAATTGAAGTGTTCTGGCAAGAAAATAATAGAATTGATTGGAAAGTGGTTAAGTCTTCATGTGTTCATGCTGGGAACCTGCATCTCTAATGTGGATCTCTAAGGTGAATCAATACAGACAGCTAAAGATGGCCCTTGTATACAATGTAAGGACATCAAACAACTTCAATGAAAGGTAGAACATAATTCTTCTTCCAATAAAAGTTATCATGTTTATTGCAAAATTCAACCCAGGGAAGGCATTGTTTAATAATTGTAGCTGTTTAAATTATTTCTCCTTTATTTGAAACAAGGATATTCATGAAAACAAAAAAAGAATCAACAAGTGAATTAAGTATTTAAAAGAACATATGAAAGTAATTTCATTGATATGCAAGTGACATTTGGCATTCTGACACCTGCTGTGGGGCAGAGGACAAAAATCAAGTAGTTAAACACAGATGCAGAATGTGACAAGGAAGAAACAGACAATCTACCTGTATCTATTTTTGTATTACTGATTACTTTTCTGTTAAAATACAGGAGGAAAACTGCTTTTAATGAAGGGATCCCTATTAAAATGTATGAAGTATCCCTTAATATTGAATGGGAAGGAAGGGGTTGCAGCTCAATTTCATCAAAACCATGGTTGTAAGTCTCCAAAATCTTTTTGGAGAGTTTTGAGTCTCCAAAATCTGGGTGTTGCAGACTTTCCATATTTGGTTCTGGAGGTCATGGCACTATCTCATCGCAGATTTAGTGTGTAATCTAGAGATCCTTCTCAAATAGTAGGGGGGGGGGTACCTTTTGCATCAATTGCACCCATTCTTGGACTGAGGGTGCGTATTCATGGTCATTCATACATTCACCACTTCCTGACTGAAGTGTTAACCAGTGCACTCTACATGGGACTGCCCTTGAAAACATCTGGAATCCTCAGCTGATACAGAATGCACTGTAGAAGTTGGGTCCAAAATGAGATGGACCTATCATTATGCCATTGTAACTACTCCTTGAGCTAAAGTGTTTTTTTTATCAGGGCAACCTGGTCAACCCAAATATGGGAAGGAGCATACTCTGTGACTACATTGGCTTTCAATTGGCTTTTGGGTTTCATCCAAGGGGATGGTTTATCACTTTTGTAGCCTTTTTGCCATAAATATGACCAGGTTACCTGCAGGTTTATCTTCTCCCAAGAATATTTGTCCATGACTCACACAAAAGGGAGGCGATGTACCAGAAGCCCTCCTTTAAATCTTGAAATCTTATGAGACTTAAAAAGCATGTCTTTTCTGTGATTGCCTCTGTACTCCTGCGTGATATAAAATAAACACAAAGTCTTCTCACCAATAGGAAATGGGTTAAGAGTCTGACCCAATGCATTAAATATGATCACTTTTTAGTTGATTTGTAATGTGCTGCTATATATATGTGATGGCAGATGAGATTCTGCTGAAACGTTGCTACAACTTTAGAAGCACTACAATGACGTGGGACAATACCCAAAGGAAGCTAACAGCACACATGTAAGTACCCGCGAAAGCCTAAAAAAACAAATATCTGACCTCTACGGGGAGGAAATAAACAGCCAGATCAAAAGCTATGAGAAGCTGGAAGTTAAAAGAGCAGGAATACTATGTGACCTAAAATTCCTATGCAGCTGCAGAGACAACAATGTAACACCAACCTGCTTCAAATTAACATTTCACAACAACACAGCAGCTACCAAACGTATCCTGAAAAGGACAGAGATATCTCTACTCAGAAATGAAGTTCACAGTAAAAGATTCCAATTAGATCAGTTAAACAAAGATTTGCTAGCACTACCCCTGGAATTGAGCAGCAAAATCCACCCTCTACTTTGCGATAAGATTAAACAACTTACAACTTGGAGAGCTGAAACTGAAAACACTTATAAAAATGATAAACTGTCAAGAAAACTGAAAAAATTAGAAAATGACAAGAAAATTCCCAATAACCCACCACAGCACCTGAAACAACTAGTATACAATGTTTCCAACAGAGAACTCAACAAAACAGAAACAGATGTCCTATCCAAAGGATTCAATTATGCCATAGCACCCCAAAAAATCCCAACAGAATCCATCATATGTGCAGTAGATTCCAGCCTAACCAAATTAAATACAGATGAAGCTGACAGAATAAGACACCAGGTTACTCACATCTTATGCACAACGAAACCACCAAAAATAATTTGCAAAAAGATGAATTCAGAGCGTTACAAATCCTGAAAAATGATAACAGCATAATAATACTCCCAGCAGACAAAGGAAATGCCACAGTAGTAATGGACAGAAAAGACTATGAAACAAAATTGACAGACCTACTCCAAGACTCCACATACAAACCTATAAACACAGACCCAACCACATATCTAGAAAAATCAACCAAGAAGAAAATTATAACCAGCCACATAAGCAAAGAAATCCAACAGACGATCATCCCAAGAGAAAAATCTTCTAGATGCCCCAAATTATACGGCCTCCCAAAAATACACAAAGAAGGCATACCTCTCAGACCCATAATCAGCTCCATAGGAGCACCAATACAAAACCTAGCTAAATACTTAGCAAAACAACTACAGCCCCATGCTGAAACTGCAGCTTCATATGTACAAAACTCATACCACTTCTTAGAAATGATCAAAGATCTACACGTAGAACAAGAAGATCTGCTTGTAAGTTTCAACGTGGTTTCACTATTCACTCAAGTCCCAATAAAAGAAACTCTCAAAATCATCAAAAATAAATACCAACCAGCTAAAGACCTCATGGAACTAACAGAACACTGCCTAACGAACACATATTTCATATACAAAGGACAAAGATACAAGCAAATTGAAGGAGCCCCTATGGGATCACCACTGTCACCCGTCATCGCAAACCTGTTCATGGAAGAATTCGAATCCAGAGCCCTGGCTAATGCCACCCACAAACCCAAACTATGGCTAAGATACATCGATGACACATTTGTGATTTGGCTCCATGGAAAAGAAAACCTAAACAATTTCCTAACACACCTAAACAGCACACACCCCAAAATCAAGTTCACCATGGAAACGGAAATAAAGAAACAACTACCATTCCTAGATGTACTAATCTACAAAAGAACAGATGGCACACTGGGACACACCATATACCAAAAGAAAACACACACCAACCGCTATCTCAACGCCTAATCCCACCACCACCCAGCACAGATAAATTCCGTAGTGAAAACACTAATTACCAGACCCAAACGCCTGGCAGATAAGACACATATAAAGACTGAACTATGCACCCTGACTGAAGTATTGACAGCCAATGGCTTCCACAAAAACAAAATCACCAACTTGATCCACAAAAATACACCAAGACATAACAGAGACATAACTTCATTTCTGAGTAAAGCCATTTCTGTTCTTTTCAGGATATGTTTGGTAGCTGCTCTGTTGTTGTGAAATGTTAATTTGAAGCAGGTTGGTGTTGCATTGTTGTCTCTGCAGCTGCATAGGAATTTTAGGTCACATAGTATTCCTGCTCTTTTAACTTCCAGCTTCTCATAGCTTTTGATCTGGCTGTTTATTTCCTCCCCGTAGAGGTCAGATATTTGTTTTTTTAAGCTTTTGCGGGTACTTACATGTGTGCTGTTCAGCTTCCCTCGGGTTTTATCCCACATCATTGTAGTGCTGTTAAAGTTGTAGCAACGTTTCAGCAGAATCTCATCTGCCATCATCATGCTTCTGTATGGGTGTGGGTCTCACAGCCTCTGGTTTCAAATTCGAGGCTGGCCTATTCTGATTGGTTGGGAGTCTTGGTCTGTGTTCACTGGAGTTGGAGTTTGATTGATTGGTGTTTCTGGTTTCTTCTGTCTGTTTTGTGGCTTTGATTGGCTGGCAACACTCTGTTCCTGTGTTGGAGGTTTTCAGTGCAGCTTGGCTTCGTGTGAAAGGATGGCTGTTATCCATTAGGAAGCCAGGTTTCACCTGGGTGCCTGGTGGGGGGGTGTTTGAGTTGGAGGCATCAGAGGGAGTCTGTTTGTGCTCAGGTGTTTGCCTGGTTTGTGGTGTGGAGATCTTTCTATTTGAGAGTGCAGGCTTCCAAATGATTGACAGTCTGGTGGAATCATCTCTTCTATTCATGCTTTCAGGTCTTTTTTCAATCTCTATGGCTTCTCTGATGATTCTGTGGCTGGGGTTTTCTATAGTGGCTAGGGTTTTAGTGCCACTGAAGTTGATGTTGTGAACTGTGGTTTTTATGTGTTGGACTAGTGAGGAGGTGTGTTCCAGCTTTTTTACTGCATTTTTGTGTTCATCTAGGCGGGTACTTATTCTTCTATTGGTCTGTCCAATGTATGTGGCCGGGCAAGATGTACAGGGAACTTCGTATATGCCTTGGTTTTCCAGGTCAATTTTGTTGAACAAGAAGATCTGCTTGTAAGTTTTGACGTGGTTTCACTATTCACTCAAGTCCCAATAAAAGAAACTCTCAGAATCATCAAAAATAAATACCAACGAGCTAAACACCTCATGGAACTAACAGAACACTGCTTAACCAACACATATTTCATATAGAAAATAGGACAAAGATACAAGCAAATTGAAGGAGCCCCTATGGAATAACCACTGTCACCCGTCATTGCAAACCTGTTTATGGAAGAATTCGATTCCAGAGCCCTGGCTAATGCCATCTACAAGTCCAAAACTCTGGCTAAGATACATCGATGACACATTTGTGATTTGGCCCCATGGAAAAGAAAACCTAAACAATTTCCTAACACACCTAAACAGCACACACCCCAAAATCAAGTTCACCATGGAAACAGAAATAAACAAACAACTACCATTCCTAGATGTACTAATCTACAAAAAAAAAAAACAGATGGCACACCAGGACACACCATGTACCAGAAGAAAACACACTTCAAATGCTACCTCAACACCCAATTCCACCACCATCCAGCACAGATAAACTCCGTGGCCAAAACACTAATTTCCAGAGCCATGTAAGATTAAGAGTATCTTGGCGATGTTTCAGTGAGGTCCCACTCACCATCCTCAGGCTGGTGCTTTCGATTTCATGCCAGTGCAAGCACTGTGTGATCGCAGCTGCCGTCTCTCTATGAATACTGGTGCTGGGCTGGTTGGCTGCGCTGCTGCCTCTTGATTGGTTGATGGAGTTGATGTTGGTAAAATGGGCTGTGTGATAACCTTGTGAGTTTTCTTGTTGAGATGGTGTAATTTCCTGAGTTTTCTGATGTGATTTCCTGAGCGGGTAGCTGTGATATAGCATTCTGGGTTTTAGTCTGGCTTCAAGTTTGGGGTCTGGGTCTGTGTTCTTGGCATGTGTCAGCTTGTTTGGTTTTGGGATTGGGGTGTGTGACAGCTGGCGAAGCACTCGTGGTCTGTTTTCTGGATGGTGGTTGTCCTTCATTTATAGCATGGCTTGGGCCTGGGTCTGATGAGGGGAACACCACCGCCAATCCCCAATCACACAACTGATTACCCGAGACGTTAAAACATGAGAGGCTAATGGAAAAAAGATCACTACAAAACAAACTACCCAGGAGATTACAGCACAAGATCCAGGATATCTCCACAACAAAACTCACAAGGCAATCACACAGCCCATTATACCAACATCAACTCCAATCAAGATGCAGCAGCGCAGCCAACCAGCCCAGCACACCAGCCTCCACCACCAGTATTTATAGAGAGACAGCAACTCTGATCACACACTGCTTGCACTGGCATGAAACCAAAAGCACCAGCCTGAGGATGACGAGTGGGACCTCGCCGAAACGTCACCAAGATACTCTTAATTTTACATGGGAAAAGACCCGAACACACCTAGACCTAAAAAATATATTGAATTTGTTTATTGCTACATGATCTCTGTCTCTGTCTCTCTTCCTCGCTCTTCCTCCCTGTCTCTCTCTTATTTGTATTTTATGCTCTACACCACTCAGAATCACATTGTTTGAGTTGGATAGCCTTATAAATCCTAAACATAAATAAACAAAAATCTTTTATAGCAACCTTTTTTTTGTGTGAACATCCCAATGAAGCTGAGTAATGCATCACCATCTGTGGGTTTCATAAAGACTATGTAGGTGACACAATAAATCAATTCCTGAGCACTGCTTTAAAATCAAACAGAAAATTAGTGTCCATGAATTCTCAATGTGGGTAGGAAACTTGATATTATGAAAATAGGGCAGCGTTATTGGTGAGCATGGAAGTGAAAAAAAAAAGAAACAAAAAGAAAAAAAAGAAAATGGACATTTTTTTCTGAGCAACTGTCTAGAAACAAAGTAGAAAGCAATAATTATATCAAGCAACAATAAGGAACACAGTGGTGAGGACAAGATTACACTGTGTATGTCAAACATCAGAAGCTACAATAGTAATATCCTTAGCTGACACAAGCAGGAATGAGATTGAGTAAAAGGAAAATGTTCCAAAACTGTCACAGTCAATATAGAGAACAGAAGAAGCCGAAACAAATGACTCTAACAACTGCCAAATCTACCCTGCTGTCTTTCCAAATATCTATTCTTAGCCCATTTCTGACCCAGCTTTCACTTGTTAAGACCAAACTAAGGGCCCTCAACTTTTTACTTTGCAATCATTCCAGCCTTTGTTCTTGTATTTGTCAACTGATTGAATATGGGCCATCAGATTGGTAATGGTGTCAAAGTTCCAACTGATGAACTCAACCAAGAAAGCACAATCGAGACAATTTAATCTCTTTAGGCAAAGCTTTATTGGGGATATCATTTTGGCACAGATTAAGGCAAAAGTAGTTCTTGCTTTTCCCCTGAAATCCCGTATAATTAAAGTATGAAATTCTCCCTCCCCATCTTGGTGTAGGTCACATTGTCCAATTAAATGCATTCAAGATGTTCTGAGAAAATCCTTCTGAGGATCTTCCCCCCCTGCTGAAGTATCCTTGAGGTAAAAGTGTGGACTATTTATCCTCTTCTTTTTGGTCATTGATTTACATCATGGTGGCTGGTAATTTGGGATGACCCAAGAAAGTCCAGATGTCGTTTGGAAAAAGCACCTTAGGATAACCATGACTGGATGATTGAGAATTTCCATAGACATCCCACTTTTTATATAACAGTCAAGATCATTATAGTAAGTAAAATACACATGGTAAAACAGAAGACCAAAGGAATAAAAGCAATAAAATTTAAATCAAGGCAACAGTGCAATCAATATCATTTAAATATTTAATTTTAAATAAAACACATGGGAGCACTAGTTGAATTGAAAACTGTAGTCTAATTTTCTTTATGAAACTAAAGTGTTGAAGAAGATGTCATCAAGTTCAGTATTAGGTGCTTTTCTTTTCAACGTTTTTTCTTAATGTTTTGGATGAAAATAAGAGTACTTATTAAATTTGCAGTTGTTGCAATATTTGAGAATATAGTTTGTTTACTAAAAGAAAAAAACTGAATTTTTAAAAAATTATATAGAGTAGAGAAACAGGCTTAAAATAACACAGTGAAGTTTAAAAGAAGCAAATGCAATATTCTTCTCCAGGGAAACAAACAAACAAAAAATCAAATGTTCTTATAGGATGGGAACATATTGCTTGGTATTTGTGCTTGTGAAAAACTTCCTGGAATAACAAGAACTGGACACTATTGGATTGCAAACTCAATATGAGTTAGCAGTGTGACAGGCATCAACTATTTAAAGAGCTGCTTCAACAAAAATGTAGTCTCTACAACAGGGGTGTTAAACTCAATGCCCATGGGCTGTTTAGATCTGGCCCGTGGGGTGCCCTGGAAACAAGATGGGCCCACAGTGCCTCTTACAGCAAAAAAGGAGCTCATGAGGGCCGCATGCGGTCCTTCTAAGCTTAGTTTTCATTGGCAGAGTGATGCAGGAGGCTGTTGCAGTTGAAAACGAAGCTTGGGAGCCCATTTTTACTGTCGGAGCACTCAGGCCACCACAAGCACTCCCCTGACATGAGTGATGTCATGCTGGCCATGGCCACCCTGGCCATGCCTCCCCCTGCTCCCCCCCAAGATCAAGCACAATGTGTTTGATGTGGCCCTCAATGAAATTGAGTTTGATGCCTCTCCTCTACAACATAAAGTAAACGTTCCATTTTAGTTTGTAAGTATTTGTATAATATCCAGTTTGGGGCACTAAATTCTAAAGAAGGATTCAGAAAAACTTGAATAGCTTCGGAGAGCAAGACAGAAGGAAACTAGAAGTGAAATGAGACTATAAAAGTCAGAGCATTCAGAAGGGAAGACTTAATTTAGAACAAAGAGAGACACGGAGACTTTTTTCAGCTATTTGAAAGGTGTTGCTCAGAAGACATCAAGACTTTCTCTATCAATCCAGAGTACACGGCTTGGACTAATAGATTTATGTTACAGAAAGACAGATTCTGATTGAATATTAGAAAGCAAGTTTCCTAACAGGGTGAAAAGTCCAATAGAGAACCAATTACCGTGTTTTTCACATTATAAGGCCAGGCCTTATATTTTTTTGAACCCCTGAAGAAATGGATAGGCCATCTTTTCAGGGGTGACTTAATTCCCCCCCTTGCATCCTCAGGTGGGTGGGTGGAAACATCTTGGGGTTTGGGAGACCTTTTCCTTCTCCCTTGCTGCCGCGGTGTTAGAAGAATGCCGTGGCGTTTGGCACATCCACATGTGGCCAGTCAGGGCTCCTCCCTGCAACCGGAGCTCTGAGGAGACACTTGGCTTCAGGCGCTCCCATCGCCGCGTTCCGAGGGAAGGCGCTTGCCCGAGAGGATCTGTCCCCCCCTCTCTCTCTCCCTCCCCGCAAGGTCTGAGCTGCGGTTGAGGAGGAGGGGGCTGCAGCAGTTCCTTCTGCTTGCTGAGAGGTTAGGAAGCCATGGCTATGCACAGCAAATGAAGCGCTGCTTGCCCGGGCGAGATTTAGGGATGAGGGGCAGGAGGAGGCATACATGCACCCGTGGCTCACTTTCCCAGCTCTGCCCAGCCCGCACGGCTCTGGTGTGGCCCTGGCAGGATGAGCGGAGGGTCTGGCAGGGAGGCGCTCGCTGCCTTGATGAGAGCTCTGCTGCCGGGAGGAGGGCCCGCCTGTCCTCCTTCCCGGCAGCAAAGCTCTCACCAAGGCAGCGAGCGCCTCCCCGCCGGACCCTCCGCTCATCCTGCCAAGCTGCACCAGAGCTGAGTGGGCTGGGCAGAGCCGGGAAAGTGAGCCGCGGGTGCGTGCATGCCTCCTCCTGCTCCTTGTTCCCAAATCTCGCCTGGGCGAGCAGCGCTTCGTTTGCTGTGCAAAGCCATGGCTTCCTCACCTCTCAGCAAGCAGAAGGAACTGGCTGCAGCCTCCTCCTCCTCAGCAGAGAGAGAGGGGGGGGAGAAAGAGAGGGAGGGATCCTCTCGTGGAAGTGCCTTCCCTCAGAACACAGCGATGGGAGCGCCTGAAGCCAAGTGTCTCCTCAGGGCTCAGGAGGCCTGACTGGCCGCACGTAGCTGTGCCAAATGCCATGGCAGCAAGGGAGAAGGAAAAGCAACAGTGGCGGACTGTCTCCCGGTGTGAAGTGCCCCACCAACGCAGGCAGCACCATATCCAGGCATGCAAGTACTTCCTAAATGCAAGCCTCCCCCACCATTCACCCTCCCTATTTCGCATGTTTAATATGGGCCTTAATTTTGGGGGAGGGGCTTAATTCAATTTTATAAATTGAATGCCTATAAAACATGGTGGGGCTTCCTGTTGGTGGAGGCCATATTGTTGGAGAAACACGGTATTCCCTGTGGCAACTTGAAAACAGCATGCTTTACAAATCGGGTCTGACCATCTGGTGACAGGAGAGTAGCTGCAGACTGAGGATAGCAAAGTCAGAGTTAGCTTGCTGTCACGGTTCCAGTGATTGCCCTAATTAAATCATGAGCCTGAGCCAAGCTTCAAAAGAATCCAAAATATTTATTAGGAGCAACATGTCAGCATTATCCTAGTTGAAGCCAACTCTGACACAAGTGACTTACAGTCACCTGTGATCCTGTTTTCCCCTTCCCCCCTGGGTGTGTCATCAATCAGATTCTCTAACAAAGCACATTCATGGGCTGGGTGTCATCAATCACATTCTCCAATGAAGCATTTTTGAGGGCAGAAGATCCAGTAGCCTAGCTACTATCTTTGTAAGAAGTAAAACATGGAATGTGATTTTTCCCTCCCCTGCTTATGCCAACTTGAAAACAGACATAGGAATGCTTTACGAGTTGACACACTGAATATGCAGAGACTAGACAATTGTCTTTCAAGGATACTTTATGTATACTTTATACTGTATTGAGCAGGATTGACTCTTAATAGCCTTTTTCAATTCAAGGATTCCACAAATATATTCACTTTAAGCAAAAGCATTTGATTATCAAGCAATGCAGCAGCTTTATAGGATTACTGAAAAGGCTTGTAAATTAACTATGCAAACTGAATAAATACACCAGTTGATCTATAAAGTGTTTGTATAATGTAAATAGTTAAACAATTCAATGTTGGAGAAAGTGTTTTTTAATCAATCAATCAATCAAGTGCATGTCAATGGAATAAGGTGGACACAATAAATTAATAAAGTCCAGCCACAATGCACGTTAACTAATTTAAAAGGAAAAATATATTTAAAAAAATTAACTTTGCCTTTTAATTTTTTGACAAAACTCAATATTTGATTTGTACATCACAGACTATCAGGAAAAGGAAGAAGGTGTATTTATATTTCTGATCTATTTTACATGATTAAAACTGTGATATAGTTCAGGTTATTTAGTGTACAACTATATAACTGTACAATGACAGCACTGAATTAAATCGATGTTTGTTTAACGAGATCTGTGGGCTTCTTTTGAAGCTTCAAGCTGGAATTTAAAAACATTTATTTTCTTCTGTTTAGAGCTGGCGACGTATTTTTTCCCCGCCTTCATAGCAGTTTGACACAAAAATTTTGAAAGTGTCATAAGAGATACACGTTCTCTTTTGTTGCTATGGCTACTACTATAGTAGAACATGCAAGTACACATGTTTAATTAAACTAAGGGTATAAGCCAATATATCTGTTCTACTTTTGTGTGAAGATAGAATATATTCAAATTCTTTACATGAATAAAATATACAATTCAGATGGAGCTCTAATTAGCAATTTACATTATCAAACAGTATATTTTTCAGAATCATTTGTATGCATTGGGTCTTGTTGACTCAATTTCCTAGAAGCTTCTTAGAATTGTTAATAGGCAGTAGTACAAATGTTGCATATTTGGGGAAAATAATATATTGGTTTCTGGCTAGTGATGTTTCAGATTACTCCTTATGAAAGATTACTCCTTATGAAAGATTATGGGAAATTTCATAACATGTGAGCAATGACAACATTATTTTTATTTTTATTTTGCTCATCAATATTCCAGAAATTTCAGGTGACAAAGCTGGAATTAATTAGGATATATATGTATTCAACAAAATTGCATTTTCTTAAAAACCCATTTAAGAAATCAAGGTGTTATTTTGGGTATAGATTTTTTTTTCTGTCTACACTTACCCATTTGCATATAAATGCACTTTTGCATATGTTCTTGTACAATACTTACTTACTTGCTGTTAGTCTTTTGTATTAGCTGTGCTTAGCATTAGTATTAGTATTAGCTCCACCTTTATTTTATGGTAACATCAACACAATACAGAACAACAGAGTTGTAAGGAACCCTGAATACTTCTAGTCCTATCCCTGCTCAAGTATGACCCCCTACACCAAGGGTGCCTAAATCAAGACCCATAGGCCGAAACCAGCCTGGGATGTAGTCAGATCTGGCCCACAGGGCCGTTCTGGTCTACCCAATGCGAAGAGAAAAAGTCAGGTGAACCTGGCTTCGGCCTACTCAATGTGAAGAGGAAACATGCCAGCAGTTTGGGAGTTGATGACAAACTAGCCACGCCCACCCAGTTGGCCATGCTCACCCAGTCAGCCAGGCACCCCCAATCAGCCATGCCCACTCAGCCCCCCCCAAGGTCAACCACTGCCCTCAGGAGGCCCTCAATGAAATTGAGTTTGACACCCCTGCCCTATATAATTCTGGACTGTTCACACTCTTCTTTAAAATGTCCAGTGATGGTGTACCCACAACTTGGGGGCAAGCCATTCCACTGATGAATTGTTTACACTGACAGGAAATTGCAAGATTAAAACTATTTTTTCACTTCCTTTCTTTATCTTTTGCATGCCAATTGTCCGGTCTTTGGCTCTCCTTTTCATTTTTTTTATTTTTATTTATTTATTTATTTTTGTCAATTGCTTACAGGATAATAGGCAGAAGTATAAACATAGTTATGAGTATATGAAATGGATATATATAAGAGAAATAAAGAAACAATGATAGGCACATTGGTGCACTTATGCACGACCCCTACAGGCCTCTTAAGAAGGGGCTGAGGTTAGTAGACAGTCTAAGGTTAAAGTTGTTGGGGTTTGGGGAAGAAACCACAGAGTCAGGTCGAGTATTCCAGACATTGACCACTCTGTTGTGGAAGTCATATTTCCTGCAATCAAGTTTGGTGTGGTTAACCTTGAGTTTGTGTCTATCGTTTGCTCTTGTGTTGTTATGGTTGAAGCTGAAGTATTAATTGACAGGTTGGACATTGCAATGTATGATTTTATATACTATACTTAGATCAGACCAAAGGCAGCGTAGTTCTAGGTTGTCTAAGTCTAAAATTTCAACTCTGGTGGCATAAGGTATTCTGCAATTAGTAGAGGAATCAAGAACTCTTCTTGTGAAATATTTCTGGACTTTCTTGACTGTATTAATATCCAAAATGTAGTGCAGGTTCCAGACTGATGAGCTGTATTTGAGTAATGGTCTAGCAAATGTTTTGTATGCTCTAGTTAGTAGTGTGATATTACCGGAGAAAAAGCTACGCAGGATTAGGTTAACAACTCTTAATGCCTTTTTGGTGATGTAGTTACAGTGGGCTCTAGCACTTAGATCATTAGAGATGAGTACTCCAAGATCCTTGACATAGCGGGGGTCATTAACAAGGTCTTGTCCATTCATCTTGCATTTTATTTTCTGATTTATTTAATGGAGTTTTGGAATGACAGAAAGGAACTAGTGAGAGAAATACAATGGATCATTTAAGCCCCTGTCACACTGCACCAGAGGATGGAAAGAGGATGTAAAATGTTAAAAAAAGCTTGCCATCCGTTGGCTAACGCGATGCTTCCATTCTGTACTCACTGCCTCTGTTTTGCTTCCTCTCTATCCATCCAACATCCATCTACTGACATTTCATCTGCTCAAAACTTTTGAGTGGAAAATCTGTTTGAGTGGAACACATCTGTTCTGCATCCGCTAGGCATACGGGGGACATCCGTTCTGCATCCGTTGTCATCCGTTACGCATCCGCTATATCCGCTAGGCATCTGCTGCGCATCCTCGCAACTCAAATCCGCTCCAGTGGTAAACGGATGCAGGGAGGAAGTGGAACGGACGCAGAACAGACGCACAGCGTTAGTAGCACAGACGGAGAAAGGATGAAAGCGGATGCAGCTCACAAAGAAAGCATTTAAAATGGAAAAAACATTTGCAGAGGGGACCTATCTGCTCTCATCCGCTTCCATCCGCTAGGCTTCCGTTCCGCATCCACTTTCCATCCGCCCTGCATCCTCCCCCCCGTCCATTCCTTTCCGTGTTATCCGCTCTGTTTGTGCAAATTTTTGCCCCTTTTGAGAGCGGATAACAACGGATGGAACATTTTTCTCATCCGCTGTGTCCTTTTTACAAACATTTTGCATCCGTTGGGCAGTGTGACAGGTCCTTTACTTTGCTACATGTTTCAGAACAACACATTCACTCATGAGAATTTCACTCACATTTTTTTCTCCTTTGGAATCATTTCTAAATTAAATTCTCTTTCAGCTAATTGAAAAGAACTGTCAGGAAAAAAAAGGAAAGAAAATTTCTCTTCCTGGACTAATCCCAAATAAATTCTTTCTGTACTTATTGTCTATAATATATTTCTTCCTTTAAGCTTTTCATTGTTGTTTTTTTCATCTTGCATTAAACCCCATTTTAGATATTTTCTTTACTCTTCAAATCATGATTAATTTACCACAGGGTCTTGTGTTACTAAATACAAAAGCCAACTAATGTGGGTGTATTGTAAACCTTTTTTTATAAAAAAGTTTCTATTCCTTCCACTCTGGGTACAAAAGATAGAATTGTTCTCCCTGTCAACAAAGTCTTGAAATGGAAAATTAATAACTATCTTTTGACCTGGTACTCAAATTGTTTTTGCTCTTTCTAATTTCCTGCCAAAGCACACCATATGGTTTTGCAAGGTGACATTTTCAGAAGCTTCGTGCAGATTGATAGGCAAACTACTGAGAAACTGAGAGAAATTCTTATAACGAATGACCTTCATCCATTATATATTCAGACCTCATGATGCTATTACTGCAAAGAAAAGAAAAGGGGGGGGGGAAGCTTCTTACAAATAAGTAGCCACAAGAAAAGACTCATGCAGGATACAGATCGCACAAAAAACAGGAAACAAAGCAATATGATCTGCAAAGCCAAGATAATGCTTGGCCAAAAATGTCTGGTTTCAATGTTTTCCGTGCAGACTGCATACAGAAGAATGCAATGTATAAAAGTATTTTTAAAAACTTGCAAAACATAATCTAAAACATTGAAGTTTACTGCAATAAGATGGGAATTAGAGGGTCAAAAAATGACTGGTGTGATGATTATCATCACACAATGTATGCGAACAAACCCATTAGGATGAGATTCAGCAGCCCATCTGCATTTAAAAGACATAGGGCACTCTTTTGAAGACAACAAAATCCATGTTTTGGACGGAGAGGATTGCAGGTTTGAAAGAGGGGTTAAAGAGGCCATCTCTGTTGAGCTCACTCTCAACTGAGTGGGAAGGATATGACATCATCTATTTCCAGTCTACAACAGTGGTCCCCAACCTTTTTTGTACCAGGGACCAGTTTCACACAGAAACACTTTTTCAAGGACCAAAGGCAAAATCTATTCTTCCCCAATAGTAAAGGGCTTCTTTACTATTTCTTTACTAAAAACATATTTTTATATATATTTTAATCATGATTATTCATTCTTTGTGGCCCGGTACAAAATGATCAACGGACCGGTAGCAGTCTGGGGCCCGGTGGTTGGGGACCCCTGGTCTACAACACAGTTCTTTTAACAGTTTCAAGAAGGCTCCACACCCATTTGCACTATTCAAGTGACCCTGATGATACAGGTGACCTTAATGACCCACTAAAAGTGCAAATTGTTCTGTTCGGAAAAACGCGAGGTAGACAGGGTTCCAACAGCAAAAGTCTTTATTCAACAATTATCGTAAACGGAACAGTTTGGCTTTAGCTGCGGCAGCCTTTATATACAGCTTGCCTGCCGGCTTGTAGCCAATGACGGTTGCTTGACTTTGCCACCTTTTTGGCAGCTCTTTTGGATTGGTTCCTTGTGAACCAATTCCATGCTGGCTTTTCTGGCCAATCATATTAGAGGATTTCGAGTAAACCATTTTATACAGAACACCCCTCCCCCCTTAGTTTAGTCCTACGTGGGTGACGTAGTCGCGCAGGTAGGTGGGGCTTCTTCTGATTCTACTGGACTTGCGTGGTTCATTTTCGCTGGAGACTTCAACCGGTTCAGATGGGGTTGCTGTCTCTCCGGCTCTTTTCCATGGAACCAGCTAGAAGGGTGAGTCGGGCATTTTGCTACCACTTGAGTTTCTCAGGCCAGTGGTTTTACCGCTCCCTCCTGGCTTTTCCGGGCAGGTCGAGCTGGCTTGGCTGGCCCCTTCGTCTGGATTCTTTCCGCAAGTCTCATCTAACCGTAAGTTTCCTTTTTGCTCTTTTTGATTGGTTAGATGTTCTGGGTTTGTTTTAAAAAGTTCTTTATTATTTTCTTTTATTCCCCCCCCCTTTGGTTTTGTTTTTGTCGATTTTTATAATTTATGGTTGTGAGTTTGTATTTCGTTCAATATTTCAGGAACGAAGCTGGTCTATGTGCCGTTTCCATTCCTGCCATCGTCTACGGTTAGGCGGTAGGACCAGGGGCCTGTTATTTGTGTGATTGTGGCTGGAAGCCATAGGGGGTCCCTGGTGAAATTTTTTGCGTAGACTAGGTCGCTGGTTTCAAATGTTCGGGAATGGCTGGAGGAGTTGGGGGGTCTTTCCAAAGTGTAATTTGGATGCAACCTGTCTAATTGCAACCTAAGTTTTCTCCCCATTAATAATTCCTCTGGACTTTTGTTGGTTACAGTGCTGGGTGTGATATGTTGGATGGTGAGTAGCCGGTTGATTTTATCCTGGACATCTCCAAGGTCCATTTTTTCTAAACCCTCTTTAGTAAACCTGACCATTCTCTCTGCCCTACCATTTGCTGCCGGGTGGACCAGCATGGTTAGTGCATGGCGTATTCCTAGGGAGGCTAGGTATTGTTCAAATTGGATGGCGGTTAATTGTGGCCCGTTGTTGGACACTAGGATGTCCAGCAATTGATGGGTTGCGAAGAGTTTATTGAGTTGTTTAATAACCGCCTCTGTTGTCGTAGATGACATTACTACAACTTCCAACCAATTTGAGTATGCATCTACGACAATTAAAAAGGTATGCCCCCTAGTAGGACCCGCGAAGTCAATGTGGACCCGAGACCAGGGGCCTTGTGGGGTCTCCCAGTCCCTTATGGGTGCTTGTGGTGGGGAAGGTCTGTTTTTCTGACATTTAGTACAAGTAGCAACCCAGTATTTGATGTCTTTATCTAGACCAGGCCACCATACATAGCTTCTAGCTAGGCTTTTCATTTTTACAATACCCGGGTGGCCCTCGTGAAGCCCAACACTCTAGTCTGTAGTTTAGGCGGGATTACCACCCGATCACCCCACAATAAACAGCCTTTTTGAATTGAAAGTTCAGTTTGTCTGGTCCGGAAAGGTTTAAAGTTTTCAGTTTTTTGGTTTTCCAGCCAGCCTTTACCTACCGAGTTTAATATGTGGGCAGTCACTGGGTCCTTGGCGGTGGCTCTGGCAACATCGTTTGCCGATATTGGTAGTTCAGGGCATGTTTCTATTTGCAGGGTGGTCATTGTTGGTGCCGGGTCTTCCTTCGTCATTGGCAACGGTGTTCTGCTTAGTGCGTCTGCATGGGAAATTTGTTTCCCGGGTTGATGTGTCAATGTGTAAGAGTATGCTGCTAGGAATTCTGACCATCTAGTCATCCGTGGGGATAAAATGTTCGGTGTAGGCTTGTTTCCCACCAGAATTCCTAGTAACGGTTTATGGTCCATTATCAAAAATATTCTTCCATAAAGGTATTCGTGAAAATGTTTCACTCCGGCGACAATTACCAGGGCTTCTCTATCCAGTTGGCTATATTTACGTTCTGTTTTAGACAGAGTCTTTGAGTAATAAGCGATGGGTGCCTCTCTCCCATCTGGCAATTGGTGGCTCAGGATGGTACCGACTCCAAATGGTGAGGCGTCGCAGGTGACCGTCAATGGAAGTGCGTTACTAAACTGGATAAGAACGGTGTTTGATGTTAACAAATTTTTTATTTTTTGGAATGCCTTTTGTTCTCTATGACCCCAAGTCCAATTAGTTGTCTTATCCAGTAAACGGTGTAAAGGTTCCGCTATCGTTGCTTTGTGGGGGAGGAATACGTTATAGAAATTTATTAGATCCAAAAATGCCTGCAATTCCATTTTGTTTTTTGGCTGTGGTGCATCTTTAATGGCTTTGACTTTTTTCTCAGTAGGGTGTATACCCTCTCTGTCAATTAAGTAGCCTAGAAATTCTACGCGATCAGTCATTAAGCAGCATTTTTCTTTTTTAACTTTTAGACTGGATTCTCTAAATTTTGTTAGCACTTCTTTTATTCTTTTTTCTAGTTGGGTCGTATCTTTAGCTGAAATCAGGACATCGTCAAAATATGGTATGACCCCTTTTATTCCATTTAATAGGCGTTCCATGAGGCTTTGGAAAACGCCTGGAGCAACGCTTACTCCAAATTGAAGTCTGTTACACTTGAATGCCCCTTTGTGGGTTACTATTGTCTGTGCCTCGGGCGTTAATGGGTCTACTGGAAGCTGTTGGTAAGCTTGTGCTAAATCTAGTTTGGCAAAAAATTTTCCTCCCCCGAGTGAGTGTAACAAATGTTGTACGACTGGTACCAGGTATGCGCTTTGTTGCAGCGCATGGTTCAGGGTAGCCTTGTAGTCTCCACAGATGCGTACTGACCCATCAGGTTTAACCGGTGTTACTATTGGCGTCTCCCATCTAGCATGGTCAACAGGTTCCAAAACCCCTTGGTCAATTAATTTATTCAATTGTTCCTCTATTTTTGCTTTTAATGCAAAGGGAACTCGTCTGGCCTTTAATCTTCTAGGGGCCACCTGGGGGTCTAAACTAAAGAAAATTGGGGTCCCCCGATACCTGCCCAGGATGCCATCGAAAACGTCCTGGAACTCGTGAATCAGGTTTTCTTCCCAGTCGGTTGCGGCTACTCGGTCCACTCCGGTCATTCTGATGCCCAATGGTGCGAACCATTCGAAGCCTAGGAGGCTGGGTCGGTCTCGGTCGACAATTGTTAGGGGCAGGACTTCGATGTGCTGCTTGTAGGCAACTCAGAAATGTCCTAGACCTACCACAGGGATTCGGTTTCCCTGGTAGTCCTTCAGAGTTAATTTTTGTTTCTGGAGTTCTTTTAGTTTGATATTTGGGACCAATTGTCTGATTGTGTCCCATGACACCATTGACAGGAAGGACCCTGAATCAACTTCCATCTCACAGGGGCTGCCTTCAATTTTTACGATGATTTTAACTTTTTTTCTGCTTTCTGTCTGAGCGCTTCCGATAGTGACAGTTTGATGGGTCTTTTCTCGGTTACTGGTTCGTTTGTTGCGCTCCCACTTTTTCTCTGCTTGTTTCGATTCAGCTTGTGGGGGAGAGTTACTGCGTCTGTTAGGGCTGTTATTTTTTCGATTTCTACAGACCTTCTCGATATGTCTCCTTTTCTTGCAAGCTCAGCAGATGGCATCAAGGAATCTGCAATCGGCTCGAGGGTGGTTTCCTCCACAGCCTGCGCATTCCCACCAATTTCTTTTTTCACACCTTTTTTTGTTGATGTACAGGCAGTGGACCTCATCGTCATTATTTTCGGATTCTGATGTTTCGTCAAAATCTTCATGGTGTGTGGTGATGGGAATTTGCTTCTTTCCTCTGGCTAGGCTCATTTCGTCATTATTCATGTTCATTTTTTTCATGGTGGTCGCTGACTTTTTCGCGGCTTCTGCGGCAGTGGCTTCTGCGATTGCTTCAGCCACTGTTATGTTGGGTTTATTTAGCAATTTACTTTGTAAATTAGAGTCTTTTAAACCCAGTACCACTCGATCTCACATGGATTCATCTACGTTCAGGAACTCACATGCTCCCCCCAGTTGTCGGAGGGCCGCTACAAAATCAGCGATGGTTTCGCCTTCTTTTTGGTCCCTTCGGTAGAACTTGTGCCGTTTGATAAGATTTGACACTACTGGTGCGTAGTGAGCCTTTAGCATTCGCTGGAGTTCGGGCCAGGTCATTTGTTTTACGTCTCTGGGCTTCACCAATGCTTTGGCCATCTTGAACACAGTTGGTCCACAATGCGTTAAGAAGACAACCCTCTTACGCTGGTCTGAGATCTCCTCCATCTCATTGCTTTCTCAGTACATTTGAAAACGGTCTATGTAGGATTCCCAATCCTCTTCATTGGGATTGAAGGGTGTGGTCGGTGCATTATTTCCGGCCATTGCTTCAAGCCTGGATTTCAATTTGCCGCGTGCACAGTCTCACATTTTAGGACAATCCCACCTTCGTCGCCAGTGTTCCATCCGGAAAAACGCAAGGTAGACCAGGTTCCAACAGCAAAAGTCTTTATTCAACAATTATAGTAAATGGAACAGTTTGGCTCTAGCCGCGGCAGCCTTTATTTACGGCTTGCCTGCTGGCTTGTAGCCAATGACGGTTGCTTGACTTTGCCACCTTTTTGGCAGCTCTTTTGGATTGGTTCCTAGTGCCAGCTTTTCTGGCCAATCATATTGGAGGATTTGGAGTGAACCATTTTATACAGAACACAAATGACCAGCTGTCTGCAAGGAGTATAAATCCTTCCATTCCCCAGTCAGAGCTGAAGAAGCTTTTTGGTTGAGAAGTGAAATGTCTTCAAAGAAAAATCAGAAAGTCCAGTTGATTCTTGAAAAAGAAAGCATCTTTGGGACAGCCATGGATGACTGAGGATCTCCATAAATGTTAACATCACACCATTCTTGGCTGGTCTTGTGACTTTCTTAACTGGATAGTTTTGGGAAGCTTCCAGCATTTGATTTTTGTATATTCCTAGAACATAGAATAATAGAACTGGAAGGATCCTTGGAGTTATTCTAATCCAATGCTCTACCCATGGCAGGAGAGTCTATACCATTCTAGACAAATAACTGTCCAGTGTCTTCTTGAAAACATGCAGTGATGGTGTGCCCACAGTTTCTGAAGGCAAGCCTTTCCACTTAATTGTTCTCAATATTAGGAAATTTCTCCTTAGTTGTACATCCATTGTTCCTCATCTTGTTTTTTGGTGTTTTAGGAAACAGTTTGACTTTCTCATCTTTGCAGAAGCCCAGCAAATATTGGAACACTACTATCATTTCTTCCCTGGTCCTTTTTTTCATAAAACTAGACATACCCAATTCTCAGTAGTTATTCTTCATATGTCAGTAATTGTTCTTCATATGTATAGCAAATGAAGAAGGGACCTTATTTTTAATGTTCACTATTGATTGGGAGCAGCTCTTTTGTCCCAATGTGTTTGTATTTAGTTTTTCAATAAATAAATAAATAAATAAATAAATAAAATTGAGGGTTCAAATTATGTTAGCAAAGGATTTAAAAGATGTTATATATGCATTTGAATTTTGAGATGGTAGGCCTCAACACTTTATCATTGTTCTATGCAGGCTAAATAGGATCATAACACTAACATGCAGTATACATTCTTAAAACCCAGTTTGCACATAAATATGGACTCGGAATCCAAATGAAGAAGATCATTGCAAATATCAGGGCATACTTCAAGCTGGCAACATCAAGCACAATGAAGTCAAGAAAAAGACTATAGTGAATACATTGTGAGAGTAAAAAAATATCTCAAAGCCCAAACTCAGTGGAAGAAATAACATCAAGTCTAACACCTGTACAATTCCAATCATTAGATACATAGCTAGAATAGTGGATTGGAGTCATGCAGAACTAAAAGTGAATAAGAAAACCATAAAAATAATGACAATGAATCACACCCTTCATTCACTGTGTAATTTTGATGGATTCTGCTAACAGGGAGCATGGATGGATGTAGAATGTTTCAAGTATACCAGACAGCTGAAGAAGAAAAAAGGACATTGGAAGAATATTTGAAGAATGGTGAAAACGATGCACTGAAACTACTATATTATGAAAGCTTACTAAATCCCAAAGAAATCAACTGGCCTATAAGAAAGACCAAATAAAGAGTAGGAAAGATGGAGATTCTCAGTCATCCAGGTCATGGTTGTCCCAAAGGTGCTTTTTTCAAGAGGCAACTGGACTTTCTGTTTTTTTTCTTTGAAGACGTTTCACTTCTCATCCAGGAAGCTTCTTCAGCTCTGACTAATTGGCAAGAAATGGAAGGATTTACACTCCTTGCATTTGTATTATTTTAGCAGGTTGTTTAAGATCACCTGGAGGTTAATCTGTGTCACCTGAGTGGTGCAAATTGGTGTGACAGTTCAAAGAAGGCTCCACACCAATTTGCACCACTCAGGTGACCCTGATGACAGAGATAAACCTCCAGGTGTCCTTAACAACCTGCTAAAAGAATGCAAATGATCAATTGTCTGCAAGGAACATAAATCATTTCATTCCCCACCATCCAGTCAAACTGAACAAGCTTCTTGGATGAGAAGTGAAACATTTAAAAAAACAAAAACAAACAGAAAGTCCAGTTGCTTCTTGAAAAAAGTACCTTTGGGACATGCCAATGCAAAGTATCATATGGCCAATTTTTTTTTAAAAAACAACAACAACTAGCATGCAAAGACAATAACAAGAAGAACTGGCAATGGCTAAGAGCAGGAAAATGGAACTAAAAGGCAGAGGGACTGGCTGCATAAAACCAAGCCTTAAAAACAAATTCATATAAAGGGCCGGTCCCACTGGCCAACGGACGCAAAACGTATGCGTAAAGGACACAGCGGATGAGCAAAATTTCAGAGGTGGCTTCATCCATTGTCATCCACTCCAAAAAGTGGTGAAAATTTGCATAAACAGAACGGAAAAGAACGGAAAAGAACGGAAAAGAACGGAAAAGAACGGATGTGAGTAGTATGTATCAGGGATGTTAAACGGATGTTCATAGGAAGCCTAGCGGATGGAAGTGGATGACACATCCAAAGGGGTTCCAGGGGAGAATTTCGAAGCAGACGCATAGCAGAAAGGGCAGATGCATAGCAAATGAAGCAGATGCATCACGGATGCCTGTAGGAAACAAAGGGGATGCCACGCGGATGTATATCGGATGTAAAGCGTTCACTGCATATGCAGGGAGTATGAATTGCGTCAACTCCATGTATATAAATGGATACAACACGCACACAGTCAGCATACAGGGGAAAGATGTGCTGCCACATACATCTTGCAGGAACACCATGGTTCGTCAGTTAGGCAAGAAGAAGAACCCCGTGCCTACTTGTTCAAGCCCTGGCAAGGTGAAGAAGGCCAGAACCAGCATCCCACCCCCTGGCACTGACTCTGAAGTTGCTGCTGCTGCTGCTGTGGTGGACCAGCCCCAAGGCCCTCAAAACCCTGCTGCTGAAGGCCCTGCTTCTCAAGCCCCTGAAGGCTCTGCTGCTCAAGCCCCTGAAGGCCCTGCTGCTCAAGCCCCTGAAGGACCTGCTCAAGGCCCTGACAGTGGGAGGAAGAGGCAAGGCAAACAGAAGAGAGAGAGGAAACTGTACACCGTTTCCGAGGAGCATGAGGATGAGGTGCTGGAATGGCTGAGGGAGAATGAGTACCTCTGGAGAAAGGGCCACAGACTGTATCGGGACACCAGGAAGAAGCAGGCAGCTTGGAGAGACAAGGCAGAGAGCCTGGGGTACACTGCAGAAGTACTCCTTGGATGGTGGAAGCACATGCACACCTGGTATGGCAAGCTACACCTCAAGAAATCCGGGCAGGCCACTGTCAAGCTCATTGACCGGGAGATGTACATCATGGCCAAGTGCAGTTTCCTGGAGGGTGAGATCCGCCATCGAGGAGCAGTCCCTCTGAGACCCCTCTCCCTCAGACAGCCCACAGACAGCCAGTCCTCTTCCAGCCAGGAGCCAGCTACCCTGTCTAGGCAGGTGTCTTCAGAGGGCTGCACAGCAGAGACCCCCCTGACAGCTGCACTCCCCATGCCGGCGGACTTGGAGGATCGAATAGAGGATGATGCCCTGCTGTCACAAATGGAGGAAGAAGCAGCAGAGGCCAACCTGCCCCCACCTCCACCCCCAGCTCCAGAGGATGCAGACAGAGAGGCAGACTGGAGGGCCAGGACCACAGTGTGCTGTTGGAGATCAGGGACACAATGAAGACCAGCACAGAACTTATCTCTCAGCTGGTCCACTTGGACAGAGCATCCTCGTGCTGGAACACCTTCATCACCTACGTGAGCCAGATTCTGAGGGACCTGCCCGAGGCCAGTACCAAGTGATGAAGCAGAAGATCACAGCACTTCTGCACAACCCTCAAGGCCCAGCTGAAGCTGCTCCTACCAAGTCCAGATCTGCTCCTTCACCCCAGGCGGTGTCACAGCCCTTCCACGGCTTTCAACAGCCCCTCACCTACCAAGGCTATGACTACCAGGACTTCCCACAGCAGAAGCAGAACTTTCCAGTCCAGGCCCAGGTTCATCGGATGCCACAGATGCCAGTCCTCACCCAGCTGCAGACCAGACAACCCCACTACACTCCTCCTTCCTCCACCCCACAGCCAAGCCCATCAATGGACAATCTGTCATCAGTATTGGGCCTGATATCTCAAGTCCTTGATGAAGGGCCTCTTAACCTCACGGGACTGAGTCAGCTCTCAGATAGCTTCCTGAACACATCATCACCTGTTGTACCCTCGGGGCAAAGCAACCCAATGGTGCCACAGACCAGCACTCAAGCCACAGCCACGTCCACAGTCCCTGCCCACTTTACAGCTGAGACCATGGACATGACTCAGAGTGACTGAGAATAGTGTCAGAGACTGAGTTGTTTACTTGTTAAGTTTATCTTTGCTTAAGACACTTTACTTGGTTCATTTTGCTTATTTAATACAGTCATAAAGTTTACCTAAGAAAGTTTATCTTTGATTAAGACACTTAATACAGTTTACTTGGTTCATTTTGCTTATTTAATAAAGTCATAAAGTTTACCTAAGAAAGTTAATAAAAGTTATCTTTGCTTAAGACACTTAATACAGTTTACTTGGTTCATTTTTTTTATTTAATAAAGTGTTGGTGAAAACTTTGAAAAAATGGTTAAGCCTTTGTATGCTGGGATAGATACAAAGGGATAGATAAGGATAGTTGTTGGATAGATAAATCTCCAGTGCAACCATAATGGGACTGTATGGTCCACCATCCCAGCGATCCAGATGATTTTCTCCCCTTTTTTATAGAAAATATCAGTTGTCTGCTATAGGGCCTTCTACATACTCTAGACATACTGCAGACATCCTAAATATACAAGATACATCCCAGATACAAACGTTTTGTCCGTTTTGAATACTTTATATACGAGATGCATATGCTTACATCCTTTCTATTTCCATGCTACTAACGCTGTGTAGACGTTCCGTGTACCTTTTGTTTCCTCCCCCTTTCTGTTTTCAGCTGCAGCGGATGTGAGTTGAGGGGATGGCCAGAGGATGCAGAGAGGATACAGCGGATGTTTAACGGATGATAACGGACATAGAAAGTTTGTTGCCCGTATATGTCGCAGATGTCCATTGTACGCGGCAGAAAGTTCATCCATTCACAAAGTTTTGTGCAGCTCAAAACTTCTTGTGTGGATGAAATCACAGTGGATGGATGCTCGACGGATAGAGCATATGAAACACATATGAAGTGAGTACACAATGGATGCATAGCGTTTTCCAACGGATGGCTAGCTTTTTTTAACATATTACATCCTCTTTGCATCCGTAAATGCAGTGGGACCGGGCCTTAAAGCCAGAATTGAAGACTGCAAAGAAGCTGAAGAAACAATGGATCACCAAATTAGCTGTGGTAAGCAATTTGTACAGACTGGTTACAAACAACAGCATGACAAAGCAACAACAATGGTGCATTGCTTTTTTGGAATGAATAACCACTTGCCTGCAAGCAAGAACTGGTAGGATCACAAAATAGTTGAAGTAATATCCAAAGAAAGCAGAAGCAGTATTCTCAGTTCCATAATTGGGTAGACCAGGTTGCCTTGATAGACCGGTCTCACCGGAAAAAATACTTAGTCAAAGTAATAGAAAGCGAAGAAGCTAAAGTGCTATGAGATTTTATAATTAAAACAGAGATGCATCTGCCACACAACACCCCAAGAATTAAGAATTGTCAATAAGAAAAAGAAAGAAGACTGGATAATGGATATTGAGGCACCTGGGAATAGCAGAACAGAAGAGAAAGAACTGGAGAAAATCACAATAATCTGCAACAAATAGAAGTAGAATAACTGACAAAAGAAACCAAAGATTATACTAATAATAATATATGCCCTTATTTCAATCTCAGAACATTTGGATCACCAAATCAACACCATTGGCATTGATAAAAATCCTGACTTGTCAATTGTAAAAGGCAGTTTTACTTGGAACACTTTATAACCTGTGATCATTTCTTTAATGTTATTTATTAAAAAAATACCTATTTGCCTATCCCAGATCCTTGGAAAGAAGTTGAAGGTGGAGAAAAATGCCAAATTCAGCCTAAATATCTGTGCAATGAACCATAATAATAATAAAATATTTTTTAAAAAAACAATAACTATCAGTCATAGTTGATTTTGAAAGAGCCTAATTCACTTTAGCTCAGTAAATCTAAAGCATGCTTTCTTCCTTCACCTTCTTTCTAATCTAAGGATATTAAGAATATGCACATTTTATTGAAAATATATTTAAGAGTTACCATTCAATGCAACAGATACAATAGATACAAACTCAAGGTTAATTAAAACTTGATTTCAGGAAATACGACTTTAGCAACAGAGTAGTCGGTGTCTGGAATACTCCATCTGACTCTGTGGTTTTTTTTCCCACACCCTAAAAACTTTAACCTTAGACTGTCTTCTATTGACCCCCACCCCTTTGTGGCAGCCTCTCAAATACTAGGATTTCTTGTCTCCCCCAGTCCTTCTTTTCTTGAGGCAAGTCAAACCCAAATCCTGAAACCATCCTGAAATTCTTCATATGTTTCAATCTCCAGGCCTTTAATCACTTTTTCCAAAGTCTCAACATCTTTTTTATAATGTGGTGACCAAAACTGGATGCAGTATTCCAGGTGTGATCTTATTTAGGCTTTATAAAGCAGTACTAATACTTTACATAATTTTATTCTATGCCTCTGTTATACAATCAAGGATTGTATTAGTTTTTTCAGCCAGCCCCGCATACTGCTAACTCATGTCACCTGACCAACCTCAGAATAGCCCAGGAATTCTACAACATCATCAGAGCTAGTGAATGCTCCCTGCTCATATCCAGAGGAACGTGAAAACACTCAACCCTCTCTGCTGCTATACTCCACCAAGTGGGCTTGCTCTTGGGATGCTGATATTATTCTTTTGGTGGTACAGAAAATAAGGGCCAGTTTGGCATAGTGGTTAAGGTGATAGCCTAGAAACCAGGAGACTATGAGTTCTTGTCCCATTTTAGGCACTAAAGCCAATTGAGTGATCTTGGGCCTGTCACTCTCTCTTGTCCCACTTCATCTCACAAGCAGAGGTGGTATTCAGCAGGTTCTGATCAGTTATGGAGAACCAGTAGCAGAAATTTTGGGTAGTTTGGAGAACTGGCAAATACCACCTCTGACTGGAGATTTTACAGTATCCTTCCCCTGCCACATCCACCAAGCCATGCCCACAGAACCGGTAGTAAAATAATTTGAATCTCACTACTGCTCACAAGGTTGTTATTGTGAGGAAAATAAGGGGAGGAAGTAATGTTATGTATATTTGCCACCTTTTATTTATAAAAATAATAGAGATACAAATCTATTAAATAAAATAAAATATTGTCCAAAGAATGAAGGGAGAACAAAACTAAAATTTCAAAGTACCTCCTCCTCTACCTTTCCTCAACTATATTTTTATTTACCTCTTCATAGGTTGCTAGGGATTTCTTCTACCTGTCTAGACCATCAGTCACTTCATTAGTCACAAAGCTGTTTGCCTTCCAATATGCTTCTTGCTGGGACAAATAATTTCTCCACAGAAATTTACATAAGAGAAAATGAAAGCATCAATAAAGTATACATATACATATACACATATACCGTGTTTCTCATAAAATAAGGCCGGGTCTTATTTGTTTTTGATCCCCGAAAAAACGGCTAGACCATCTTTTCAGGGGTGACTTAATTCCCCCTCCTTGCATCCTCAGGCAAGCAGTGATGGATTGGATGTTGACCTCGGCATTGGTGGGGCACTTCGTATTGGGAGATCTTCTGCCACCATTGCTTTCCCTTCTCCCTTGCTGCTGCAGCATTTAGAGCAATACCATGGCATTTGGTGCAGCCACGTGTGACCAGCAACTGCAACCGGAGCCCTGCAACCGGAGCCCAGTAGAGACATTCAGCTTCAGGCGCTCCTGTCGCCGCCTTCCCTTTGCCTTCGAAGGCAAAGTCAATTCTTTTCACCCTACTACCATTATGACAAATGCTGTTTAGGTGTGTTAGGAAAATGATTTTTCAAAAGGACAGAAAAGAACCCAGAGCCCTGGCTAATGCCACCCACAAACCCAAACTATGGCTAAGA
>BLBF01000026.1:27013176-27073842 GCA_015471245.1 Laticauda colubrina
GATAGATAGATAGATAGATAGATAGATAGATAGATAGATAGATAGATAGATAAAGGCCCTTTGAATGGTGTGGGAGTAGGATAGATTTCGAGAGAAGAGAAAAAAACTGCAGACTACAGGAACCAGGAACACTACTCAGGTGACCCTGAGGACACAGATAAATCTCCAAGTGCTTCAATGACCCCCTAAAAGGATGTAAATGGCCAGCTTTCTGCAAGGAATATAAATCCTTCCATTCCCCAGAATCCTGATAGAGCTGAAGAAGTTTCTTGGATGAGAAACTAAATGTCTTCGAAGAAAAAGCAAGAAAGTCCAGTTACCTTTGGGACAAAGCAGGGATGAGTTTGGAAACTTTCCAGGATTAGGAAGTCAGGACAATTTCAGGAGAGCCAGGGATGAAGCATATCTATATTGTCACTAAGAAAACTGCTGTACAAAGTTGAGCTTAAGCTATTGAAAACAACTTGCTCAGGCTGTTTGCTTTCATTTGCACACTGTCAATTGTAGCACAAATGGAAATGGTGTGTTTGTTTTCTTTTATATGTTTTTTTAATATCTTCTGAAGATTTTTTTCCTCCTTCAGGCATAAAGAAGTATTAATCATAGAATTAGAATAATAACTGGAGAATTATTTATTTTGAAAGTCTGCATATCTGAACTGGGAGGATAGGCTCCTTGCAAATCTGCTTCAAATGACTGAGAAGCAAGAATCTTGTAAAACACTTTGGAAAAAATAGCAGGAAAGCTGAAAAAATTTAGATTTTGTCATCTTGAGGATGGAAGTTTTTTTAGGGTAAACTCACTATTCTCTTTGCTTGGAGAAGAATGTCATACTTTTATAGAAAACAGCAATATCTATTAAAAGAACAGATAAATAAATAACATGTTCATCTGCATCTGTATACAAATCTTGCTGGCCAACCTCATCGATCAATTTAAAAAAACGAGAAAAGAAAATCCATTCTGGATCCAATCCTTCATAACAGTTGTTGCTGCTTTCTTTTTATGGGAATCATTACAAGGCAATGAATATAAGACCTCAACTTTCCTGGACTACCAATGCATTTTTCATCATATGAAAATTAAATTAGTTTTTTCCCCTTTATTTATCATGGAAAGTTCTCAGGACCCATTCACTTATTTCCCATTGTTCTCAAGACAGACTATAGTTAATGGCTTTCTGGATTGGCATGACATTTATCTTTTTCTTCCAACATAAAACAAGGGAATGGAAGAAAAAATTCAAGAAAAGAAAGCAGTTAAAATACAGAAGGAAAATAGTCTGCTGGATTCAGATGAATAAGCACTGCTTTAGCTTGAGATTTTTGAGAATCAGGTAATTGTATCATGAATGGAATGGAATGGAATGGAATGGAATGGAATGGAATGGAATAGAATAGAATAGAACAGAACAGAACAGAACAGAACAGAACAGAACAGAACAGAACAGAACAGAATAGAATAGAATAGAATAGAATAGAATAGAATAGAATAGAATAGAATAGAATTCTTTATTGGCCAAGTATGACTGGACACACAAGGAATTTGTCTTTGGTGCATAAACTCTCAGTGTACATAAAAAATATAAGTGATAAATCATGATCATAGTCATTATAAATATAATCATAAAATACAACAGTGATAGTCATAGGATACTTAATAAGCAATCAACAAAAATCATCCTAGGAAACTAAATAAAACAATACAAATCATAAGCAACAAAGTTATAGTCATAAGTAGAAAAGGAAATAGGTCATAGGAAGGATGAGGAGAAGAAGAATAGTAATACAGTCTTCGTAAATAGTTTGACAGCATTGTGGGAATTAGTTGTTTACAGAGTGGTTGTTTAGCAGAGTAAGCATGGGAAGTGTTCATCTCACTTTTTTCAGTGCTGTTGTAACTTTGAGCGGTCACTAAATGAACTGTTGTAAGTTGAGGACTACCTGTATTAAGCTTTTTCAACACTGCTTAAGTTTTTTTAAAATGTTTTATTTGTTTTATTTATATAACATGTAAAAATTGAATTTCAATCAAAGAGTATGTTATCTGGGTACAATGTTTACTTTTTTTGAGATCTGACAAATGCATACTTTTAAAAAAATATCAAGTGTTTCATATATTTTTTTCCTTCTTATCCTTGGACTGGTCCAATCTTTTCTTCTATTCAAGAAAGAAGAAAAATTGCTTCTTGCCCAGGGCATTGTAAAGCCTGAGAGTACTACCAGAGGCAGTCTTGGCTAGAGTGGAGAGTCCTACTGTTTATTTGTTTCCCAAAGCTTGGATTTATCGCCTTTCATGTTCCAGTTGAAGAGTTCAAGTCCCTAGGTTTATTATATGTCAGAGCATATTCATGAATTGGAATAGAGCATGGTAACAAGGTCAGCCAATGAATAGGCATAGCAACTAAGTCAGACAATGAGGACTATTTTGAAACTGAAACTAGAAGTAGTCTAGGCATGGCTCTATATTAAGCTCTACAGCTCTGAAGCTATGTTAAGCTCTGAGTCTGTCTATTGAAAATGAAACTGCTTCTATTTTCTGTTTTGTGTCTTGCTTGGCTACCATACTACACCTCTTATAATACTGTTGATACTGTGACAACACAGTATCAACAGTAGAGACCTTCAAATTTCTAGCTTCTATTATATCAAATGACCCAAAATGGACACCTAGCATCAAAAACGTCATCAAAAAAGCACAACAAAGTATTTTCTTTCTGCGCCAACTCAGAAAGCTCAAACTGCCCAAGGAGCTGCTGATTCATTTCTGCAGAGGAATTATTGAACCTATCATCTACACCTCAATAACTGTCTGGATTGGTTCTGCAACCCAACTGGACAGACACAGATTTTAGAAGATAATTAGGACTTTTCAATTTTTGTTGAAATTCATTTTGCTGGTTGCCAAATTGCTGTAACTTGTTAAAACCTTCCTGATTCTGAGTAGAGTCCTCAAAACTTGTTTGTTGTTTTTGCTATTCTTGGAGTGAACTGAAAACCTTATAATATTTTCCAATCCATTATCCAAATGATTTGTAACAAGTTGAACAATATGGAGCCTAGAGCAAAATACTGTAATACAGCACTTGATACATTCTTCAATATTAATATAAAGTTTTTGGGGCATGCTTGTTCAGCCAGCTCTGCATCCGCATTTTGACATCTTTATTAAAATTTCATCAGATATTTGATAGATTGTTGGTTCTGCAACCCAACAAGACAGACACAGACTTCAATGGATAATTAGAAAAAACAATTATTACCAACCTGCCTTCCATTAAGGACCTGTACACTGCACATGTCAAAAAGAGGACTGTGAAAATATTTATAGACCCCTCACATTCCGGACATAAACTGTTTCAACTCCTTCTATCAAAACAACACTATAGAGCATTGCACACCAGGACAACTAGACACAAGGATAGTTTTTTTCCTGAATGCCATCACTCTTATAAACAAATAATTCCCTCAACACTGTTCAACTATTTACAAAGTCTGCACTACTATTACCTTCTCATCAATCCTTATTGGTGAGGATCCCCTCCCCTCCCATTTGTGACTGTATCACTTGTATCCTTATGATTTATATTTCTAGTATGATTTGATTGCTTATTGTACCCTATGACTAACAATAAGTATTGTACCTTATGATTCTTGACTTTTGATGAATGTATCTTTTCTTTTATGTATACTGAGAGCATTTGCACCAAGACAAATTCCTTGTGTGTCCAATTATACTTGGCCAATACAGAATTCTATTCTATTCTATTCTATTCTATTCTATTCTATTCTATTCTATTCTATTCTATTCTGAACTAAAATGAAACCAATGTCTGTTTCTGAGCTCCTGAGTTGCTGTTCTGCTCTCAAACTGTAACTTGTCTGCTTCTATTTCAGTTTGCTCCATGTTGGAGAAATCTACAACTGGTATTGTAAAATTTACTTTATGTGTTTATAAAGAAGTCAAATGAAGCCTCAGCCATCTGTGTTTACTTTTCTGGTGCTGAATTTATGCTGCAGTGCTCTGAACATTATATACTTATCTTTCATTCCATATAAATTATGGGTAAGTTCCCATAGAGAATCAAGTCATTTTCTTGCTTTGCACAAGCACAGTCTATCATATTTTTAAGGAACTAAAGGGCCTTGAGAAATACCCCTAGAAGCCTCCACACAGACCCAGGATCACCTGCCCTGACCCTCCCAAGGCTATAAACTTTGAAACCCAATTGTAAATAGCTTTTGGGAAGTCTGCTGTAACTTGGAATGGTTGCTAAGCAATTTGTCATAAGTAAAGAACTACCTGTAGAGAATCTGATTTTATGCAACATACTACATTGAACCTAAGGTCCTTTTGGATGATTCACCCTTAGAGAGAGAGAAGATAGTTAGGAAAACACTAAATTTACAGTCCAAGGCCTAATGTAAGGTTTTGGGGGAAATCATATTGCACAAATCTGAGATCAAGATTTCCATCAGATCTTCTGGAAAATACTCCAGGTAAATGGGAACAATAGAATATCAATAATCTGAAAGTTATAGAAGAATATACTTGTAGGAGAGAGTACTAGCATTATGAGTGCTTAGGACCTGTTACAGAGATGTTATTCAGCAGGTTCTGAACGGTCCTGAAGAACCGGTAGCGGAAATTTTGAGCAGTTCGGAGAACTGGCAAATACCACCTCTGACTGGAAATCTTACAGGATCTTACAGTATCCTTCCCCTGCCATGCCCACCAAGCCACACCCATAGAACTGGTAGTAAAAAAAAATAATCCTACCACTGGGCTGTTACCACTTCTGGGTAGCTTGCCATGATGGCACAGTGGTTAGAATGCAATATTGCAGGCTAACTCTGCTTACTGCCAGGAGTTTGACCCTGACAGGCTAAAGGTTGACTCAGTCTTCTGTCCTTCTGAGGTCAGTAAAATGAGGACTCAGATTGTTGGGGGCAATATGATGACTTTGTAAACTGCTTAGAGAGGGTTGTAAAGCACTGTGAAGCAGTATATAAGCCTAAGTGTTATTGCTATTGCACTGAGCAAATCTAATGCACTCCAATTGGGCTGATGTGGCTGATTGAACATCCTGTTATAAATATCTGTGTTGAAACAGCCCAGTGTGGACTCAATTTATTTGTCTGAACTTCTGAATGTTGACTTAACTTTCAATTGTTGCCTCTGCTTAATCCATTGCACATAAAAATAGTGACTATTATTCAAAATTCTTTTATTATTATTCTGGTATCCCTGCTGAAATTGGCTCATGTTTCCCAGGCCTTGATTTATCATATTATTTTCAGTAAGGACTGGACATTATGCATGTTATGAAGATTAGCACATTCTGAAAATTCAACTGCCATGGCTTTAAATGATCTAATTCACCATGTTGTCTAAACCTAGACCTTGAGGATTTTAAAGAATATTTCAATGATTTTCTATAGTTACTAAATGCATGCGAGGAGAATGATGATTCCATGCATATTCAGAGAAAGAAAAAGAATTGGTTTTGCTATAGAATGCAGGTTTTGCAGAAGAGCTTTAAAAAGGAATAATATATATACTGCAAAATGCTATAATGAAGGAGTCAACCAATGCAGTGGATGGGGGGAATAATTAAACCACTAAAGATTCTTAAAGCCAAAGAGATACCTGGGCTCTTTTGGGTTGCTGCTCAGTTATGGTAACACATAATTAAATTGTGTCACAGCCACAAATCAACTCATGGTTAATGTGTCCCCTTAAAATAGTTTGTCTCTTTCATCTGTACAGATCGAAAACATGGCTGGAATCTCATATGATCATATACTATATTGATTTTCCCTGCATGAGATCTGTTCCTTCTTATATGCAAAAAAGAAATCAGTGTTTGTCCTATGTAAACTAAAGAATACTGTTGACAAGCAATGGGTTTGGATTATAAAGATATTTTAGAGGCATTGGGTTGTCAGTGCATCAATAGCTCATCTACCATTTATTTTGTGTGTTCCTGATGAGAAGGATCAAATATTAAACTACCGTCTATAGAGTGTAATTCACTATCTTGCCTTTCGTCTTCATAAACCATCCATCATTTCTATCTCAGCTTCGCAACTGAGATTTTAGTGATTTCTGAAATCTTTGTGATTTCTAATACTGTATATTTCATAGAGTGCCTTACTGAGACTTGGAAAAGATGCAAAGAAGAGCAACTAAGATGATTTAAAGAGGAGGCTAAAATATGTGAAGAACAGTTGCAGGATTTGAGTTTGGCTCATCTAGAGAAAAGAAAGATGGGGGGGGGGGCACAATAGCACTATTCCAGTATTTGAAAGGTTGCCACAAAGAAGAGGGAGTCAATTTTTTTCCCAAAGCACCTACAGGCAGGACAAGAAACAATGGATGGAAACCAATTAAAGAGAAAAGCAACCTGGGATTAAGGAGAAACTTCCTAACAATGAGGACAATTAATTAGTGGAACAGCTTGACTTTATAAGTTGTGGGTGCTTCATCACTGGAAGTTTTTAAGAAGAGATTGGACAGTGACTTGTCTGAAATAGTATAGGAACTCCTGCTTGAGCAGGGGCTAGACCAGAAGCTCTATTCTGATTGATTGTTTGCTAGGAGATGTTTCATTACTGATTAGGTAACATCATCACGGCTAGTGAATGTAGGGTTTGTTACCTGTTTATATAGCTTGTCCTGCAGTGTTGGTGGGAGTGTGATTTTCTCCTTGATTGTTGATTAGGATGTTGTTTTCAGAAGTCAAGTAGAAAACAATGCCCTAATCAAGGAGCCACCAAGAAGAAAACTACACCTGTGTTCTTAATTTAGCTTGATCCACTGTGCTCAGTGTTTGAAGATATAGCTTGTTCCTAGCCCAGGAAGAGTAAACAAGAGATCCAGGGAGGGAGGGAGAGACAGAGACAGAAACAGATATAGCTTGTTCCTAGCCCAGGAAGAGTAAACAGGAGATCCAGGGCGGGGGGGGGGGGAGACACAGAGACAGAGACAGAGAGAAAGACAGAGACAGCAAGAAGGAGAAGAGAGGAAGAGGGAGTGCGAGCACAAGTGAGGGCGGAGTAGTGCTAATTTTGCCATCTGTGACCACTTCCATAAAGATAGGAATCCATTCTCCAACATTAAAAGAACTAGGCCAATAGGAAAGAAAGAAAATCTTAACTAACAGTTGGAAATAGAATTTGACTTTTTGACTTTTTTATTAAACACATTTTCCTTAAGTCTCAGTTTGGAACCTGTAACATAGCTGGGAACCTATTTGGGAGTTGCTGGAACCATAGAACATCAGGGTAGAAGGATTTGGGAAACAATTCTTCCATATAGTACATTGCAATACAAGAAGCTACTATTAAGAGATTACCATTAAGTTCCTGCTTGGTGAATCATATATCATCATCTACTAAAACAATTTGTTCCATCGCTCCAACAGTTCCGTTAAGACATTCTTTCTGATTTCTAATAGATACCTACTTCTTTATAATTTAAACTTGCTGTTTTTTTTCCTGGAACAGCACTGAACATACTGTCTTCTGCATGACAGCCTTTTAGATACATGAAGACAGCTATTTTATCACACTGCAGTAATCTCTTCTCCAGAGTAAACATATCCTCCAACTACAATTTGTTATTGATGTATGCAGTTACCAGACACAATATTCCAAGTGTGAACTGATCAATGCAGAGGGCTAGGAAACCATGATTTCTGTTTATATCAATACTGCATTTCTGTTCATGCAGTTTAGGATTGCATGTGAATTTTTTTTTTTTTTGTTATTTTGCATTGGCTCCTGTTGTACTTCTGATCTATCAAGTCACTGAAATAACTTTGCATATGAAATGCAAAGTACTGTATATTGCCTCCCAGCTTTTAGTTCTCCTACTCAAATGAAGGACTTTTCAATTTTTGTTGAAATTCATTCTGCTGGTTGCAAAATTTCTGCAGCTTGTCAAAACCCTCCTGATTCTTAGTAAAGTCCTCAAAACTGTTTGTTGTTTTTGCTATTCTTTGAGCGAACTGAAAACCTGATAATATTTCCCAATCCATTATCCAAATGATTTGTAACAAGTTGAACAATACAGGGCCTAGAACAAAATACTGCAATACAGCACTTGATACATTCTTCAATATTAATGTAAAGTTTTGGGGGCATGATTGTTCAGCCAGCTCTGCATCCACTTTTTGACATCTTCTTTATTAAAATTTCATAGGATATTTGATAGATTGTTGGTTCTGCAACCCAATAAGACAGACATAGAGTTCAGTGGATAATTAGAAAAAACAATTACTACCAACCTGCCTTCCATCGAGGACCAGTATACTGCACATGTCAAAAAGAGGGCTGTGAAAATAGTTACAGACCCCTCAAATCCTGGACATAAACTGTTTCAACTCCTACCCTCAAAGCGATGCTATAGAGCACTGCATATCAGAACAACTATACCCATGAACAGTTTTTTCCCAAATGCCATCACTCTGCTAAACAAATAATTCTCTCAACACTGTCCAACTATTTACGAAGTGTGCACTACAATTATTATTAATCTTCTCATCATTTCTATCACCCATCTCCTCCTACTTGTGACTGTATGACTGTAATTTTGTTGCTTACATCCTTACAATTTATATGGACTGTTTCCTAATATGATTTGATTGATGACTATCATTAAGTATTGTACCTTATGATTCTTGACAAATGTATCTTTTCTTTTCATGTACACTGAGAGCAAAACTTGCTTGCTATAGATCAGCTCCTGCTGCTTCCTGCTAAGGGGTGCATTCTTTACGAAATACTCACAAAATGATGGCTTAATGATTTTTCATGACATATATGTTTTTTGTATAGTGTCAATGCCAAGCTGACCAGTCTGTAGTTCTGTGGGTTCTCTTTTTTTCCTGTTTTGAAATGTACAAACATTTCGCTCTTTCCAGTTCTTTGGCAAAATTTCTCAGAGCTTCCTTCAGCTATTAAATGATCTTAAATCCTTTAAGAGTCAGAAATGTAATTGGTCTCTAGTTCAAAATTGCTTCCGGATTTTGTGTTTGTAATGAGGGGAAAAAAATGAAACTTTGATTCTGTTTTTGTAAATTAGACAGGCTTATTGTTATAGAAATGGCTTGTGCATATTACTGTGTAAAGGCAATTTGTCGTTGTAATGTTGTTTACCTTTGAATGTGGCAAAGAGAGTTGTAAGCTGGTACCTTTTTCCTTTTTTTCTCCCATTACATTATACCCCCTCTTTTCCTCTTCCTCTCTTCTTACTTTTCCATGTTTTTTTCCTTTGTACTTTATACTTTGATAAACTAATAAAAAAGTTTTAAATGAAAAGAAATGACTCTTGATGAATGTATCTTCTCTTTTATGTATACTGAGAATATTTGCACCAAGACAAATTCCTTGTGTGTCCAATCACACTTGGCCAATAAAGAATTCTTTTCTATAAATGTAATTGGTCTGGAAACTTAAATTTAGGCATGGTAGCTAAATGTTCTCTAACTATCTATTTATTTACTTTTACGTTGTTATCCTTTCTTGTGTAAATTATGCTATTTATTTTCATTTGAATCAAACTTTTCTTTTGGGAGAAGACTGCAATTGAATAGAACTCAAAGAGTTCTGTCCTTTCCTTTTTCTTTATAAATACATCTTTTATTAAAAATGTTTACATGAATAAAAGTAACATGAAAACATATAAAACAGAAAGTTAAAGGAAAAAAAAAGCTGTATTTGAAAAAGGAAGCAGCTTCTGATCTTCAGTGCAGTTCCAAACAAATTTATTTTCTCTTAACCCCCTTTTACAATTTTGCATTTATTTTCAGCAATAAGTGCAAGTTCACTTTTTCCCATTGATTAGTTTACCCTTCTAAAACATTTGTATTGAAGATTTTTCCATTTTTTAAAATTTCAATTTCTCTTTCATATTTTCAAACCTTTTAGCCAATAAAGTTGCCACTGACTTTATAATATTCTTCCCCTGTTCTTAAAACATTCTTTTTAACAACACTAGTGTATTGCTATTTTCTGATGTTTGCTATGATAGTGGTGTTCCCCAGATTTTTCTGCTCCTAGCCTAAAATAATATTTCTCTTTCTAATTTCCCAACAAGGGAAAACAATAGTCAAAATTAGCTCTTTTATCACTCTTTTCTTTTCCCTTTCTCTGTATTGGTAATTCATTAGTCCAATTCACTATATTCTATAGTTTATGAATTTTAACAACCCTCCCTTGACTTTTTTTTTTTGTGACCAATCATTTTTCTTGGACAATTCAAACATCCTGTTTCCATGAAAGTCTACTTTATTTTATTTGTTTAATTAATTCACAAATACTTTTAAATAAGCTCAATACAAATTTATCTAAATGCTTTCCTGCAGTGCACTAAGGATAGGAAGGCAAGTGCTGAACAAAATGAAGTAGCAATTTAGACCATCAGGATTGCATTGTTTCTAGCATTTGTAGATTTCCCTGACATGGTATGCCATATGCTAAATAAATAAATAAACCCATTTTACTTTTTAAAATTAACCAATTTAAAATTTTCATATTCCAAACTCCTAACAACTACTTTTTTTTGCTGTGGATTATTTTTAAATCCTGGTACTTATTTCTTTCAATTTCCCCTTATTCATGCCTTGGGTCATATGAACACTCACCAGGAAGCCTAATTACTCTGCTGCTCCAAGGATCTCTGTAGCTTTTCGATAATTATAATGCAAATGTGTTTTAGAAAGTAGAGTTGGATCACTCCATTAGGAGTTGGGTCACTCCATTAAAAGGCTCCACTGAGACTTCCTCTGCTTTTGGTACGCTCACTTTGAGTCACCTTCAGGCTCTCCACAGGCTTCCTCATAAGAAATATAGTTTTATTGCTTTTAATTTGTAAGTCATCCAGAGTCACCTTACGGTGAGATGGACAGCAAATACATTTGATAAACAAACAAACAAACAAATAGAGCTTGGCTGACTTGGTTTTCCAAGCACTGTGTGAATACTTGAAATTTTTAAAAAATAGTCCCACAATTGAGAATGTCTAAGGAAACTGTGAAAGCTACACATGGTTTATGTGACCATCTCTGAAATTTTAATTATTCACAAAGGCAAAGTGACACAAGTAGATTTTGCCCCATCTTTTCACTCATCTATTTTTTATTCTGCCTGCACTGAGAACAAGTTTTTTCAATTTGATCTACACTGACTTAAAATCACTTAGATAGCATTTGTTGTAAGAGAAAGAGTCTTGGTAACTTGACAAGATACACATTTTGGTTAGTAAATAAATTAAAGGACAAATTAGGTGCACTTTCCATTCTAGTGGAGTCTAGCACCTTATTTACCTGTAGGGTGAAAAATTTATTTCTCAAAATAATTAATTGTCTGAGAAGGGGAGGGGGGCTGCATTTGTTGATATCTAAGAGGAGCTGTGGAATGTAATGGAATGAAGAAGAGATGCAAATATTGCAAATATTCATGCTGAAAAGTGTGCTTGAAAATAATGTTTACTGATTTTAATCCTTTTGGAGATGATTTCTGTCCTTGATTACCTCCAGTTTTGTCTCCCTCTTTCATTCTCATGGTTATTATCCCATTTAATTTCTCCATTTCCATGCTGTTTCTTTTTATTTTACATGTTTTCACTGGAAGAAGAAACGGGGAATAGGTGAGAGATTATGTGTTCATTGTGCCTGTGTGCAATCTGAGAGTTTGTATATAGTTTGTATATAGGCAGTACTCCAACTTACGACCATCGTGGAACTCAAAACTTATATTGCTTAGTGATAAATTTGTTTTTGCCCCATTTAATGACTTTTCTCCCCATGTTTGTTAAGTGAATCGCTGCAATTGTTAAATTAGTGACATAGTTGTTAAGTGAATCTGTCTTCCCCGTTGACTTTGCTCATCAGAAGTTTGCAAAAAGTGATCACATGACCCCCAGGACACACTGCAACCATGTATAAACTGTACGAGTCAGTTGCCAAGCATCTGAATGTAAATCATGTGACCAGGGGTTATCTTGGCAACGGTATGGGAAAGCCTGTTTTCTTCATTGTTTTCTTCCAGGACAAGTGTTTGATTTTCCAGTCTAAGATATAAACCCTGAGATTTCCTTGCTTCTCTGTTTAGATTTCTAAAATCGGTTAAAGATTGCTAGGTGCTGCCAACCTGGTACATTCTTTCATTTTCAACCTTTAGATCAGTCTGGCATTCTGGTAAAAGTTAGCGAGTTCTACTTTACAAGAAAATATATCATTTTGATGTAAGAGTATCTGGTAGAAATGTTTTATTCTGTAATTTTTAAAACTTTTCATGATACTCCTAGCAAGCTACATCTGTCCAGTTCAATCATAATTATTTTCCTTTTTCCAAACTATAAATGGAAAACACATTTACTACACAAATAATGGCTAAATTGCTTTGGGATAAATTTATAATTTCCCTCCTTCCATTTTCTCAATTTATTTCTAATAGTTTCTATTCTGACCTGGTGGCCTCTTGATATATTGGAATTCAACACATGCCTGCCTGGAATTTTTAAACTTCAAATCCCAATGCCCCCGAAGAGCACTAAGTTAAGAAAGCTGCAGAAACTTCAAAGCTTTTAGCTTGGGAAAGGCAGAATGAAATGCTGGGGAAGCTATCCGTGATTGGGTCCACACAACTTACTATGCTGTCATAGTCTATAACCCATGATTTATGACCTATCCCTTAGTATAAACTTACAAATTTATTTTTATTTATAAATCATACTTGTAGGGCTGCCAACTCTGGAGACCTCTGGGAGCTCTGGGAGGCTACAACAATAAAAACAAAATATGGAAAAAAATAACTAGAAAGCACAATGATTAATTTGGAGAGAGAAACCCACAGCCAATTTTGCATACATGCTCATTTGAAGGACAACAGGGTATAAGCTTTTTGAATACCTGGGAGGATGAAGCACTTAGGGGATCTGTACTGACAATATTCAATTCTATACTGATGGATGATGATTCAGTCAAGATCATCCTCTTTAATGACCTGATAATCCCTTGCAGGATGGAATCTGGGCAACTGAATGGGGCTGAGTGTTTACTGGCCAGTTGCCTTTCCTGTCGTCAGTGTGGAGTTTTTGTCAGCAAATATATTCTCAGTGTGCCCAGAGACAGAAATATCTGCCTCTACCTAGCATTGAACTCATAGTCTTCTGATTGGGAGGTGAGACCTCCACCTCTAGGCCACTGTACCACTATTCAAAGTCATGATGACCCTAGAAAAAGTGAGTTGCAACCTTTATCCACGCTTATGACCATCACACCAATCTGGGGTTATGAAATTAGAATTTGGGCACTTGGCAACCAGATCAACTGGTTGTAGCATCCTATCATATATATGATTACAATTTGCAACTTGCATTGCCAAAAATTTCTGTAAAAAAACTCCCCTTGGGGAAGCTGGATTTGCTTAACAATTATGATTCACTAATGACTGCCATGATTTGTTAAATGACTGTCATAAAAACTGTCATAACATTGGATCTATTCATGCCATTTTTATATTGTGTCTCAACCTAAAATCCAACTGAAAAAGGTCTAGAATAACTGTAGCTTTGCCACTGCCTGGCCACCTTCTCAACAATCGTTCCTAGAAAGGAGGGTTGGATATTGGATGAAAACCTTGACAACTGGGTCAAGCGATGGCATATGGAGATGTCACTGCCTCTTTATAGCAAGTGTAGATAACTCTTCCCTTAAGGAAAACATTTGGTATCCAATTTCTGGGAATTGCCTTCACCAACCAGAAGAAGCAGGGATCTAAGTACAAATAGATGGGATAATATTCTACTCTCAATTTCCTTATGAGTTACATAACCAAATTTCAACAGGTATCCAAATAAGTACACTTGGCCATTATCTAACTTTGACCTTTCCAATCAGAGGGAATTCAACCATATTCAAGAGAATTCAAGCAAAAGAATTCAAACAAAAGGATGCCTAGAATATGCTGGTCTTCTGGTTGTCCACAGGAGCTGGAGATATAGCAATGTGGAGTTGAAGCAATGGGAGCAGAGTTGGATTGATAGATTTATTTACTGATGGGAGCTTTGCAGCAGAAGGCAAATAATTCTTATGATTATGTTAAAACTGAACATAATTTCAGAAGGTTTTTCTTGACTACTTAGATTCTCAAATGATTTGTAAACTGTTAAATCAGAAGCTCATTCCAAAATAAGATTGAAGTTTAAGGATTCTATTCTAATAAAGGAGAATATTTGTAGCTCAGGGTTGACATGAGAAGTCCTTGGGGCTGTCTGAGCTTGCTTGTTTTCTTGCAGATGTTTCATTACCCAAACTAGGTAACATCGTCAGTGCAGCAAAGACCCTTCATAAGGATTATATGTCTTGGATTTGGCAAGGGACTTCCTTACCAAGAATGAATCAGCTTGTTCCACTCCAGATATCTAGGGAAGATCTTCAGAGAATCTACTTCATAAAAGATAAAGGAAGGCTGTGGATCAGAAGATAGGCATTTTGGAAGCCCACAAGCAGAATGTGTTCCTTTCAAATCTATGCCTGACTCCTACTGTTCTGTTATTTGGAGAAGCTATTCTTTTTCAATGGGGTTTTGGGCCCATAGTGAGTTGTCATGAGCTATCCATCTATCCAGAGGTGGTATTCAGCATGTTCTGACCAGTTCTGGAGAACTGGTAGTGGAAATTTTGGGCAGTTCAGTGAACTGGAAAATACCCCTTCTGACTGGCCCCATCCCCATTCTCTGCCGATTGGCTGGGTCTTCTTTGATTGCCCTACACAGGAGAACGGAGCTGAAAAACAGGTTAGTGGGGTAGGGAGGGAATGGGATTTTGCAGTAACTTTCCCCCAGGAGTGGGGTGGGAATGGAGATTTTACAGTATCCTTCCCCTGCCATGCCCACCATACCCACCAAACCATGCCCACAGAACCGGTAGTAAAAAAAATTGAGTCCCACCACTGCATCTATCACATTTATATCCATTAAAATCAAAGGCCTTCTTAGTGATTACAGTAACTGAGAGCAGATTAAAAACACTAGAACTTAAAACATCCACCATCTGGTTTTTGTTTTATATTAATGTAGATGTACAGTATTAAGGTTTCCTCATTGTACATTGTGCAATGATTAGGGTCATATAAAAATTCTCTAAAACAAACAAACAAACTAAAGAAGTCTACAAATCTCTTTCTATTCACAGGTGTAATCTTTATACTGGAAATAGCACTTATATACCACTTTACAGCCCATTCTAAGTGGTTTACAGATATTGCCCCCAACAATCTGGGTCCACATTTTACTGACCTGGGAAGGATGGAAGTCTGAGTCAACTCTGAGTCAGTGAGAATTGAACTGCCAAACCTCAGCTAGCCAGCAGACAGCACAAGTTGCCTGCAGTATTGCTTTCTAACCAGTGTGCCACTTGGCTCCAATAGCAGCTCTACCTAATGGTTTGTAAAACTCATCTCTACCTAATGGTTTGTAAAATTGGTGTTCAAAATGCTCCATTATGCTATTTTGCAACTTTGCATGCCATGATATTTCCAGCCTAACAGCAATGAAAATGTTAGCCTTTACTTATATTGTCAAGGATTGGCTCATCCTTCATAATTACAGAAGAAAGAAAACTATCACTTTAGTATGATTGTGGCAAATTAAAACAAGAAGCAAAAAACAACAACTGTTTGTAAGAATAGTTTGAATAGTAAGAATAGTTTGTTACTCAAATTATTTCTGCCGTCTCCTGTGCACCCCCTCCCCTCTTTTTTGTTTTTTAAAATTTAGAAATGGTTGGTCTTTTTCAATAGCATTCATTCTATAAGATGTAATACAGCAACAATGATAAACTCTGGTGTGATATCCTCACAGATTTTGGCTTTCTTGTACACAAGTGTGTGAGATTATCAATCTCAGGAAATGAGCATCCTGGCTAATATTGTAACATAGGGTGGCACTCAGAACTTTTAAGGATTGTTCCCATCTGATTCATATAATGAGATTTTCATAGAATCATTTAACATCCCCATAATCTCTTGTGGGGTGGAGTTTGGGCAACCGAATGACGCCAGCAGAATGTTTTAATGGCCAGATGCCCTTCCTATCACCAATGCAGAGTTTTGTTCAGCAGATATATTCTCAGTGTGCCCAGAAAGAGAAATATCTGCCTCAATCTAGGATTGAACTCACAGCCTTCTGATTGTGAGGTGAGAGCTCCACTTCTTGGCCACCACATGACTCCACCATGTGTTATATATATATTACCAAACAAAAAAGAAAAATCAACAGTGTATTGATGTTAATAAAACAAAATCGGTATTTTTATCCATCTCCATTGATATGTTTGTCCCTAAGAGGATTTTAAAATCCTTCCTTACATATGTACAGTAGTAGAATTGACTGCCAATCAATTATAGCGCCAAGGCATTGAAACAAGGTTTAATGAAGTGCCCTCAATCAGCATGGCAGTATAATAATCATAAGACTACTTCAGTTCATTCACAGCACAATCCATAATCCAGATTTCCTTCTACCAAGAGCAACAACAGAACAAATCTTTCAATGATTGCCATTCAAGGTCAAGCCACAGTGGTAATCACAGGCCCATGATTTTCAAATAACAAGGTGTGTTTCCTCAAATAGCTATAGACATGCTTACAATGACCCAGTCATCTGAAATTTCATTTGCTTCTCACTGAGCAACACAACGAGGAATTCCAAACTGAACAAGTGCTAATCAACTCAGATATTCTGATTTTTTTAATGTATAAATATTTTTATTCTTTTTTTTATCACAAATTCCATTTCTATATTGAACAGTGTGTTTTCTAGATGTCCAAAGTGTTACAATATAAACATCATCATAATCATGTACATATACACATATATAAGATAATATCAATCATTAGAAAGTATACTACCTTCCACACTGACATCAATTATATAATCATCAAAATATTTACTAATCAGTTTTTCTTTCTCATATAGTCCATATTTCACATAAATCCACACATTTAACCTCTGTATCTATCAACTAGCCTTTGGTAGAAAAGTTCTCATGTTATAAAATATTCTGAATCTTCTCTTTAACTTTTTAGAGTTAACCCATCAATTTTTGCACATTCCAGAATCTTTTTGATTATATTATCATCTGTAGGGGTTTCTTCATTTTTCAAGTATTGTACAGATATAATCCTGGCTGCTGTTAGAATATGTAAAGTTAAATATGTATTACCTTTATTATAGTTTTTTGATATTCTCAGATATTCCAATAGGAACAGGATATTATAAATGTCTAGAAGCATTACAGACAGAATCCAAAGAAAAGAAATAATTTATCCCATAATGTAACAGTGGGTGGAAGCTGATGATTATATTTGGTGTGAAAATGGTTCATTCTGTATAATTTTAACTGGCTGTTAAAAAAAGATGGGTCAATGACAATATTACAGATATGGAATATGAAAAGTGGTAAAAATAATTATTTGAGGATATTTTCAAGCTATTTTGCTTCTATAAAAGCACAATTAAAAGTATCTGATAAGATGGCAGATGATTCTCAGTCCCTACAGATAGCCTAGATATGTAAGGTTTTTTTTTTTTGAAAAAAGCTCTTTTTCCTTAATGTTTCCAGTCCCTAAATCACATCCCAGTCTCTTTTATTACTAATCACATTTCAGTTCCGACACTGTTCACATCAAACCCTGCCAGGATCAGTACATATATGACTTTAAATGTACATTGATGGCTCAATTATGTCTCCATTAACTGATAGACACAATTCAAATCTATTCCCTAAATTTGGATCTGGAAAACTGTAAGAACGTGAGGACCACAGTAAGATCAGAGTGAAGGTTGAGGACCAGCAACTGCACATCCAGAGAAGACCACGTTATAACCATACCACCAACCATTTAGTTTCAAAATGACCCATGGCTGAACAAAATACAATTACAGTAGTCCTTGACAAAGGATCATAATTGAGTCCAACACTTGCTGCTAAGCAAAATATTTGCAAAAGGAATTTGCCCCATTTTATGACCTTTCTTGCCACAGTTGTTAAGTGAATCATTGCAGTTGTCAAATGAGCAATGCAGTTGTTAAGTGAATCTGGCTTTCCCATTGACTTTGCTTAGGAGAAGGCTGCAAAAGATGATCACATGATCCGGGACACTACAACCATAGGCATGATCCAGGGACACTGCAACCATAGTAAATAAAGTCAGTTGCCAAGTGTCAAAATGTTGATCAAATGACCATGGGGATACTGCAACGGTTGTAAGAGTGAAAAGCAGAAAGAAGTCACTTTTTTCAATGCTGTTGTAACTTGGAACAGTCACTAAATAAACTGTAGGACAGTGCTCCAGAAGCTTAACATCATTGCCCAGAGGATCATTGGTTGCCCTACCCCTTCTTTGGAAAAGCTTTATAGCAAACTGAGAACTATGCCGCCTTTGATCTGATCTTAGTATATAAAATCATACATTGTAATGTCCTACTTGTCAATGAATACTTCAGCTTCAACTATAACAATACAAGAGCAAACAATAGATACAAACTCAAGGTAAACTGTGCCAAACTTGATTGCAGGAAATACAACTTCAGCAACAGAGTGGTCAATGTCTGGAATACTCTACCTGACTCTGTGGTTTCTTCCCCAAACCCCAAAAACTTGAAGCTTAGACTGTCTACTATTGACCACACTCCTTTCCTAAGAGGTCTCTGGGGGCGTACATAAGCGTACCAACATGCCTACCATCTCTGTCCTATTGTTTCTTTTATTTTTTATTTTTCTTATATGTATCCATGTATTTATAACTATGTTTTTACTACCTAAACAGTTGACAAACCAAATAAATAAATAAAACAAAAACAAAAATAGCTCCCACAGCCTTAAGAAAGTTCAAAACATTCTTAAAGATCCATCTCATCCTGGGCACCCTTTTTTAATTATTACCATCTGGCAGACAGTACAGGACAATAAAGACAAGGACCAACAGGCTGAAAAACAGCTTCCATCCCATGGCAGCAACTATATTGAATTCTACTGTATAGTGCAATATTAATGCAATAGCAGGGGTTTTCAGTTCAGTTGCATAGAATGTGAAGGATGTGTGTTTTTGTTTTATTTTTTATAGTTTTCTTATGCACACTGAAGATGGCATTTAACTTTGTTGTATGAGGTGCAATGACAATAAAGTACCACTTACTACTACTATTACTTCTGCTGTTGTAAGTTGTGAACCACCTGTGATTCAGAAGTTCAAATTTCAATGCCCCTGAAGTAGAAACATCATTTACATCTTTTCACTGACAGTGGGAAATTAATAGTTTGGTATTACTTTGTTCTTCTGTATAATAGAGATACTAATCTAACTGAGCCTTCCACGTTAAGCCAAGCAATCTAACTGAGCCATGAAGTGACACTTCTGAGATTTACCACCAAGTCCAGGTCAGGAATCTTGACAATTAGGACAAGGGAATTCAAAATTATAAAAAATAATCTCACTGAGATTTGCAGTTTTGAACCTGTCCTTAGGCAAGCCATCAAAGTCTATCAAATGATGGCAAGGATACACATTATAAACTATAAAGTTTATACAAAGTCAAAGAATGTATAAAGTCAGAATCTTAAAAGGTTATTTTTCTATTTTTCCACTCTGAAATATGTTTCAGAGACCATAAATATCCAACAGTTTCCAACAATTCATAGCACCCCAGGGTGATCCAGAAGTGGCCTATGCAGATACTATGCAGCATTGATCTTTTATGGTTTGTGGGAGTTTAGGGAGAAAGAATATCTCTTCTCCTCCCTCATTATGTGAATGGATTTTTATTCTCTCCTAGGAAAAATAAACCCAGTTATTTCAAGACATGATTGGGCTTAAGAGAAATCCTCTGATCAGAAGGAAACAGAAGAAAGCAAGTTCCTTCAGACATGCTTTGATTTCTTTCAGTTGTCTTCACTGGCGGTACTAGGCAGGAAATGGCTGAAAGGACCAAATTCAGTGCCATATAGATCTCTTAAAAGAAGGTCAGATTGTTGTTGTTATTATTACTTAAATTTATCAGCCACTGGTTCCAGCAAATGATTTACAACATAGAAACACGACAAATAAACTCAAAATAAAAAGGGTAAAGATAATAGAATAACAAACAATTAATCAGTGGAACAACTTGCCTCCAGAAGTTGTGAATGCTCCAACACTGGAAGTTTTAAAAAAGATGTTGTATAACCATTTGTCTGAAGTGGTGTAGGGCTTCCTGCCTAGGCAGGGGTTGAACTAGAAGACCTTCAAGGTCACTTCCAACTCTGCTACTCTACTCTACTCTACTCTACTCTACTCTACTCTACTCTACTCTACTCTACTCTACTCTACTCTACCCTACCCTACCCTACCCTACTCTACTCTACTCTACTCTACTCTACTCTACTCTAAACCAGCTGAAAACAAAACAAAAAGCTAACTTAAAAGGAGGCTTCAATTATCATCACTAGGAACTCAAAGCAACCTATGGAATGTCTGTCTTATTTATTTATTTTATTTATTTACTGAATTTATATTGCCCATTCGCTCATTTACCGAATTTATATTGCCTATTCGCCCATGGTGATTCAAGGTGGCTTACAGAATGTAAAACCATATTTAAAATAAAAAAAACAATAAGAAGAAACATAAATTAATAAAGTACAACAGAACATAATCTGTGGGGGGAAATCACCTCCCAACTCCCACCTCCACCCCAACAACAGCAAATAACATGAGCCATTTGATGGGCTCCATCCTGCTCTGAGTTCCCCAGGCCCACTGGCAGAACCAGGTCTTCAGTGCCTTCTGGAAGAGTATTAGTGAGGGGGCCATTCTAATCTCTGGGGGATGATGTTCCAGAGATAGGGAGCCATCATAGAGAAGGTCCTTCTTCTGGGTCACACCAAGTATGTCTCCCTCAGGGATGGGGACCCGCAGCATTCCCTCTCTAATGGGTCGAGTAGATGTGAGTGGCAAGAGACTTCTCAGTATTCCTACAACAGTTTAAGCAGGGTGTCAAACACACGTTGTCACCACAGGATGTATTGGGACTTTCCCCCCTTTCACTAAACTGGACATGGGCGTGGCCAGTGTGTGATACATCTGGTCCATGGGCAGCGAGTTTGACAGCCCTTGGTTAGAGGATATTTAAGATAATTTGCCTAGGATTTTGATAAATTTGGCAATATCACCAAATGCCTTATGATTTTCAATCTCTTCTAATAAATATATCCCCTTTCATTAGTATTTATGGAGTTGCAAATAAATAATAATGAATAACTTTATAATAAAAAGAAGAATCAGCAGATATAAAAGAGAATATCCTTCATCACTACATTTTTAGAAAACAGTAGAATACTAAAATGAAGAGGATGTATTGTGTTTGTTTTGTTTCCTTTTTTTTTGTTTTGCTTTCTGGAATGATGCTAACATTTAATTTTTCTGTAGTTGTTTATCTGTAATCTTGTTAGACTTGCTCTTTGAAGTCATAATGGGAGATTGGAGGAGGGGGTTATTGCTGCATGAAAAATAAACACAGAGACACAGAGAGCAAATGCCAAATGCCATCTAAAGATGTCAAAACATTGTGACATTTTCTATTGACATATTCACTAATGAATAAACTCACTTTCAGAATTCAGAAAGGCTTTTAAACATTCCTTTTATACATAGCAATAGCACATAGACTTATATACCACTTCACAATGCTTTACAGCCCTGTCTAAGTGGTTTACAGAGTCAGCCTATTGATCCCAACAATCTTAGTCCTCATTTTACCAACCTTTGAAAGATGGAAGGCTGAATGAGATTGATTCTTGAGCCTGATGAGATTCAGTCTGCCAAATTGCAGGCAGCCGGCAGTCAGCAGAAGTATTCTGCAGTACTGCATTCTAACCACTGTGCCACCATGTCTCAGATCATGCTGAAAGACACCCCCCCCCCCAAAGACATGTGGCTTCAATTAATCCATGAACTGGCAATAGTTAGCTTTCTGCATTCCACATGCCACATGCAGCATATTGTATGGAACCCATCTGCTACCTGAGGAAAAGCTAGTTAGCATGATATCAGAAAATGGTGTGTTACCCATATGTTAACCTAAGTATCTAGGGATCAAATGGAATGAGAACACGAATGCCTTTTTTTTCTGGCATTATGCTGCAATCTCAGCAGGTGTTGGAAATGTCTCAAGATTGGTTTTCTATATCAGCATTTACGTATCAACATTCAACTATGGAATTAGCTCCCTGGAGCAATTATTTAATAATAATAAAGGTATTTTATTATTTTCTCTATTTCTATATCAATGTAATATGAATTAAACAGAATGAACTGATTAAAAGTTCCTTCTAATTTCGCAAAGTATTCCAAAGTATTAGTATTCCAAAGAATCCCTCAAATTGGGTCCAAACTCATCCTCTTCGCCATAGTCGATGCTGACTACAAGTTCATGTACATCGATGCTTCAGGCTACGGCTCATCTTCAGATGCCCAGGTATACAACACCAGTCACCTCAAGGAGGGGCTGGAACGCAACCTCATCGTGGGCTTCCCAGATCCAGACCCCCTGCCCAACGACACAGAAGATGTGCCCTACTTCATCGTGGGGGATGACGCCTTCTCCCTCAGAACCTACCTCATGAAGTCCTACACTTCCAGACTCCTCACCTGTGAAGAGAGGATCTTCAACTACAGGCTGTCCAGGGCAAGGCGGGTGGTGGAGAACGTCTTTGGCATCCTGGCCAACAGGTTCCAGGTACTTCTCACCACCATGCAGCATTGCCCAGAGACCGTGAGGAGGATCATGGAAGCTTGCTGCATCCTGCACAATCTCATGCGCACCCGCTACCCAGTGTTGCAGAACAGGCTCGTGGACCTCCAACAAGGCAATGGGGACATGGAGCTTGGGGAATGGAGGCAAGGGCGAAACCTGATAGATACTGTAGATGTGCAAGGCCCCAACAGAGCTTCACGTGAAGGGAAGAAGCAGCACAACCTCCTGAAACACTGGTGCAACTCCCCAGCTGGAGCAGTGGAGTGGCAAGACAGGATGGTAGATGCTTAATGGATGCTTCCTTCAGCCTGTCTCATCACACTGATGAGATTGGGCCATGTATGTTGGGTGGGCCTACAATGAACAGGGCGTTTAATAAAGAGTTGTGTTTGTGTTGACATGTGTGGATCAATGCTTACATTGTTATTGATAAAAAAGGGCCATAGGTGTGGCACCTGGGAGGGTAGACCATACAGTCCCACTATGCTTGCACTAGACGTTTATCTATCCCACAGCTATTAGCCATCCCAAAGGTATCCCTGCTCATTCCACAGGTATCCCTGCCCACTCCACTGCTATCTTAACCCATCTCACAAGCATGCAAAGGCTTAAACCATTTCTAAAAGTTTCCACCAAGACTTTATTGAAAAAAAGAAATGAATCAAGTGTGTGAATCAAAGATAAACTTTATTGAACAATAAGCTGTAACAGAAATGTGACCGAAGTCAAGTGTCCAAATAAAGTCCACAGGTAGCCAGCTACCCAGTCTCTGGCACTCTTATCGGTCACTTGGAGGTGTGCCCAGTCTCAGGGGTGAAGGGCCTAGGTGCTGTGGTGGTGGGTGGTGCTGGAGTGCCTGGCCCCGAGAGGACAACAGGGGACGGTGTGTTGAGGAAGGTGTCGGACAGCTGGCTCAGCCCCGTGATGCTGAGAGGTCCTTTCTCCATGCCATGGGGTGTCAGCCCCAGTACTGATGACAGATGTACTGAGGCCGGGCTTGGCTGTGGGGTGGAGGAAGGAGCAGTGTAGTGGGGCTGTCTGCTCTGCAGATGGGTGAGGACTGTCATGGGTGGCATCATTGGCATGGGTGGCATCGCTGTCATCGGTGGCATCATTGTCGTGGGTGGCATCGGTGGCATCAGTGGAACCGGTGGCAACGGTGTCACCCGATGACTCTGTGCCTGGACTGGGAAGGGCTGCTGCCTGTGCTGCTGAACCTCCTGGTAGCCATAGCCCTGGTAGGTGAGGGCCTGTGGGAAGCCTTGGAATGGGAGGGACATCACCTGGGGTGGAGGAGCCGACCTGGACTGGGTGGGAGCAGGTTCCTCTGGGTCTGGTGGGTTGTGAAGCAGCTCGGTGATCCGGTCCTTCACCAGATGGTACTGTGGATCCGCCATTTCCTTGAGGGTCTGGTTGACATAGGTGAGGAAGGGCTTGCGATTGGAGGAGTGGACCAGCTGAGAGAGGAGATCTATGCTGGTGCAGATAGTGTCCCTGATCTCCAGCAGGACAGTGTGGCTCTGCCCCTCCTGCTGTCCGGCTCTCTGCCTTTCTGCGGAGGCGGAGCTGGGAGGGTGGATGTGGCTAGGACTGTGGTGGACTCGATGTCTCCTTTCTCCCACCACACCAGGGAGTCCTCCACGCACTCCACCACGCTTACCACACCTGTCCGCGGGTTCTCTGTCGTGGCATGCTCCACAGAAACCTGCCTGGAGACAGGGACTGACTCACGGCTGGAAGAGGACTGGCTCTCAGCAGGCTGCCGGAGAGAGAGGGTCTTGAGAGGGGCTGCTGGTGCACCTCGGTGGAGGACCTCACCCTCCAGGAAGCTGCACCTGGCCATGACGTAGGTTTCTCTGTCTGTCAGCTTCACCGTGGCCTGGCCAGATTTCTTGAGGTGCAGCTTCCCATACCAGGAGTGCATGTGCTTCCACCAGCCGAGGAGCACCTCTGAAGTGTAACCCATACTCTCCGCCCTCTCTCTCCAAGCAGCCTGCTTCTGCTTGGTGTCCCTGTACAGCTGGTGTCCCTTCCGCCACAGATAATCGTTCTCTCTCAGCCACTCCAGCACCTCATCCTCGTGCACCTCCTCAATATAGTATTGCCTCCTCTCCCGTTGCCGCATACGCCTCTTCCTCCCTTTGGCAGGATCAGATGGGCCCTCATCAGAGGGGCTCCCAGATAGTTGGGGCTGCTCCTCCACACCATCAGCAGCAGCAGCAGCACCAGCAGGATCATCATCATCATCATCATCATCCTCACCAGCAGGATCATAATCAGCATCAGAATCAGCATCAGCAGCAGCAGCAGGATCATCATCAGCAGCAGCAGCGGCAGCAGCAGCAGGATCAGCAGCAGCAGAACCAGCAGGACCAGAATCAGCAGCAGTAGAGTAAGCACCAGCAGGGCCAGCAAGTCCAGGAGCACGAGCAGGACCAGGAACATGAGCAGGACAAGCAAGACCAGGAGCACGAGCAGGACGAGCAAGTCCAGGAGCATGAGCAGGACGAGCAGGACCAGGAGCAGCTTCAACAGAGTAAGCACCAGCAGAAGCACCACCGCCAGGAGCAGCTTCAGCAGAAGCCCCAGCAGAAGCAGAGTCAGGGGCAGGGGGCTGGAGGTTGGCCCTGTCCCTCTTGCCAGGGGTGGCGGCAGGCTGCTGAAGCTTTCGCTTCCTCCCCATGGTTGTGGGGTTGCTGGCTGGCAGGGAGGCTGGCAGGCACCAAGGCTGGCAGGCAGGTACCAAGGCTGGCAGGAAGCCTGGCAGGTAGGCTGGCAGGTAGGCTGGCAGGAAGCCTGGCAGGAAGGCAGGTAGGCAGGCAGGCACCAAGGCTGGCTGGCAGGCAGGCATGCAGGCAGGGCAGGCAAGGAACTCAAAGTGTCCAGCAGCAGGTCTTTCCTCAGAATGCTGGCCATGTGCGAGCTGCTTCCCTTTATATCCGGGGGGCTTATGCAATGCATCCCCCCGCATGCGCAATTAACACTTGGCATCCGTTCTGCTTCTGCTGTGCATTCGTTAGGCATCCGCTGTGCATCCGCTTCATCCGCTGTGCATCCGCTGTGCATCCGCTTCATCCGCTGTGCATCTGCTGTGCATCCGCTTCATCCGTTCTGCGTCCACTTTGCTGAGGTCCCCCGGAAGCCTAGCAGATGCGCCATCCGCTCTCATCCGCTTCCATCTGCTGGGCTTCCGTTCCGCATCCGCTTTGCATCCGCCCTGCGTCCTCCCCGCATCCGTGTTATCCGCTCCGGTTATGCAAATTTTTGCCCCTTTTGAGAGCGGATAACAACGGATGGAACATTTTGCTCGTCCACTGTGTCCTTTTTGCATCCGTTGGCCAGTGTGACATGGGCTTTAACAGGGAGATAACTATAAATTTAATTCTTATGCAAATCATATTTTTGTTTGTTTTTATTCATATATAAAACTTAAAAAACGCCCCTCAGACCACCTACAGAGCAATTCATGATACATTTAATAACAACGTGTTTTTTCAAATAACAACAGAATAATATCAAATATAATTGCCACCAATTATAGCAATTTCTCAAAATGTTCACCTTAATTTATAACAAAATGAGAAGCGAAAATACAGGAATTCTTAATTTTCTAGTTGATTTCCTGTTTGATAATTAACATTTTAAAACAGATGTGCATCCTCCCAGTTCAAGACTCTGTGTTCATGCCAATGCAAAATATCACTGTGAGGGACATAATTACTATATAATAGCAGTCTTCACCACATCTTGCCATAGTTCCACAGATGGATCTGTGGCAAATTTAATTATATTTCAATCATCTTATCAAGAACAGCAAACATCCAAAACAATTTCAAAGCAACCTTTAATCATTTTTCTAAAATGTTTTTTCCCAGTCAGTTGATTATATTTATTGCAATTTTTTGTTGCCAAGATGTTCTTTAACATCGTTGAAACATTTCCAAAAGAAAGAGAGAGAAAGAAAGAAAGGATTTTACCTTGCGGATTCCTCTGCTTAGTTCCTCTCCATAGTTTGTCCCTAGGATCTCGAATATAACATTGGGATTCCCTCCATTCTCTGCAAATTCCAGATCTCCTGTCAAGCCATTCACTCCACCCTTAAAAACAAGAAGGAGAAAACTTTCACATGTAGAAAGGTAAAGGTTCCCTTGCACATACGTGCTAGTAATTTCTGACTGTAGGGGGTGATGCTTGTCTCTGTTCCAAAGGCAAAGAGCCAGCACTGTCCAAAGATGTTTCCAGCATGACTAAATGCTGAAGGTGCACGGAAAACTGTTACCTTCCCACCAAAGTGGTCCCTGTTTTTCTACTTGCATTTTTACATGCTTTTGAACTGCTAGATTGGAAGAAGCTGGGAAAGGTAACAGGAGTTCACTCTGTTATACAGTGCTAGGGATTTGGACCATCGACCTGCCAACCTTTCTAATTGACAAGATCAGCATCTTAGCCAATGAGCCACTGCATCCCTTGTTCACATGTATGCTTCATTTCAAATATATCTTCCTGCCCTTATGAAATTCACACACAGCAAAATATAGATGTTCAACGTTCATTATTCAAAATGTTTTATGCATCTGTGAACTCTTAATAACTACAAAAAGTAGAATAACAACTTGGAAGAAATTTAAAGCAGTTGCAATAATTTTAATATATTGGCTATTTCTTTCATTTACTTCTTTATGCTTCTTTTTTAAAAAAAACTGTGCAAACACTTACAAAGTTGAGGTGTCTAATATATGTATATATGTATGCAATTTCTATAGCCCCCTTTTTCAATCAATGACTCTGGGAAGCTTACATCCAAATGTTAACTTTCCAGTACTCAAATCTGATCAGTCATGTGTAACACAGGCAATTGTTGAAGTCTCTACAGAAAACAACATTTGATTAAGTTGATGAAAGAGTCACATTTTATGAATATTAAAAATCAGAATATTTTGCCAGGCAGGCAGAATGATGCACATCTTCTGGTAGGCTTGTATTTGGAAATGGAATAATTTTGAAAGGATTGCAACCCTAACCTTTGAATTAGATTTGTCAATTATTTAAATGTGTTCTACATGGTATAAAAGAGACAACAGAACAATCTTCAATAAGATTATAAAAAGCAGATTAGAATTTTTAAAAGTCTTCTTAATATAAGCTAATATTTTTCTGAAAGAAGAGAACCTCAAGAAAAATATTGCATAAAAAAGCAATTGTGTTGCATTTATTTGTTTGTATTCTAAAAAGTGACTTATGACCGTTTTCACAGTTATGACCATTGCATCCTCTCCCTGGCCACATGATCAGAATTCAGATGTTTGGCAGCTGACTCATATTTATGATGGTTGTAATGCCCTGGAATCATGTGATTACCTTTTGAAACTTTCTGACAAGCAAAGTCAATGGGAAATCCAGATTCACTTAACAAACCTGTTACTAACTTAAAAAATGCAATGATTCATTTAACAAATGTGGTAACAAAATTCATAAAATGGGGCAAAACTCACTTAAGAAATATCTCACTGAGAAATATAAATTTTGGGTTCCATTGTAGCCGTAACTCGAGGACTATCTGTATCTTTCCTGTTAAATACAGTTCACCTAGAATCCTAAACTTGATTTTGCCTGGGGGTGGGCTTCAAAAATTTTAGCAAGGGGTTCTCTGCCTAGTTGCTGCGTGGGTGTGGCCATGATGGATGTGGCCTAATCGGCCTCCTGCACCACAATGGAAGGGGGTGTTTTTGTCCTCCCTGGGCTCCGGAGGCTCTCTGAAAGCCATAAACTTCTGAGAGGCCCATTTTTCACTCTTCCTGAGCCTCTGCACACACCCTGAACTTATCTGCATCCAAAATGGGCCACAGGAGGACTCCTGGGAGGGGTGGGATGGGGTGGGCAGGGCCAGCCAGGAGTGGGATTTGGGGGTTGCACAGAATCTTAGCTAGGGGCTCTCCTAAACCCCTGCAAACCCCCAGCAGCCCACTCCTGGATTTTGCCAGCCTGAAGACTAATTCACACTAGGATAAAAATGAACTTTTGTGTCTCCTATTTCATAAATTAATATTATCCATCACTGACAATAAAGGGCCAAAAATTGGGAAGTAGGACATTAGATCTAGGGATCATTCTTGAGATTGAGGGAAAATAGCATCCACAGCTCTGTTTTCCATAGGGCATATGAAAAAAAGACTTGCTTTTTGTCAAGAGCTGAGATAAATGTGACTGGAAAAAACCTAGAAGGCAGTTAGATATAATAAGGCAGCATCATTTTTCTTCAGAGTGTATTGTTTGTATCAGTCTTATTTAATAATTTACATAGATTACAAATAGAATGGCACCACCATTATTTCTCATAATTGCCTTGGTCACCATTTCTTGAAGTGTCTTTACTGAATAATGGGGAAATTGTCAAAAGTTTGAATAATGAAAATGGGGAGTTTTTAAACCCAAAATACCTTGATGGATTCTACTTAGAATAATGGAGAAATTGTGAAAATGATCTAATTCATTATATTTCTTCCAGTTTTGAGATGTGAGAGCAGATTCTTATTTTGGCTCAAATGGGATTTGCGATGATTTTTACTTTTATGAATTTTCTAGACCTGATGTAGAATCTCAAAGTAACTTGATTTTGATTCCTTCTTGGTATATTCAGATGTATTCTTATAGTACAGGGGTGTCAAATTCAAGGCCTGCGGGCTGGATCCAGCCTGTGGGGTGCTTAGACCTGGCCCATGGGGCCACCCTGGAAACAGCAAAGGACCAGTTCTCAGCACATCTGCAGCCATCCTGGGCTCCATTTTTGTCAGCAGAGGGTTGCAGAAGGCTGTTAGGCTATTGCAACTGGAAATGGAACTTGGGAGGACTGCACACAGCCTTTATGAGCTCCGTTTTCATGACAGAAAGTTGTGGGAGGCCATCACAGTGAGAAACGGTACTCGGGAGGATGGCATGCAGCTTTCATGGGCTCTGTTTTTGTTGGCAGGGGGCTGCAGGAGGACATCACAGCTGGAAACAAAGCTCAGAAGGGCAGCAGACAGCTTTCACAAGCTCCATTTTTGCTGGCAGAGGGTTGCAGGAGGCAGTTGCAGCCAGAAACGGAGCTCGGGAGCTCATTTTCACTGGCAGAGCACTTGGGCCATTACAGACAGCCCGACATGAATGATGTTGAGCTGGTCACGCCCACCCTGGACATTCCCACTCTGGCCTCCCGAGGTCAAAAACAAACCTGATGTGGCCCTCAATGCAATCAAGTTTGACACCCCTGCTGTAATATATATTCATATTAGGCTCTATTTCAAGTTCATATTGTAGTAACCCAAATGGTATATGGAGGGCTAACCTCATACAGGTGGCAAAACAGTTAAATGTTTGTAGGAAACACTGTTCAACAAAAAATTGTATCCAGGCGGTCCTTGACTTATCACCATTCATTTAGCAACCATTCGAAGTTACAACAGCATTAAGAAAAGTATCTTATGATCAGTCCTCAGACTTATAATTGTCATACAATCAAAATTCAGGCACTTGACAACTGGCATGTACTGTATTTATGAAGGTTCCAGCATCTGAAGGTCATTTGTGACTTTCCCAGCTATCTTCCAACATGTAAAAGTCAATGGGGAAACTGTATTTGTTTAATAACCACATGATTTGCCTAACAACTGCAGTGATGCACTAAACAATGGCAAAAAGGTCATAAAATTAGGTACAACTCATTTGCCTTGCTTAGCAACAGAAATTCTGGTCCCAGTTGCAATCATAAATCCAGGACTGCAGGCAGTCCTCGACGTACAAAAGTTCATTTAGTAACAGTTCAAAGTTACAACGGCACTGAAAAAAGTGACTTATGACCGTTTTGCACACTTACAACTGTTGCAGCATCCCTATGTATAGTAGCAATTGAGATCCTGTAGATGGTGCTAGCAGGACACTGCAGTGTCTAATATCTATATGGGCCTCTTTGCTCTTTTCATGATCTCATTCCCTAACTTTCTTGGGTTGGAAAGTCCTGGACTTTCCGGACTTATAGGTGATCTCATTTTACTAACATCACCACTATTCTTAAGGATTGGTTGGGAGGTTTCACCTGCTGTATCTATTCTCCAATCCTAATGCTGTATCTATGAGGGGATTCACCAATCCGAATGTATCTATGTTGCCTTTGTCTTCTTGTAAAAACCCTATAAAATGCAATAAATGCTGCCCAGGCAGTCAGACATTTTGGCACCCTGCACAATGACTGGTCTTTGAAACCCATCACCCATGGTCATGTCATTTACAATTGGGTGCTTAACAACTGACTCCCATTTATGACGGTTGCAGTGTCACAGAGATACGTGATCCCCTTTTCTGACCTTTGGACAAGTAAAGTACATGGGGAAACCAGATTCACTTAACAACCATCTTACTAATTTAAGAACTGCAGTGGTTTATTTAACAAAGATGGTGACAAAGGTTGTAAAATGGGGCAAAAGTCACTTCACAAATTTCTCACTCAGCAACATAAATTTTGTGCTCAAGTGTGGTCATAAGTTGAGGATTACCTGTATCTTTATTCATTGGCATGTTCATATAACAAATCCTTGAAAAAAACCAGCAAGCAATCCTGTGATAAACATGAGCTTAGGTTGTGAACTATGTGCTGAGTACATTTCAGGGTCCCGAGAGTTTCATACTGAAGTTGATCTTGATAAATTCTGGAATACTGAACTAATCCCCAATCAAAAGGCTGCAAAACATATCATAATTTAGATAAACACTGGGTTTAATTTTTTTTTAAAAAAAATCTTCTGCTGAATTTTTAATTTTAAATGTTTTAAAATGCATCAAAGCAGTACATATTAAAATAAACACAATTTAAAATAATGGGGGGGGGGGGGAATGTATTTGGAAACAGAGAATTTGAGATGGAAAACTGATCGCATATTTAAACATGTATACACTAGATGTGAATGAATGTTTCCCATTCAGAAGGGCATGGGAGTTTCCTAAAAACGTTTGCCACCTTTAAAAACCCAAATTTGCAGTCCAAATCAATTATTTTTCAAATTGCTTAAATTATATTGCATTTCCATCCCCGAGAGCTGCAATTATTGATTTGTTTTTTAAAAAACAAACTTTATTGATTATTCAACTAAAATATCAAACAAATACATACACAACACACAGAAAAAAAGAAAAAAGAAAAAAAACTATAAAAAAAACTAGCAGTTCTATTATCGACAGTCTATGGTTCCTTATTTGTTATCAATATTGGTGACATATTTACAAATATATTTTATTGCAAATATATAATTACTATCTCTTTTACATTTTGCAGTACTTACTATTATATTTTCTATTTTTGTTCTATTCAGTCATACCAGCATTCTCAGTTTCTATAATATTCTGATGTTTCTTTTTCCTTAAGTGCAAAAGTTAATTTATCCATCTCTGCACAAGCTGTTATTTTCTGAATGACCATTTCCTCTACTGGAATTTCTGCTTGTTTCCAACACTGTGCAAAGGTTATTCTGGCTGCAGTAAGAATGTGCAGTATGATATATGTGGCTTTTTTAGAAAATTGTCCATTAAATATCCCCAGTAAGAAGAATTCTGGTTTTAATTCAATTTGCTCTGGCGTTATTTCCTCTAACAATTTTTTTATTCTGTACCAGTATCTTTGGGCTTCAGTGCAGGACCACCACATGTGAAAAGATGTTCCGTGTTTCTTTTTACATTTCCAGCAATTCAGATTCATATTAAGAGATGTCTTCGCTATTCTCGAGGGTGAGAGGTGCCATCTATAAAACATTTTATAGGCATTTACTTTATATGTTGCTGATTTTGTAATTTTATTATTCCTGGTCCAGATCTTTTCCGATTCTAATAATGTAATGCTACATCCTATGTTTCTACTCCAAGCTATCATGTTGCCTTTGACTACTTCTTCTTCTAATTCTATCTCTAATAAATAATTATAAAATTTAGTTATATTTTTTTATCTGGGCCTAATAGGATTTTATCTAATTGTTGTGGCTTAGCATAAATTCCAATTTTTTTCTAACCCTGACTGTATCTATTTTGAATTTGCAGATAATCCCACTGGTCTACTTGTAGCCCTTGTTCTTGGAGATCTTGCCATGATTTTAAAGTTCCTTGTGCATCAAGAATGTTTTTGTATTTTATCATTTTGTTAAGATCTAAATTATTTGGATGTATCATCGCCTCCATTGTTGAGATCCAGATTGAGATTTTTAAATAATGCTTTTTTTAAATTCCAATTAGCCAATAAGGAGTTTCTAATTATATGTCTGTGGAAATAATTCTGTTTGATTTTTCCAGTGTCCCATAAAAATGCATGCCACCCCACCCCCTGTAAGTCATGGCCTTCTAGAAATAGGATTCTTTTATTTGACAAGTTTACCCACTCTTTCAGCCAAAGTAAGAAGGCTACATTATAGTATATTTCCCAATTTGGAAGTGCCATACCTCCCCTGCTCTTCATATCTTGCATTGCCTTTAAATCCTCATTTTTTCCCTTGCCAAATAAGTTTGGTGGTTATCTTGTTAAATTCCACAAAATATTTTTTATGTATTTTTATTGGTATTGTTTGGAATAAGTAAATAAATTTGGGCAGAATATTCATTTTTATAGTGGCAATCCTCCCTAGTAGGGAGATTTGCAATTTGACCCATGTCTCTAAATCTTTTTTGACTTGTAATAATTTATTATGATTATTTTCTATTCGAGTTTTGCATTGAGCCATCAGCCAAATTCCTAAGTATTTAACTTTTTTTACGATTTGTAATCCCATTATCCTTTCCAATTTTAATTTGTTTTTCTGTCAGATTTTTAGTTATTCATTTCGTTTTTTCCCTGTTGATTTTAAGTCCTGCAACTTTCCCAAATTGATCTAACTCTTTCAGTAGTTCTTGACCTGTTTCAATAGGTTCCTCTATGAAAAAAAACATATGACATACTCCGCAAATGACTGTAGTTTGTATTCTTCTTTCTTAATTTTTAATCCTTTTATTCCTGGGTTCTGTCTAATTCATGTAAGCAATGTTTCCAAAGATAATATGAAGAGCAGGGGAGATAGTGGACATCCCTACCTGACTCCTTTCTCTATTTTTATTGGACGTGTGTATTCTCCATTAATTATAATATTCACCTTTTGTGAGTCGTAAATTGTAGTCACAATGTTTTCAAATTTCAAATTTGAATTTAGGCATTTTCAAATGCCTAAATTCATATTGTAAATTTGTTGAATTAGGAATTGCCAATTTAGGTTGTCAAAGGCCTTCTGTGCATCCAAGAACACAAGGGCTATTTGACAAGAGAGGTTAACCCTGTAACATATTATATTAATTCTAGTAGTGGCCATACACAGCTGATACTTTTCAATAGCAAATGCCAATTTGAGATAACATATTTAGTATAATAGAAAAACAAAAACAAATTTTACAAGAAATGACTTCTATGACTAACACAACATTTAAAACTGGGAAGAAGACTACTTCAATACAAACAACTATGATGATGGCACAAAAGACAATAGAAGAAACTCTACCTGGAGAGAAACAACCTGTCATCACAAATGCTAATATCCAATCGACCCTTCTTACTTTACAAGAATCCATGCTGAAACTTCAGGAAGTAATGATGAAAAATCATACTGAAACAAGAGCTGACACAAATGAATTAAAAGAAGAGATGGGGAACTTAAAGACAGAAATGAAATTAGACAGCTCAAAGCTGGATAAAAAAATTGAAACAATACAGCAAGCACTAGAAAGGAATGAATCAACAATAAAGGAGGTTGAGAAAGAGATGGAACAAATGGAAAAGAAGCTGGAAGTGGTTGGTGAGCAATTAAGAAACGTGAGCAAAGAAATGGATGATTCCTTGGTATATTTGGAAATGGACAAGGCCGCAGCACATTTGAGATTCCAAAACATAATGGAGTCTAAAGAAGAGGATTTGGAACAAGTGATGGCAGGAATATTAGCAGAACTGTTGGAAAAAGATAAGGACGATATCCTGAAAGTCTACAGAGTGAGCACAAATTATGCAAGATGACATAAATATCCAAAAGAGGTCCAGAAGAAGATTTACCAGAAGAAAAGTTTGCAATGTTATATATAAAATTTCTAGAGAAGAAGCAATTACATATAAAGGAAAAGAAATCTTGGTGCTTAAACAAATCCCAAGAAGAGTGAGAGAGCAGAGGCGAGATTATAAATTCTTGGTGAACCAATTAAACCAAAAAGGCATCATATTCAGATGGCTAATTCCAGGTGAGATGTTAATCACATGGGAAGAAAGAAAAATTGAAGTAGATTCCGTGGAAAAAGCCCAAGAATTCTATGAACGATTAGTAGGTCCTGAAGAATAGAGTAGTAGAGATGAACTAGAAACAAATCCGCAAGATGACCAAGACTATCAAAAGAATAGAGATGGGAATTATAGGAACTTGAAAAATATACAACATCAAGAGAGAGAAGAACCGAAGATGCACAATCAGCTACAAAGACAGACAGGAGTAACTACAAGACAAAGAACAAGAGTCAATTAGGTGATGGACAAAGAAAAGAAAATACTGTCAATTAACATTAATTAACAATCAATTAGTTAATCAATTAACATAAATGCCCCAAAACTCTAGGATAAAAAAGAAAAGAATACTAACCAAACTAATTAAACATAATGCAGACAGAATATGTTTACAGGAAGCTCAAATAAGGAAGGAAGAAGAAAAATATCTAGAATGCCCCATGCTAGGGAATTTGTATACATCACCAGCAGATTTTAGGAAAAAGAAAGGGATAGTAGTATACATGAAAGAGGACATGAAAGCAGAGCTAATTTGGACAGACCCCAGTGGAAGAATTCTGGTGTTACAACTTTGGATTAAATCAACTCCAATTCTATTAGTGGTAATTTAGGCCCCTAATGATAACCAAAAGGAATTCTTTAAACAATTACATGGGAAAATAGTGGAATTAGATAAAAGGAATATTTGTATCTTGGGAGACTTCAATGCTATTGTGGACCATCAGAAAGACCATAGTAGCGGAGGGAAAAAGAGGAAAAAAAGAGAACTACTGAAAGCATGTGAGGAAATGATGATTGAACTAAATTTGACAGACGTGGAGGAAATTAAACCCTGAAAAAAAGCAATTTACATTTTATTCCAATCCTCATCAGTCACGAATTGATATGGTGTGGATGAATGGTGAGCTATAAATGAATTAAAAGTGATTGAAATTTACCAAACAAATGGGCAGATCACAATCCAATTCAGATACTGTGGAAAGGTAGGAAGAAACCAAGGAAAAGATGGACTTTAAATACACAGCTAATTAAAGAGAAAGAATTTATGAATAGACTTAAGGTGGAATTAGACTATTTCTTGAAAGAAAATAACAATGAGGCAACTGCAATTATTGATTTGTAATGGTTTATCTAGGTGCACTATGGCTGTGTGGCATGTTTCCATTTTATTTTAATGGTTTCGGATTGAACCTTAGTCAGTCATACCATTTAACCATGTGGAGATTACAGTTTCTCATTGCTAAATACCATGTTTTCCCAAAAATAAGATCCTGTCTTTTATTTTTTTGCCACCAAAAAGGCACCAAGTCTTATTTTCAGGGGTTGTCATTCACTGACTCACCTCATTTTCACATGTTATCCCCAGCCTCCTTTTCACTGTCAGAAGCCTTCAGGAACTTCATCTTTTGCAGCTATCAAGGCTTTCCTGAAGACCTCTGCAGATTAACAGATGATAACAGAGCTCCGGATCAATCTGGAGCTTTGTTATCAGCTACAGAGGCCTTCAGGAAAGCATTGCCAGCCTTGCCAGCTGTAGAAGAAATGGGCCAGCAAGGCAAGTGTTGGGGTGTGCAAGGCCTGGCTACAACTGTCCAAAGATAAGTAGTAGGCAGCTCTATCTCCTCATCCCCACCCGAGCTTAATTTTGACCCGTGCACTCTATTAGGGGAATTAATTATTTTGGGGGTAGGGCTTATATTGGGTGTACATGTAAAAATCAAGCTAGGACTTACTTTCAGGGTAGATTGTATTTTCGGGGAAACAGGGGTAGCTATAGGGATATTAAACATGGGTGATCTCTCCATGACTGCAATTGGAGTAGTCTGGTAGTTCCTACCAGTGAGGAATTCAAAACAAAACAAAAAATTTAGCAGAATTTAAAAGCTAGAGTCACCTCTATGTGCTATGCTTTATAGAGAGGGGGATAAGTCGTTTTTATCTGTCAAACACAGAGGGAAAATTAGCTGCAAAACGAAGGCCTGAACTTTTAGAAACTCCAATTGTTATTTATGTGGTACAGGTGCTGTGTGTTTCTGACAACAAAAAATTGAAGGAAAAGCATTAAAAACCCAAAGCCCAGAGGTAATAGTCTGAGGCCAGGAAAAAGATTAGAAATTGATTATTCCCACTTAGAAGTTATAAGGAAAGTGAAGGCTAGAATCTGTGCAAGTCTTTATTTCTGCCTGCTGAACTTTCAGGCAACTGAACCTCTAGTCTTGAGAGCTGGTTTTATCTATCAAGCACAATGTAGGCCCCTAGAGTAATTTAAGAAGCAAAATCATTGAAGATTTATTGTTTTTTATAAATGGTCGATTGACAGACAGACAGACAAACATACAATCTAATTTTTGTGATATTCTGAAAACATGTTTATTAGTATTGACTATAACACAGCTTATCTGGATAATACTGTTTTCATAAAAATCAATGCCTTTCTAATCTTTACTAAATCTTCTAGATATACATGAATAATAGAAATGGAGAGGGGGAAGGACCATGTTAGGAGGACAAAAAATAGAACAAGCCTGACAGGGTTATTTGAAGAGACCAAATAATGTTTTGGATACTATGGACAAGACAAACCACAGTGGTTTTTTATATTTAGATAGCAAGCGTTAGTCTTCAAAAGCTGGAGGATAAATGAAGAAACTCCTCATCCTTCAAAATGGTTGAGGTCACTTTTTATTCAATAGAGAAATAAAGAATAAATATATCAGCCTAAAAGAAAAAAGAAAAAGGGGGACAGCTCAAGCTGTGGCAATTTCATCCCACTCTCTCTAATTGAAGAGCACAATCAAAATGAGTCCAAAAAAGAAATTTCAATGTACAGCCATTTTAATAGAAGCCACTTTGATTAATTGCTGTGTTTTAGTTCTTTCTCACACATAGAGGAAGTAAAGGAATATGGGACACTCACTCACTCTATCTCTTGATTCTAAGTCTGGATGAAAATTTCCTTCCAGGAAGCAAAATGACAATGCATGATGGGGGAGAGGTGGTAGGGAATTCGTCCATGAAAGTTAAGTTACTTTTAGGCCCTGTCACACTGGCCGACGGATGCAAAACGTTTGTAAAAAGGACACAGCGGACGAGCAAAATGTTCCATCCGTTGTTATCTGCTCTCAAAAGTGCCCTGAATTTGCATAACCAGAGCGGAAAACACGGAAAGGAACGGACGGGGGGAGGACGTAGGGCGGATGGAAAGCAGACGCTCCACGGAAGCCTAGTGGATGGAACCGGATGGGAGCGGATGGCACATCCGCAAGGCTTTCGGGGGAGCACAGCAAAGCGGACGTGGAACGGAAAGAGCAGATGCAGAGCGGATGCCGAGTGGATGAAGCAGATACAGAGCCTAAGCCAAGTGGAAGCCTAGCGGATGCCTAGAGGATACCTAGCGTTCACTGCGCATGCGGGGAGGATGCATTGTGTCAGCCCCACGGATATAAAGGGAAGCAGCTCGCAAGCAGGTCACCATTCAGAGGAAAGACCTGCTTCCAGACACAGCTTGCCAGCCAGCCAGCCAGCAACCCAACAACCATGGGGAAGAAACGGAAGCCTCTGCCATCTGCTGCCAGCCCTGGCAAGAGGGACAGGGCCACCCTCCCACCCCCTGGCCCTGACTCTGCTTCGGCTGGGGCTTCTGCTGCCCGGGCTCGCTCTTCTGGTGCTGGGGCTTCTGCTGATGCTGCTTCTGGAGGTGGTGCTTCTGCTGATGCTGCTTCTGGTGGTGGTGCTTCTGCTGGCACTGCTCCTGGTCCTGCTGGCCCTGCTGGTGCTTACTCTGCTGGTGCTGCTGCTGGTGCTGGTGCTGCTGGTCCTGCTTTTGCTGCTACTGTTGTTGTTGCTGCTGCTGTTGCTGCTGGTGGTGTAGAGGAGCAGCCCCTACAACCTCGAAGCCCCTCTGATGAGGGCCCATATGGCCCTGCCAAAGGGAGGAAGAGGCAGATGCATGAACGGGAGAGGAGGCAATACACCATAGAAGAGGAACATGAGGAGGAGGTGCTGGAGTGGCTGAGGGAGAATGAATATCTTTGGCGGAAGGGACACAGGCTCTATGAAGACACCAAGAGAAAGCAGGCTGCTTGGAGAGAGAAGGCGGAGAGCCTGGGCTACACTTCGGAGGTGCTCCTCGGCTGGTGGAAGCACATGCACACCTGGTACGGGAAGCTGCATCTCAAGAAATCTGGCCAGGCCACGGTCAACCTGACGGACTGGGAGACCTATGTGATGGCCAAGTACAGCTTCTTGGAGGGTGAGATCCGCCACCGAGGAGCAGCCCCTCTCACAACCCTCTCTCTCAGGCAGCCTGCTGAGAGCCAGTCCTCTTCTGGCCAAGAGTCAGCTCCTGTGTCCTGGCAGGTATCTGCGGAGCATGCCACGATGGAGACCCCCCCCCGACAGCTGTTCTAACTGTGGCGGAGCACATGGAGGACCCCCTGACGCAGTGGGAGCAAGGAGAGGGCACTTCCACCACAGCCCAACCTGCATCCACCCCCAGCTCCACCTCCACCGAAAGGCAGAGAGGCAGACCGGAGGGGAAGAACCACACTGTCCTGCTGGAGATCAGGGACACCATTAGGAGCAGCCAAGATCTCCTCTCTCAGCTGGTACACACTGACTCCTCATCCTTCAACCGCAAGCCCTTCCTCAACTACGTCAACCAGACCCTCATGAACATGTCGGAACCCCAGTACCAGGTGGTGAAGGACAGGATCACCGATCTTCTTCACAACCCTCCAGACCAATCTGAACCTGCTCCCACCCAGTTCAGGCCTGCTCCTCCACCCCAGGTGATGTCACTGCCCTTCCAAGGCTTTCCACAGGCCCTCCCCTACCAAGGCTACGGCTACCAGGAGGTCCAGCAGCACAGGCAACCCTTCCCAGTCCAGGCACAGGTACATCGGATGCCACCGATGCCACTGATGCCACTGATGCCACCTACGCCGCTGATGCCACCCAAGGCACCGATGCCACCCATGCCAGTCCTCACCCAGCTGCAGACCAGACAGCCCCACTACACTGCTCCTTCCTCCACCCCACAGCCAAGCCCGGCCTCAGAACATCTGTCATCGGTATTGGGGCTGACACCCCATGTCATGGAGGAAGGGGCTCTCAACATCACGGGGCTGAGCCAGCTATCTGAGAGCTTCCTCAACACACCATCCCCTGTTGTCCTCTTGGGGCCAGGCACCCCAGTGGAGCCTCAGACCAGCACTCCAGCAGCATCCACCTCCACAGCACCTGGACCCTTCACCCCTGAGATGATGGGAATGCTTCAGACTGACGGAGAAGAGTACCAGAGACTGGGTGGCTACCACTTGACTTGGGTCATTTTTCTTTTACAGCTTTTTATTAATAAAGATTATCTTTGCTTCACACACTTGCTTCATTTATTTTTGTCAATAAAGTCTTGGTGGAAACTTTTAGAAATGGTTTAAGCCTTTGCATGTTTGTGGGATGGGTTAAGATAGCAGTGGGGTAGGCAGGGATACCTGTGGAATGAGCAGGGATACCTTTGGGATGGGTAATAGCTGTGGGATAGATAAACCTCCAGTGCATGCACAGTGGGACTGTATGGTCCATCCTCCCAGGTGCCACACCTATGGCCCTTTATTATCAATAATAATGTAATCATTCATCCACACATGTCAACATAAACACAACTCTTTATTAAATGCCCTGTTCACTGTAGGCCCACCCAACATACATGGCCCAATCTCATCAGTGTGATGATACAGGCTGAAGGAAGCATCCATTAATCATCTATCATCCTGTCTTGCCACTCCACTGCTCCAGCTGGGGAGTTGCACCAGTGTCTCAGGAAGTTTCGCTGCTTCTTCCCCTCACGTGAAACTCTGTTGGGGCCTTGCACATCCTTCGTGTTTATCAGGTTTCGCCCTTGCCTCCATTCCCCAGGCTCCATGTCCCCATTGCCTTGTTGGAGGTCTACGAGCCTGTTCTGCAACACTGGGTAGCGGGTGTGCATGAGATTGTGCAGGATGCAAGCTTCCCCAATGCTCCTCTCGGTCTGTGGGCGATGCTGCATGGTGGTGAGAAGTACCTGGAACCTGTTGGCCAGGATGCCAAAGGCGTTCTCCACCACCCGCCTTGCCCTGGACAGCCTATAGTTGAAGATCCTCTCTTCACAGGTGAGGCATCTGGAGGTGTAGGGCTTCATGAGGTAGGTTCTGAGGGAGAAGGCGTCATCCCCCACGATGAAGTAGGGCACATCTTGCATGTCGTTGGGCAGGGGGTCTGGATCTGGGAAGCCCATGATGAGGTTGTGTTCCAGCCCCTCCTTGAGGTGACTGGCATTGTATACCTGGGCATCTGAAGATGAGCCGTTGCCTGAAGCATCGATGTACATGAACTTGTAGTCAGCATCGACTATGGCGAAGAGGATGATGCTGAAGAAGCCCTTGTAGTTGAAATACGTGGACCCTGACTTGGCTGCAGCTTTGCGGGCCACATCTTTTCCATCTATGGCTCCAACGGTGTGGGGGAATTTCCACTTCTGATACCACTGCTCTGCAACTTTCTTCCAGCCTTCTTCAGTGGGGGGGCACTGGAGGAACTCCTCCAGGTATTCTTCGATGATGGCCTGCACCACTTCTCTGACCACAATGCTGATGATGTTGTGTGGCACCCTCCAGCCATACTGCATGCTCCTGTAGGTGGTCCCTGAGGCCAGGTGGCGCAGAGTCAGTGCCACCTTGAGCCCAGGGTCCAGGCTGGGCTGGAAGTTGGTGTTTGCCTTGGTCAACCTGGGTCTCAGCCACTCCACAACTTCATCAAACATGGCTGGAGGCATCCTCATGAAGTTCTGGAATGCACGAGTGTCTTCGTTCCTGAGCTCCACCAGCAGCTTGTTGTACAGTCCATAGTCTGCTCTTCTCCTGATCCATCTTCGGACTCAGACATTTCTTGGCCGCCTCCTTTTCTTCCCGTAGAACAGTTGAAAGAGCCTGTAGATGGCTTCTCACTGTTGCAGAACGATGGTGGCTACCAAAAGGACTGTGTTACGATCCATGGTGGACATCAATAGATGCTGTTGAAGAGCAAGAGCCAGATGAAGCCTGCAGAGGTCTGCACAGCAGGGCTGCTGGACTGAAAGTGAGATCCAGGTGAGTTCCTCCCCCTTTTTATCGGCAATATAGGTTTTCCACTAGGTGTCCTTTTGCATCCTCTAGGCATCCTCTAGACATCCTTAATATCCGAGATAGGTCCCCTCTGCAAACGTTTTTTCCATTTTAAATGCTTTCTTTGTGAGCTGCATCCGCTTTCATCCTTTCTCCGTCCATGCTACTAATTCTGCGCATCCGTTCCGCATCTGTTTTGCTTCCTCCCTGTGTCCGTTTTCCGCTGGAGCGGATTTGAGTTGCGTGGATGCGCAGCGGATGCCTAGCGGATATAGCGGACGCATAACGGATGACGATGGATGTAGAACGGATGTTCCCTGTATGCGTTGCGGATGCAGAATGGACGCGTTGGATACATTTTCCGCTCAAAAAGTTTTGAGCAGCTCAAAACTTTTTGAGCGGATGGAACCTCAGTCGACGGATGCTAGATGGATAGAGAGGATGAAAAATGGAGGCAGTGAATACAGAACGGATGAATTGCGTTAACCAATGGATAGCAAGTGTTTCTCTCCATTTTACATCCTCTCTCCATCCGTTGGTGCAGTGTGACATGGGCTTTAGTTCTTGTTCAAGAATTCAAAAGCATACAAAGCAATGAAAACAAAATGAAGTTGGCTTATCCCCATTTGAAGATGCATGTGTTTATTCTTCTGTGTGTTGGCACACAGGTATGTTTTTAATTATAAAGTTCTGACAATGATGCAAGTCTATGTGTATGTTTCTGCACCTTTTTGACATTTTAATTTAAGCAGACTATAGACCAGGCATGTCAAACTTGATTTCATTGAGGGCAGCATCAGGGTTAAGTTTGACCTTGGGGAACCAGGATGTGTGTGGCCAGCTCAATGTCACTCATCGAGGCTCCATTTTCAACTGTGTTGGCCTCCTACAGCCCTCTGCCACAAAAAATGGAGGTTGGGGAGGTGACGCGTCGCCCACCCAGGCTCAGTTTTCATTGGCAAAGGCACCGTGGGCCAGTTCTTTGCTGTTTCCAGGATGGGCCCGCAGGCCAGATTTAAGCATTAAGCTATTATATATAATATATTGTTATTAACTAAAATACATGAATGTTAAACAAATCTGGTTTTCCCATTCCCCCTTCTGCTTGTTGACAGCCAGCTGAGGAAAATCACAAATGGTGATTTTGGAATGAATGAATGAATGAATGAAAATGAGCTGGAAGGGACCTTGGAGGTCTTCTAATCTATCCGCTTTCTCAAGCAAGACAACCTTTATCATAGGATCGCCTATGATTTCTGGAGGTAAGCTTTTCCACAGGTTAATTGTTCTCACTGTTCGGAAGTTTCTCCAGGTTTATTTTATTAATTCTTTGATTAGTTTCCAACCATTATTTCTTGTCCTTCCCTCTGGTGCTTTGGAGAATAATTTTACCCTCTCTTCTTTGTCAAGTAATATTGCCCCTCAAATACTGGAATACTGCTATCATGTCATCCCGGTCCTTCTTTTCAATTGATTAGACATACCCATTTCCAGTGGGCTGAGTCCGGCCTACAAGCTTTGAATTTGACACCCCTGCTCTAGACAATGTATAGATGATAATAACTTCAGAAAATGATGTAATATAATTCAGTAATTTTGATATCAATTGCTACACAGCTCCACAATTGCTATTCAAAGACCTTCTGGAAAAGACAGTCTTCACCACCTTCTGGGATGCCCAAAGAGTGAAGGCCATCATCTTTAAAGAAGGATTGATTAGTCCATTGAAGAATATCTACTCAAAGATCATCAATGGAATATCACCTCTCACACCTCCACATAGGCATAGACATTTTGCAGGCATTCTCTGGTCCTCTGAGTCAGGCAAGCATAATTGATCCTGTAAAGCTTGTCTCAGATACCCAGTCTTATGCCACAATTAATATTAATGAATGGGAAAATGACCAACATCAACTTTGAAGTTCTCTCTGTCCGTGTTTTTGGAAGGCACATAGGTTGAGAAGCAGGAATGGGAAAAAAAAAACAACCCTTGGAATTCAGCCTGATTATAAAATCTCTTTGTGAAAAATCAGTTCAGAACTTCAGCCAAAATAGTCTATTTCTTTTCCAGCAGGGCATCAAAGAGGAAATCCAGATAGAAAGGCAGAGGATAGGGAAAGAGAGGGAAAAAGAAGAAAGAGAAGGAGTTACAAAAGGAGGAATGAGTCTGAGAGAAAGAAAGAGAAAAAACAATAGTAAAAATAAAACAGAGACATTTGCCATCCTAATTGGGGGCTTGATCCTATCCATTTGTCTTTTTCATATTTGGACACTCTCTGCATGCAAAATCAGACATATCATTCCCTAGAAAATGAAACCATTGGCGCATTAAGATGCTTCTCGCCTTGCTGTAAAGAAAGGATTCGTGGAGGCTGTGAAAACAATGCGGTAACACAGGACAGGTTAACAGCAAGGCCAAGCCACTCAATTTGCTCAGCAGTGTGCAGGTATCTTACATTCACTTCTGTTCAGATTAGAACAGATCTGCTTCTGTTCATATTAGAAAGTCATCACTCTGCAGTTGGTTTTTAGATGCTTTCCTAAAAACAGAGTCACATAACAATTACAGGAAGTTCTTGACTTATAAAAGATTGCTTAGATTTCCCCCCAAAATACTTAAATGCAAAAATACAGGTGCCCCAGGCATGAGTGACATCAAGCTGGCCACCCACACCCTGGCCATGCCCCCACCTTCCTGAGATCAAACACAGCCCTGATGCGGCCCACAATGAAATCAAGTTGACCACCCCTGTTATAGAGGTCCGTACAATGAAAGGACATTCAGTCCTTTATAGACTTTGGGCAACTCATAACAAGATACAAGAAAGAGCATCACATTCCTCTAATGAAGATTTCATTACAATTATCTTTTTTGAAATAAATGCATATAGGAAAATTTATTTCCTGCATGAGAATTGGAAAGACAAAAGTGATTTGTTCTCTACATGACACTAATGAAGTACCTCAACCTTTAACACAGAGATTATTCATTTTTCTTCCCCCTTTTTACTGCATTAAAGTTGTGTGTGCTGGTCATTGTTTCTATATTGTGGTGAGAAATTAATCATTATTCTGAGTAGCAATCACGAGTTAAAAAGTTACTTTTGTTTTCTTACTTTCCAAAGGCTGGAAATATGAAAAAAAACACAGGATGGAAAAGTTTGTGAATAAAAGGATTTGTAGGTGTGTATTCATGTACATATTGTGCCATATTCCCTTTCAGGTTTTTGCAAGGAATAAATGTAGTAAGCAGAAGAAATTCAAACAAGGGGATAAGAAAAAAGAAAAAGAAATCTTATTAAATGTAGTTAGTCTTACATTTTTCTCCTTCCATTCAGGACCCATTCATTCTTGAACCTGTCTCTATATATTACAACACACAATTCTCAAATAGTCCCATATCCTTGCATTAAATTTAGTTTAGGTTCCTTCTCATATATTCAACTATTATTTTTTTAATCTAAGAAAGTGTGCAGAAGTACACTTTTCATATTTTTTTGAAAAAAAATTATTCCTAATAACATACTACAAACTGTCTGTCTACCAGCATTTGGGTGTCAATTTTTGGTATCGACTTCCTTATATTTAGTAAACAGTTCACCAAAAGTCACAAAAATACCTACTTTTCCTAAGTTGTTACCATGTATGTGTAACTTGTAAATATTTATTCTATTTTTCATCTGAAATATAATTGTCTTATATATTACATTAATTTTCAGATTCATTTCTTTGTGGCATCATACAATCTAACTAGTATTCCCTGCATATTGTTTAGGATCACAGCCAATTAAACGGTATCAGTTACAAAAGAAACATACAACTTTCACATGCCCAACCACACACCTCTAGGGTCAGCTCAATTTATCCATAAAATATAAAAAAGACACATCTTTTTAATATTCATAAATAAGGTTAGCATTAATATTTATGATTTGTGGATATACTATATTTTTTGGTCTATAAGATGTACTCCCCCCCCAAGTGGGTGGAAATGTCTGTGCATCTTATAGAGTGAATGTTGCTGAAGCCCCACCCACTCATCAGTCCCAACCCTTTGGTCTCTTTCTCCCACCAATTTGCCTCCTTGCAGAAAACAGCAAACAGCCTGGTCAGCTTCAGCACAGCCTGATTAACATGAGCAGCTGATTGGCAGTTGGATTGGCCTCCCAGAATACCACCCATCAGCTGTTGCAGGCTGTGGGGATTGTTTCCGCCCATCGCCACCATCGCCCATTGCTACCATCGCCTATCGTAACCTCCGCATACCCCATTTTTAGTCTCTGCGCATCCCGTTTTCAGCTACCATGTGCCCCTCGGTGTGTCCTGTTTTTGCCCTCTGAGAGTCCTGTTTTTGGCCTGTTCCAGGCAGCGGGGATTAGTGGTGATAGGTGGAAGTGGCAATTCCTGGAATGGGCCAAAAACAGGATGCGTGGAGACCAAAAATGGGATATGTGGAGGCAGCCTGGAAAAGCTGATGGATGGTATTCTGGGAGACTGACCCAACCGCCAATCAGCTGCCTGTGCTAAATTAGGCAGTGCTGAAGCTGGCCAGGCTGTTTGCTATTTGCTGCAAGGAAGCAAATTACTGGGAGAAAGAGGCAGATTCCCCCGCACCTTGTTTTCCTCCTCTAAAGCTAATGTGCATACTCTAGTCCAGAGTGTCTTATAGTTTGAAAAATACGGTACATCAATATAACGATTCAGTGACATTGTGATTGCCAGGATTCATCAACTTAATAATTATCATAATAATACAAATCATGATGTTTTGAAGCTCATCTTTCTCAGAAAGATGAATCAGCTTAGCTACCACATTAACCTAACAAAATCATCAAGCTTCAAAAGATTTTGTAGCACCATTGTTCAAGAATACCCGGATGTTTCTCTATTCATTGGCTTTTAACACCACCACCACCAGCAACAAGAACAAAACCCAGGCCAATTTTTAAGCATCTCGCATCTAAAATTGGATCAGATGCCAACAACATGAAAGAATAATAAATGCTCTATGTGGCCCTTACTGCCCCAGAAATTCAGTTGATTTCCTGTTTACTAGTGAATGACCAATGAGTGAGGGATGTGGCAGTGAAGATTTTGCTGTTGACATTCTCTACTTATTGTTATAATTCTCACTTTTTTTTGGTGAAACTTCCATGTTTGCCTGGTTGTGAAAAATGATAGATAACCAGTTGGATAACACATCCTAAACTGGTTGGATACATGCATATGTTTATTCAAAGGATATACTTGAAATATTAGATTTTTTACTGAATGCTAATTCAGTGATACTGTCTACAGGAAGTTCTTGACTTATGACCACAATTGTATTGACTGTTTCCTAGTATGATTTGATTGCTTATTGTACCCTATGATTATTATTTAATGTTGTACCTTATGATTCTTGCTTCTTGACGAATGTATCGTTTCTTTTATGTACACTGAGAGCATTTGCACCAAGACAAATTCCTTGTGTGTCCAATCACACTTGGCCAATAAAGTATAAAGTATAAATTGAGCCCACAATTTCCATTGCTAAGTGAGACAGTTGTTAAGTGAATTTTGTTCCATTTTACAACCTGTCTTGCTATACTTGCTAAGTGAATTACTGCAGTTGTTAAGTTAGCGGCATGGTTGCTAAATGAAGCTGCTTTCCTCATTGACTTTGGTTGTTAGAAGGTTGCAAAAGGTAATGATATGATCTCATGATACTGCAATTGTCATAAAAGTGAGTTAGTTGCCATATTTTCAAATTTTGATCATGCGCCCATGGGGATCCTGCAATGGTTGTAAGTGTGAAAAATGGTGATGTCACTTTTTTTCACTGCTGTTGTAACTGTGAACAGTTACTAAATGAATGGCTGAAAGTCAAAGACTAACTGTGCTTATCTGCTTTTAGGCCCAGGCGCATGGCCAGTAGACACTTCTGTAGGATAGTCAGTATACCAATGTGCCTTGCAAATGATCTGCACAGGTCTACATTTACATAATATGTCTCTCTCTGTGTGTGGTGTGTGTGTGTGTGTTTGTGTATATGTATATGTTTGTGTATGGCCATTAGACACTTCTGTAGGATAGTAGGATAGCAATGTGCCTTGTGAATGATCTCCATAGGATTAATACACACACACACACACACACACACACAAAGTTATAAAAGAGAAGTGAGCCACCTCTGAATTCACCAACCATATAGAAAAAGTTATATGTCTTAAAAACACTCCTATGTATTTCATCAGCAAATACAATCCTTTAACTCTATAAAAGTCTGACCTCCTGCTGAAACCCAAGCACCATGATTTAGAGTACCTTCTTGATTGTATCCAGCATAGATCTCCCTCCTTGCCAGGGTTTTGAATTCTTCCTAATGCATGTCAAGCTAGCCATACTGTGCCACTTTCGGTCTTCCAGCTTCTTATGAAAAGCATTTGCTAGCAACAACACGGTATCATATATGTAAAGGTTGGTAATCTGTCAAAGAGATTAAGAATTGATTATAAGTAACTAGAACCCACATGCTGCCAGAATTCAGAGGTAGTTTGTCTCAGCTGTCACCACTCAAGCTTTCAGGAACTTAAATGTAATACCACAATAGATTGCTTCACATTTTACAAACCACTCAGGCCCTGAAGCTGTTACATGATTGCTAGTTAATTCAGTTGGCATTTCGTAAGTGGAGGCATGTTCTTGGCTGCTACTTGAAATGTTACAATTTTTCTATCCTAAGGGTTATTTCAGTGCATGTCAAGGCTTTTGTGGTGTCTTGATAAGGTCTGGTGTCTGTACACTCATGAAAGAACAGCACACAGCTTGTTCTCCAGATATAAGTCCTAATTGCACCAAGACATCCTTCTGATTTCCAAAATACAGTTAAGGAGTATGGAAGAAAAACTTCTACACCTCATTATCTGTGAGTTTCATATTTCAGATTAATATTCCTGACATATACAATATTTCAAAGAGGAAAGGAATCCTTCAATATAATTTCATGTCCAAGTTCTAATATTCTGACATGCATATTTACAGAGACAAACAGAGAATGTTGGTTATTTCTATCATACAATTCCAATGAACAGGTATTGCATGATGATTTTTACAAAATTGAAGTGGCTTCCTATTTTTTCCAGTTCTGAGCTAGATTTGGGCATTCTACATTTTACTGTCCAGATGAATTATTCTTAGTTAAGGAGCTACTAAGAAACTGCCAGATAGATTGGAAGGAGTGGTCAAGCGAGCACTTAGATTGGAATCCTTGTGCAGCTAGCTGTAAGTGGCCTAAGCTTCACCTTCCTCAAGATCCATAAAGCTTTAGTTGGTCATTCTCAAGGGAAGGTAAGCAATTTGGGCATTTTTTGTAACATAGGTGGTAGACAATAAAGTTATTGACAGTTGTTACTCATGGGTATCTCTGGTTGATTGTGCCTGACAACTGTTGAATCAAATACACTTCTTAGCAGAGTCATGGATAAATGCTTTCCATATTGACATTTTGGCCAGGTACACAGAATCGATTTCAGACCAGTAAATAAATATCAAATTAGTTTTTTGCTTGTTTGTCTGTTTTGGTTTTTTTCAAAATCATCATTTTACATTGGGGTAAAATTCATGTTCACATTTTTTGTGTGCTTGAAGGCAATCATTCAGAATGAGAGGCATGGAAGTAGTTTAAATCTGTATAGATCTCTGTAAATGAATGAGCTTCTCAGCCATTTTAATATTGATTCATTTTAATATTTCAGCATAGTTTTCTTTTTAAAAAAATAATGCCTTTATATAAGCAATGATAATGGATACTGTAGGCATTTAGGATTTACAATTTGGTCCATTAAAGAAACTTCTAGATTGTGATTATCAAACCATAAACAACAGTTTAAATACATATAGCCCTATAATCAACTTTCTTTCTATAAATAATCACTTCGTTTTAGAGAAGGAAAGAAAAGAACATGATTATGAGAGAGGAAGAGAAAAGGGAATGAAAGAGAAAGATCTACTTGGAGTAGCATATAGTTTTTTATCAACATCTACCTAAAAGGATAGAATAGGACAAAAGTTTTTGATAGGAACAAACCCCAAAAGGAAAAGAAAAGAAAAGAAAAATATTCCTTCTAGCTTTTAGAGAGTTGGCAATCAAAAGTCTCTAGGCAACTCAGTTCTTATCATCATCATCCTAATTTATACCTAGACTTTGTAGAACTAATCTTTTTTAAAAATGAAGCATTTTGTCTTTTGCATTAAGCAAGCAAAGTTATTAAGATCATTGGCAACTTCTCCTAATAAAATGATTAAAAAAGCAATTCCTTAGTTTAGAGGAATACTGGGACATTCTCAAAGTTCATGTTGATTCATATGTTGGGGCTAAGGAATGAAGGGCATGAACAAGGTCTCTTGCAGCATTTTACTATGAGCAAATTACTTATCTTCAACTTATATTATTACTTATATATTTTGCAACTCTTGCACGGCTGTCTCATCTTTGAAGATCAAAACATCAGTTTTTGAAGCAGCCAAATAAGCCTTGCAAAGGAGGTGGCTGCTTTTATGATTCATGTAGAAGTGTTTGTTCATGCTAATGTTCATTATGAAAAACTTTTTTAGTGTTCTGCACAACTTTATCATATAGCTGTTCATTTAAAATCATTCTTATACAAGTAGTCCTCAACTTACAATCAATTGAGACAATGAAGATGCTTATAAGGAAGAAGTGAAGGCTCTTGTGGACTGGTGCAATAAAAGTAACCCGGATTTTAGAAAGCCAGCATAGTCATACTCCACTCAGTATCAAGGATGCAGCTATAGAGGTGGCCAATAATATTAAGTATCTGGGGGTGCAGATAACTAACAATCTGAACTGGTCTTTCCACACATCATCCTTAGTGAAGTGTGCAAACCAGCACCTGCATTTCCTGCATTGGATGAGGAGAACACATCTTTCTCCTTCTGTCCCAGACACTTTCTACAGAGGCACAGTTGAGAGCGTTTTAATAAACTGCATCACTGTTTGGTTTGGTGGCAACAGCACCTCAGATAGAAAGTCCCCACAGAGAGTGGTAAACACAACCAAGAAGATTATAAATTACTTCCTGTTATTCAGAATACTGCTTATAAGTGCCATGTGCTTAGAGCTCAAAGCATTGTTGGAGACTCCACACCCACCCACTTTATGGTTTGTTTCTGTTTCTGTTTTCTGGGATGGAGGTTTCGAAGTATTTCTAGCAGGACTACTAGATTCTGTACCAGCTTTGTTCCCCTATGTCCTCCTGTCTGGTAAACTTGCAAGATTCGTTTTTCTCGCCATGTACATCTGAACGAGACTGTGTTATTTCTCTGTGTCATATAATATATGTGGATATATACATAATTAGGTATATATGTATGCATTTATTTATTATGTCATGGTGATGGTATTGCATATTGCCAGTGGTGACCCTTTGAGAGATGCATGCAATGAAATTTCTTTTTAATGTATGCTGATTAATGTGCATTCAAAGTGAAAATAGTTATTCCAAGTCAAAGTCTAAATCATTTAATATTAATGACAGCAGTGCTTACTTAATGACCATTGCTTTTGCTAATGATTGCTACAAAATATGTGGAAACATTGAATCTGGTTATGTGATGCCTCAACTTAGGAGCACAGTTACAGTTCTCAGTTGAGCACTACCTATATTTCTTCATTCAACATAAAAAATTGTTAGAGCCAAGAAATAGATATTTTAAGTCTGTATGTATATTGTAGATAAGCACTTGGCATCACTGTCAATCATCAGGAATTCATGTATGCTAATTTATTTTACATTAATTTTTATATCTCATTTTTTTCCATGTGACTTTAGAATACTGTATTAATCACAGTAACCTCAAAGCATATTATATTTGGGGAATTGGAATTCTGCATCCTATATTTATCGTGGCTGCATGTAATCAAAAGTGGTTGCTTAATGTCCTGTATAATTCAGCAAAAAGCAATTGGTTTAACATGCATTTTTTTTCAGAGGTTTCAGAATAGAAGAAATAGGATAATGGAATGGAATGGGAATAGCCAATGAACTGATCTCTTTTATATTTGCTTTTTCAAACATTCAAGAGACAGATGGGGAAAAAAAATCTATAGAATTATTCTTTTTTAGTGTGGGAATTAGCCATGATTAAAGATAGGACTGATGACAATTTCCTTTGGCTATATTTGATTGCATTGCTTGGGTTTCTGAAACTACTGTTAGCCAGTGAGCTGAACATGGTTTTGTCATAGGTCATCTATATTGACCACAATGAAAAGATCTGCCAGCAGAGTTAGTTTTTCAATATATATATACTATCATACTGTAGTTATAACTACTAAACATACAGAATTTAGAAATAGACAAGGTCTAGTGAATGCACAACATAAAAGACAGAAATGAAATGGATACTTAAGATTGAGTAGTTAGAGCAAAAGAGATATGAAAAGGTGTTAGTGGAATCCCCACCAAATCAAAGATTATGTCTCCAACCTACTTTAAACCTTAAACTATTCCTACAGATTTGACAAAAAGGATAATTAAATTCAGGATTTAGAATGAACAGAGCAATCAAATAACAGTGTAGGAAGGGACTTTGGAGGTCTTCTAGTCCAACCCCTGCCCAGGTTCCATTCTCTTCATGTAGATGTAGTTCCATTGAAGACTACATGCTGAATGAGGTTTGTCAGCTGGTTTGAATGATCTGGTGATGATGCTATCTATCCCACATATTTCTATCTTCCCAAGAAGTAGGTTGTGAAGTCAAGTATCATTATATTTCCTCCCTCCCTCCCTCCTTTCTTTCTTTGTTTCTTTCTTTGTTTCTTTCTTTCTTCTTCATGATGTTGGTCATAAAACATCAAAAGTATTTTTGAAACCTAGTTAGGAATTTTGATACCCCTATCTCTGCAAGAAACTTTCATCATCCTTTGATTTGAGGCAGTGCAGCTGGAAAAGATTGAAATAATGGCCCATGCTATTTGCCAAAACTTTTTGCCCATATGTCAGAAGAATATGTTATGTATCACATACAATACCATGTATTATATTTTGCATTCAACGAATCTCCATTTGGGAATTCTTGGCAGGACTGCCCAACTATAATAACCTGAACATTCTTAATTACCATATAAAGCAAAATATTTAGAAAACAAGTGTATCGTTTAGACAAAAGTTATACAACAACTATAGATGTTGAGTTTCATAGATCTACTTAAGCTTATGAAATAATGAATAAAAAAATAAAATATTTTAAATAGTGTAGTAAAAACATTTAACACCTTAAAATATCCTTGTTATGATTACAAAACTCTATAAATTCACAAAAGTTAATGGCCAACTCTTCACTGATAGTCTTAACCTGTTAACCCGTTTTGCAAGAAAAAAATGTTTGAGATCGCCTGAAATAAGTGGAATGGTGTGCAAAACTCTATTTTGGTGGGGGAAAAAAGCAAAACATTTTTTTAAAATATATGAGTTTAGAGTTGCTTTTGTTTTAATTTGGAATTTTTATCTTGAGATGACTTATCATTTTGAACATCAATTTCCCTTGTAGTCTGGCATCATTAATGTAATATTACATGGGTAGAGATTTCAGCTGAATGGCACTTAAGATGAGAAATCTGATTTTAATTGAAAAGCCTGGCCCGTTTGAGCAGGTTTTCTGATCAAGGATATTTGCAAAACAAATGAAAGCAGATATTGATCTCTAGAAAGCTGTGAATATATGTGATTTCATTATGGACTGTGCAGGGGAGTGTATGTGTGTGTTTATGTATGCATTTGTATCAGATGGATTCAACCAGTGTCATTACTGGTTCGATGACTATGTTTTGTGCGCGTGTAAAAACCCTTAAGCTGTGCCTCCTGGACAGCTGAAAAGCACTGCATGCAGGTGTGCAGCATTTAAAAAGCCACTTTTTTCCTGTTTTTTCAGGAAAAACCGTGCCGCGCAAAGCAGCTGAGGTTGAAAAAGCAGGAAATAAAGGACAGGTAAGACAGGCAGGCGGGTCAAACAGGAGCAAACACAGAACTGGTTCTATGTCTGTTGCTCTTCAGAGCTACTGGTTCTATAGAGCCGGGCAGAACTGGTAGCATCCTACCCCTGATTTGTATGTTTGAGTTTATGAATGTCTACTTTAGTGCATTAGATGGTAAAATTTCATTACATAAAAAGCTTTCCTCATCCACCTAAGTAATGATTATAGCATAGGATCAGAAAATACCTCCATATTTTGAGAGAAAGGGTCTTTTGGGTCACAAAGTGATGAAGATATTCGGTGGTTCCCACGGAAACAGCGCTGACTGATGTTCTGTGGTACAGGAAAGCTCTGCCGAATAATTGTTAATCTTCCAATTGACTTTCTCACCAGATCCTGTACGTCTCCATCATTGATTTCCTGTAAGATAAAGCACAGAATATTTGGAAAATTAAAAATACCTGCTGTAAGGTATAAGATGTGGGACACATGTAGGGCACACTTTGTATAATAAGCTGAAATATCTATCCATATCCAAAAAGCTTGTGCTTTACAATTTTACAACTTGAAGCAGGAGTGTCAAACTCGGTTTCATTGAAGGCTGCATTAGGGTTGTGTTTGACCTCAGGAGGCTGGGGGAACATGGCCAGGGTAGGCATGGCCAGCTCAACGTCACTCATCAAGGCTCCATTCCATACTGGCCTTCTGCCAGTAAAAACAGAGCCTAGGCGGGCTTGCGTGCAGCCTCCCTGAGCTCCATTTTTGCTGGCAGAGAATTGCAGGAGGCTGGCACTGTGGACCAGTCTTTTGTTGTTTCCAGGGCGGGCCTGCAGGCCAGATCTAAGCACCCCATGGGCCGGATCTGACCCATAGGTCTTGAGTTTGACACCCTTGAGTTAAAGCTTAATGGAAACTATAGCCAAGGAGAACCCAAAGGAAATTCACTTTATAGATTTTTTTTTTTTTCATATACATGAAGGCAAAGAAGCAAAATAAGTAGGAGAGATATTGGAGACACTGAAAGCAGAGACATATAGAGAGAAAGGATAAGATAATAAACAAGACAACTGTCTTCTGTGACAGAGAATACAGGACAAAGTAATGTCAGAGCATTTCCATCTCCCAGGGCAATATATGGCAGACCTCAAAGTGACTGTTTGGGGGAAAAAACAGGACTTTAAAGACAGCATTGAAGAAGAAACAGCTGAATAGCAAAAAGGTTTCTGGCAATCACAGAAGGTTTCAACCACTACAATAATTTTGAATACTTTACAATTATTAATTGTACAATTATTAATTTTAAAAAAGAAACAAGAAACAAGCACAGGAAAAGTTAAAAAAAATTGTTTTTAAAAAAATCATGGATTTATCTTGTAATATAACTGAAGTGCACTAACCCACATAGACAAAAATGCTTGAGGTGATCTAACATGGATAAGTGTGGTTTGGAAATGGAAAAAAAAACTGTTTTGAGTTCACTTTGATGTTGTGCATAGGATTAAAACAGGACAGTGTTATCACTTTTTGTCCAACCAAGATGGTTGTCAGGGCAATTGGGCATATGGATAAGCTCTGATTTAATGAAGAAGATTATATGTGTTCACTGACTTGAGTTATAATAAAAATAATAAAGGTAAGATATAAATAAGTTCTTGATAAGAAATAAGAAATTGTTCAAAAAGCTGACTTTAAGGTACTAGTAAGAATCCTCCCTATTAAACTATAGAAAAACTAAACTGCGTTGATCAGATGAAGTCTTGAGTATTTTGTTTAGTTCTGGGTTTTAAGAAGGATTTTTCAAGAAGGACTCAGAAAAACATCAGCAGATTCAGAAAGGCAGTGAAAATGATCAGGGACAAATTAAGTTTTATGAAGAGAAATTGAAGTAATTAGGCATGCTTAGCCTTGAAAAGCAAAGACTGAAGGGAAATGTGATGCTGCCTTTCAAATACTGAATGGACATCATGCAAAAGGTATGAGGTCTTTTCATGACTAGGACATGTATAATAGATTTGAGTTGCAGAAAATCTGCAGAAAAGCAGATTCTAACTGAATGTTAAGGGAAAAAAGAAAACCTTCTTACCAGTTACAGTAGCTTAATCATGGAATTAGCTACCTAGTAAGGTTATTATTATTATTGTGGCTAAGATACTGAGCTTATCAATCAGAAAGGCCGGCAGTTTGGCAGTTTGAATCCCTAGTACCATGTAATGGAGTCAGTTCCCATTACTTGTCCCAGCTTCTGCCAACCTAGCAGTTTGAAAGCATGTTAAAATGTAAGTAGAAAAATAGGGACCACTTTGGTGGGAAGGTAACAGTGTTCTGTGCACATTCGGCATTTAGACCATGGAGACATCTTCAGACAGCACTGATTCTTCCGCTTTGTAACAGAGATGAGTACTACCCCCCTAGAGCTGGAAACAACTAGCACATACGTGCAAGGGGAACCTTTACCTTTATCTAGCATTGTTACAATAGTCAGGAGACCACAATGCAAGTGCAAAACATAGTTTGGATTGCCAAGTTAACAGTCTTGTTGTGGGACATGCTTGCACACTTCCCAAGGTGCACCACAGGCAGGCAAGGTGGCTTCAGACCAGAGGGAAAGACAAGGGTTCTTCCTCCAGGGTCACTCAAGGCCACATCATTTCCTGGAGCTGCCTCACAAATGGCAACTGGGATAGTTCAGAGCCATCAGGAATCTGACTGCCTACACATAGCACCAACTGCTCCCTGCTGAAGCGGTACCTATTTATCTACTTGCATAGAATATGCTTTCAAACTGTTAGATGGACAGAAGCTGAGACAAGTGACTCATCCTGCTATACAGTGCTAAGACTTGAACTGCCAGAGCAGAGACCATTTCCAGCATCCTTAAGCTACTTAAACTATGGCTACTAATCCATACCTCTAAACATAATGAGTAATGGACTGCTTTTCACAGAACATTTTTACAGAACATTGCCAGTCAAACCTGTTCCTTTACGGTAGTCTTTTATTTCCTTCTTGATATTTTAAAATAAATAAAAAGTGTTTTAAATCCCACTCAACTAATATTTTTAATTTGGATTCTGATTAAATCCAGGAGTTAATCACAAAATTCAAATTAGTTATATATTTTTTATTTTGGCAGGGAAGAACATGATTAATTCATGGCAAGATTTATCCACATCAATGAAGCAAATAATCATATGTAAGAAAATAAGAAAAAGAGTGGTAGTAATTCAAAGTTATTTTTCTTAGCTGATTATATAAATATAATTTATGAAAAAGTGATATGGATTAAAGTACAAATAATTGTTAATGTTGCTACTTAAATATGACTATATTTAAATTTTCCACAATTAGGCCAGATATTACACTATTTTTTAAATTTCTTTTATGGTCCAGCAAATAAATGTGAAGAGCCATGAATTTTAAACATCAATCATCTTGACTACATTAAGCCTATTTTATTCTTCTTCATAGACTGTCATAGACTTCTGAAGCCATCTGTTATTTTTGTTCTTTATGAAATATAGATTTTTCAGGAAACAAAATAACACCTGGCATCAGCTGTGTCCAGTGTAATATCCTGAATTTCTGGTCGATTAATCCTTAATGTACCATAGATAATGGTTTCTCTCAGCTTACAAAGCCATCTTATTGTTTAGTCTGTATCATTTCAAATAGCCACAAGATGGAGAGCAAAGTTACCAATTTTTACAAAATATAAACCATTTTTATGTAGCAGCAATATAATTAGAGATGAAATTTTCAGAGAATTTATTAGTCATTTTACAAACCAATGCAACTGAAAAGAAAGTGATTAAAAAGTACATATAATATTAAGAAGCAGATATTCACTTGGCTATGAATGGAAAATCAAATTTTTAAGAAAGTCAGATAAATGAAGGTTAATATAGGTGTCCCAGGATAATGTTGCATGATCCAATCTTGATCAGTCATTGGGACCAGAGGTTTTGTATCCCAAGCTTTTGGATTAATCCTGAATTTAGCATTTTTCATTGGTGTAAAGCTTCAAGGATGGATAGATGAATACATATTTATTTATTCATGAATCAGTTAAATAATATATTAGGCCTGAGACTCCTAAGCTGGGAGAATAGCTCCAACAGATTATAGAAAAAACTTCAGAGCTGTCTGTTTGGAAGAATGCAGTGTTTCGAGCAGCTAAGATCCTACACAGAACCCTCAATCTCTCAGACCTCTGGTAGAGAACCCAAGATTGAGGCATACCACCCATACAGGTGAGAATACACTTCCGGTCTCCATGGGACAACTTTAACACATGCCTCTGTTTATGACACTCTTTATCTCAGGGTGATTCTTCTCACTGTATACCCCAGATCCGGGATGTCAAACTCAACTTCATTGAGGCAGACCTGCCAACCCCTGATAAAGGAAAATCTGGAGACCCATGAAAAAAAATCTGGAGATTCTATAAAAAATAGTGAGATTCACAGTCATGTGAATAAGTAACCAATCAGGGCGTGTTATATCCGGTGGTAGAAAAAGCAAAATGGAGACGCCCAGAGTAAAAAGAAATGTGCTGTATGTATATATGACTGTATGGTAACATCGATATTGCGTGATCTGAGAAGTGGCATCATGTCGTTTGTGTGAGAATCAGATTTATGCGCGTATAAGCCGACCCCCAAATTTGGGGGAAAAAAAGCATTTTAAATTTGGTGTGAGATTGAGGAGCCTTGTCATGAGACCGTGAGACATGACAAAAAATCGTGAGACTCACGGCAGAACCGTGAGAGTTGGCAGGGCTGTTGAGGGCCACATCAGGGCTGTGGTTGACCTTGGGCACTGAGTGGGTATGGCTGACTGCGTGGATGTGACCAACTGGGTGGCCATAGCCAGCTTGACCCACTCCCCAAACTACTGGCATATTTTCTCTCTGCACTGGGTAGACCAGGTTGAAGCCACGTTGACCCAATGTTTCCTCTTTACATTGGATAGATCAGGCCAAAGTGATGTGGGCTGGCCTCTTACATTTTCCAGAACAGCCCCACAGGCCAGATCCAACTACATCTGGCCCATGGGCCTTGTGTTTGACACCTCTGCCCTAGATATATCCACCAGGATTGTGATATTAATCAAGATGACAGAAGACATATGAACAAATTCAGAGCTTGTTTATTGGGAAGTGTTTGCAAAGGCTGGAATCCCACTCCATATGGTAAGGAGGTGGGAGACATTTTCCATTATTTTTAACTTGACACTGGATAGCGTGACCTGCAAACAATTTTTATATGACCCACCAAGCTAGGTTCTTGCAATGTGAAAAACTGTTTGTTATTGTAAAAACAGAGAATATTATATAAATCTGACTTAATATTCCAGTAAACTATCTTATTTCATCTGAAGGCTAAATATGGCGTTCCTATGGCCTTATATTTTACAGGAATATTTATGTTATATATCACAAGGATCAAAAGAGAGTCACAGCCTCTTCTGCTTGTACTTCTGTATATTTTCCAGGACCCTGTACTAGACAAGCTGTCTTTGAGGCTTCTAAGCCACACCTGTCTTCTTTCCTTAACAAGAGCATTGGTGCTGCAGTGGTTAGAAAACACTATTGCAGACTCATGTTGCCCACAATCTGGAGTTTGATCCTAGTGGGGCTTGAGAATTGAGAACTATTGACAAATAATTCTTAAACATGAATATATATTTCATGTTTAAGAATTGTTTGCCATATCTTCTATTCACTTTGGAATGGGAAAGCATGAGCTGCTGATACAGTTTTACAGAGGAATTTTTGAGACTATCATCTGCACCTCTATAACTGTCTGGTTATAACTGAGTTGGTTCTGCAACTCAACAAGACAGACACAGACTTCAGAGAGTAATTAGGACTGCAGAAAAAAAAACAGTTACAACCAACCTGCCTTCAATTGAGGACCTGTATACTGCACGAGTCAAAAAGAGGGTTGTGAAAATATTTACAGACTCCTCACAGCCCGGGCATAAACTGTTTCAACTCCTACCTTCAAAACGACACTATAGAGCACTGCACACAGAACAACTAGACACAAGGACAGTTTTTCCCCAAACGCCATCACTCTGCTAAACAAATAATTCCCTCAACACTGCCCAACTATTTACAAAGTCTAAACTACTATTATTATTAATCTTCTCATCTTTCCTTATCATCCATCCCCTCCCACTTGTGACTTTGTAACTTTGTCACTTGTATCCTTATGATTTATATTGACTGTTTCCTAATATGATTGGATTGCTTATTGTACTCTATAACTATTATTAAGTGTTGTACTTTATGATTCTTGACTCTTGGCGAATGTATCTTTTCTTTTATGTACACTGAGAGGTTTTGCACTGAAGACAAAAATTATTTGTGTTTCCAATCACAGTTGGCCAATAAAGAATTCTATTCTATTCTATTCTATTCTATTCTATTCTATTCTATTCTAT
>BLBF01000026.1:27073852-27117339 GCA_015471245.1 Laticauda colubrina
ATTCTATTCTATTCTATTCTATTCTATTCTATTCTATTCTATTCTATTCTCTTTGGGGGGCATTATGAGGTCCTAAGTTGGACAAGAAATAGGAGAAATAAAAAAGCCTGCTTTTTACTTGCAAAAAGGTTGATTTGCACAGATATCTGGATTTTACAAAGTTTAGGGCAGTGTTTCTCAACCTTGGCAACTTTTCATGGACTTTAACTTCCATTGAAGCATTTCATCTGGGGAATTCTGGGAGCTGAAGTCCACATACCTTAAAGTGATCAAGATTGAGAAACACTGGTTACAGTGATAATTTTGATACTGGATGTCTATCCATCCATTAAAATTTGTCTTCTTCCCATCACCGTTCTGGGTCACCTTCTCATCACTGTTTCTGATTATCTGCCATGTTAAGGAAATATTCCCATATGAAATCACAATAATTATAAGCATGATCAACTTTGAATTTCTATAATTGGTTTTCTTCCATATGCTAGGCACTTGGAAATTGAGAGGAGGTCCTTTCAGTTATGACATACCTGCCAAATATGTTCATCTGGCACCGACTTTATTTAATTTTAGGTAGCATGTCAACATTACCCATCTTTTCTGAAAAGATGGTAAATAAAGTGGATTTTTAATAGCAATTTTCTGCACTGATTTATCAGACTGTATTTTATAACAATGTTAATGTTGTTCTTACCATCTGTTTAGAAGCTGCTTTTAACGGAAAGGTGAGATTACTGGGAATGAATATTTGTCTTTCTGGCAGCCTTTGATGCTGCAAATCAAATGATTTTGGTAATATAGAGGTGAATTCAAAAGAACAAAGTGCTCTCAAGTTTTTTCTTAAGTACATAAAAAACCAGAAATACCTGAAAGCAAATGATGGAAAATCATTCCATGAGCTACTCAAAATTTTGAGTTCAGTTTTCCTTCTCTTTAGTTGTGGAGAACAGTTTAATGTTTGGATTGGTAAGAATCACTTTCTAACATTCCTTTATTTTATTCCAGCTCTGAAACATTCACAGTTATTCTAGTTCTGAATATACTGTAAATTGTTTCTGAGTTTTGAACAGAAAAGAAGTGTATAAAGCTCCCCTTCTTAAAACAAAGGCAGGATATTAAAATGACAATAAATATATAAATATATATATTTATGAGGGACATGGTGGCTCAGTGGCTAAGATGCTGAGCTTGTTAAGCAGAAAGGTCAGCAGTTCTGCGGTTCAAATCTGTAGCACTGTGTAATGGAGTGAGCTCCTATTAATTGTCCCAGCTTCTGCCAACCTAGCAGTTCAAAAGCATGTAAAAATATTAGTAGAAAAATAGGGATCACTTTGGTGGGAAGGTGATAGTGTTTCATGTGCCTTTAGCATTTAGTCATGCCAGCCACATGACCTGGAGACGACTTCGGACAGCGCTGGCTCTTCAGCTTTGTAATGGAGATGAGTACTGCCCTCTGGAGCCAGAAATGACGAGCATGTATATGCGAGGGGAATCTTTACCTTTATATATATTTATATATCTGTTTAAATGTATTGTCATACAGCTCTAATTAGAATGGTAAAATGGTGTTGGATTGAATTTCTCCAGTTTTAATTGGCTAAGCTGTTAATAGAACAAAAGGAAACTATTATTCACTGCCTAATCTGTAAATTTAAGATATCATACCTGTCAACTGAGCCAGGATGTTTAGACAACTGTGACTTTGAAGTCACCCTGCCTCAAAACCCTCCCTGGGAAAATTCCATTTTCCCCCTGTGAATGAAAACATAATCAGGCCTCATCATTATCATCTCATGTCCTTCTTGGAATCTTCTTCCAGACTGAATAAGAACTTCAGACAACAGGAAATCCCTTTCACTAGCACAAAGGCAACCTTGAATTATGAGCTAGAATTATGATGATCTGAGGAATACATATTCTGCATGCCATTGCAAGCCCTTTCATCACAGCCTGGAAAGATGGACACTAAGACCATCCACTAATGTGTTTTGTATACCACAGGCCAATGACGAAACAGGGTAAAGTTGTGGGTGAGTTCTATTAATTCATATATCCCTTCCTTAAGTGCACTGATGCAACAAGAAATTGTACTGCAATGCTCTGGATTGAGTTATCAGGGAGAAGCATGGCAATGGCCAGCCTAGATTCACTGGACTCAAGATGCTAGAAAGCCCCTTGGAGGATTTTGATGGTTTTAGAGATTCTAGAGGAATAAAATCGAGGGTCTTTCTCTTGAATTCAGTTTTCAGAAACTGTTTATTCAGGATTGAACCACTTTGCTTCTTTCAAACCTTAATGTTTTTCAACTTGCCAATGAATTGGAGGAAATGGAATATGAAGAGTGTGGGAGACATGGAAACCATCAAGGTTTTGGAGAAAGAGATGGACTGTTCCCCATAACAAAAGGACGTCTCATAACTGGACAATGTGATCACCCAGGAATGGGGAGAAGGTGAAGCTACTGTTTAACAAGACAAGCATTTGCATTGGAAAACCAGATCTGGTTTGTTTCTTCAGTACCAATATGGTGCATCCAATAAAGTTTTACTTTTGGAAACTCAAATCTCCCGAGAGTGTTTCTTGTTTTGGGTTCACTAGTTTGATTTAATTGCTGACAGTAAATATAGAATTGTTATGTATTTTCTTTATTTATACATGTGGTTTTATTCCCAGATTAAACAAAAATCTCAAAAAAAACATAGCCACGGAACTGGTAATAACATCAGTTGAATCCCACCCCTGATCTAAGATCATAGTCACAATGTAGTCAATATAGACATAAAGCTAAGCCCAGCCTAATTTCTTAATCATGGTTGGAATTATATTTTACTACTTTTCAAATACTGTATTAAGAACCTCTGGAATAGCACATTTTAGGGCATTCACTGGGTGACTAACTTTCAGTGCTTAACGAAAGGTCTTAGGAGAAGATGACTTTTGGTGGGGAGAATAAACAGCACATGGATGATAAGAGTGATGTTTTTGGAAAGTTATAAATGGTTCAGGTAGATATGAATATAAAATTTTGAAATTAATTATAAGAAGTCTTCCTGTGGGAAACAGCTGTTCCGAATTCTGGAAAAAATACATTATAGGATGGGACTTCAAAGGTTGGACACTAGAAGAAGCCCAAAGGAGTTAAAGATTACAATTAAAGGAGAAGAGTATTTAAATTCAGCTTGCTGACATAGAATGGAACAAATAGAAGATGCCCATTTTAGTGGCATAGTAGGTGATATGATACATAGTTTCCTCTGGGGTAAATTACCTTATCAATTTATTAAAATAGTATAACAGAGGTGTTATATATTAGCTGATAAAACATGTATGCGTAATCATTAAAATAAAACCTATCTAAATAATATTTCTTTAGGAAATATACATCCTAAGCAAGGACCAATATGTTTTAAAAACACAATTTAGTGGTTTTAATGATTTTTAAATGGATATTTTAAAGATGGAAGGATAAATAAATATAACGTAAATATTCAAGATAACGTGACTGGTTTTAGTTTGACTTTCAAATAGAAAACAAAATTTCCTTGTCATGGGCATCATATACTTATAATGGGCATCATCATGTTCTACAGATGAAACTCAAAAATTAGAACATCGTGCAAAAGTTCATTTATTTCAGTAATGCAACTTAAAAGTGAAACTAATATATGAGACAGACTCATTGCATGAAAAGCAAGATAGTTCAAGCTGTGATGTGTCATAATTGAGATGATCATGGCTTACAGCTCATGAAAACTCCAAATCCACAATCTCCAAAAATTAGAATATTGTGAAAAGGTTCAATATTCGAGGCTCAAAGTGTCCCACTCTAATCAGCTAAAGGCCCTGTCACACTGCCCAACGGATGCAAAACATTTGTAAAAAGGACACAGCGGACGAGAAAAATGTTCCATCCCTTGTTATCCGCTCTCAAAAGGGGCAAAAATCTGCATAAACAGAGCGGATAACATGGAAAGGAACGGACGGGGGGAGGACGCAGAGCAGATGGAAAACGGATGCGGAATGGAAGTCTAGCGGATGGAAGCGGATGGGAGCGGATGGCACATCCGCTAGGCTTCCGGGGGACCTCAGCAAAGTGGATGCGGAACGGATACAGCGGATGCACAGCGGATGAAGCAGATGCAGAGTGGAAGCCTAACGGATGCCTAGCATTAATTGCACATGCGGGGAGGATGCATTGCGTAAGCCCCGTGGATATAAGGGAAGCAGCTCGGAGCAGGTCACCATTCAGAGGAAAGACCTGCTGCCGGATGGATTGACAGCCTTGCCTGCCCTGCCTGCATGCCTGCCTGCAAGCCTGGCTGCAAGCCTTGCTGCCAGCCACCCTGCCAGCCACCCTGCCAGCCTTGCTGTCTGCCTGCCTGCCAGCCTTGCTGCCAGCCAGTCTGCCTGCCAGCCTTGGTGCCTGCCTGCCTGCCAGCCTTGGTTCCTGCCTGCCTGCTTGCCAGCCTTCCTGCCAGCCTTGCTGCCTGCCTGCCTGCAAGCCTTGGTTCCTGCCTGCCTGCCAGCCTTGGTGCCAGCCTTCCTTCCAGCCTTCCTGTCAGCCTTGGTTCCTGCCTGCCTGCCAGCCTTGGTGCATGCCTGCCTGCAGCCTTGGTGCCTGCCTGCCTGCCAGCCTTGGTGCCAGCCTTCCTTCAAGCTTTCATGCCTGCCTGCCTACAAGCCTTGGTGCATGTCTGCCTGCCAGCCTTGGTGCCAGCCTGCCTGCCAACCTTGGTGCCTGCCTGCCTGCCTGCCAGCCTTGGTGCATGCCTGCCTGCAAGGCTTGGTGCCAACCTTCCTTCCAGCCTTGGTGCCTGCCTGCCTGCAAGCCTTGGTGCCTGCCTGCCTGCAAGCCTTGGTTCCTGCCTGCCTGCCAGCCTTGGTGCCAGCCTTCCTTCCAGCCTTCCTGCCAGCTTTGGTGCCAGCCTGCCTGCAAGCCTTGGTTTCTGCCTGCCTGCCAACCTTGGTGCCTGCCTGCCTGCCTGCCAGCCTTGGGGCTGCCTGCGTGCCAGCCTTGGTGACTGCCTGCCTGCCAGCCTTGGTTCCTACCTGCCTGCCAGCCTTCCTGCCAGCCTTGGTTCCTGCCAGCCTCCCTGTCAGCCAGCAACCCCACAACCATGGGGAAGAACAGAAAGCCTCAGCCATCTGCTGCCAGCTCTGGCAAGAGGGACAGGGCCACCATCCCACCCCCTGGCCCTCACTTTGGTTCTGCTAGGGCTTCTGTAGCACGGGCTTGCTCTTCTGGGGCTGGAGCTTCTGCTGCTTCTGCTTCTGGAGGAGCTGCTGCTGCTGCTTATGGCGATGGTGCTTCTGCTGGTGATTATGCTGATGCTGCACCCCAATGGCGCTTCAGACAAGCACTCCAGCACCAGCCACCTCCACAGCACCTGGACCCTTCACCCCTGAGACTGAGCGACTAAGAGGAGTGCCAGAGACTCATTATTGTTTTATAGCTTGTATTTAATAAAGTCTATCTTTGATTCACACACTTGCTTCATTTCTTTTTTTTAATAAAGTCTTGGTGGAAACTTTTAGAAATGGTTTAAGCCTTTGCTTGCTTGTGGGATGGGTTAAGATAGCAGTGGGATGGGCAGGGATACCTGTGGGATGTGTAATAGATGTGGGATGGATGAATGTAATCATTCATCAACACATTTCAACATAAACACAACTCTTTATTAAATGCCCTGTTCATTGTAGGCCTACCCAAAATGCATGGCCCAATCTCATCAGTGTGATGAGACAGGCTGAAGGAAGCATTCATTAAGCATCTATCATCCTGTCTTGCCACTCCACTGCTCCAGCTGGGGAGTTGCACTGTCTCAGGAGGTTGCGCTGCTTCTCCCCTTCACGTGAGGCTCTGTTGGGGCCTTACACATCCACAATGTCTTATCAGGTTTTGCCCTTGCCTCCATTCCCCAGGCTCCATGTCCCCATTGCCTTGCTGGAGGTCCATGAGCCTGTTCTGCAACACTGGGTAGCGGGTGCAGATGAGATTGTGCAGGATGCAGTAAGCTTCCACGATGTTCCTCACGGTCTCTGGGTGATGCTGCATGGTGGTGAGAAGTACCTGGAACCTGTTGGCCAGGATGCCAAAGGCATTCTCCACCACCCGCCTTGCCCTGGACAGCCTGTAGTTGAAGATCCTCTCTTCATGGGTGAGGAGTCTGGAGGTGTAGGGCTTCATGAGGTAGGTTGTGAGGGAGAAGATGTCATCCCCCACGATGAAGTAGGGCACATCTTGCGTGTCATTGGGCAGGGGGTCTGCATCTGGGAAGCCCATGATGAGGTTGCATTCCAGCGCCTCCTTGAGGTCACTGGCGTTGTATACCTGGGCATCTGAACATGAGCCGTTGCCTGAAGCATCGATGTACATGAACTTGTAGTCAGCATCAACCATTGGCGAAGAGGATGATGCTGAAGAAGCCCTTGTAGTTGAAATAAGTGGACCCCGACTTGGCTGGAGATTTGCAGGCCACGTGCTTGCCATCGATGGCTCCAACGGTGTGGGGGAAGTTCCACCTCTGATACCACTGCTCTGCAACTTTCTTCCATCCTTCTTCAGTGGAGGGGCACTGGAGGAGCTCCTCCATGTATTCTTCGATGATGTCCTGCACCACTTCTTTGACCACAATGCTGATGATGTTGTGTGGCACCCTCCAGCTGTACTGCATGCTCCTGTAGGTGGTCCCTGAGGCCAGGTGATGCAGAGTCAGTGCCACCTTGAGCCCAGGTTCCAGGCTGGGCCGGAAGTTGGTGTTTGCCTTGGTCAACCTGGGTGTCAGCCGCTGCACAACTTTGTCAAACATGGCTGGAGGCATCCTCAAGAAGTTCTGGAATGCACGAGTGTCTTCGTTCCTGAGCTCCACCATCAGCTTGTTGTACAGTCCGTACTCTGCTCTTCTCCTGATCCATCTTCGGACCCGGACACTTCTTGGCCACCTCTTTTTCTTCCCGTAGTAGAGTTCACAGAGCCTGTAGATGGCTTCGCACTGTTGCAGAACGATGGTGGCTGCCAAAAGGACTGTGTTACGATCCACGGTTGACATGACTGGATGCTTTGGAAGAGCAAGAGTCAGATGAAGGCTGCAGAGGTCTGCACTGCAGGGCTGCTGGTCTGAAAGTGAGATCCAGGTGAGTTGCTCCCCTTTTTATAGGCAGTATAGGTTTTCCCCTAGGTGTCCCTTTGCATCCTCTAGGCATCCTCTAGACATCCTTAATATCTGAGATAGGTCCCCTCTGCGAACGTTTTTTCCGTTTTAAATGCTTTGTTTCCGTTCTGCATCCGTTTGCATCCGTTCTGCATCCGTTCTGCGTCCGTTCCGCTTCATCCCTGCGTCCGTTTACCGCTGGAGCGGATGTAGTTTCGTGGATGCACAGCGGATGCCTAGCAGATATAGCAGATGTGTAACGAATGCAGAAAAGATGCCTAGCGGATGCCTAGTGGATGCAGAACGGATGCATTGGATACATTTTCCACTCAAAAGTTTTCAGCAGTTCAAAACTTTCTGAGCGGACGAAACGTCAATAAACAGATGCTGGACGGATAGAGAGGATGAAAAATGGAGGCAGTGAGTACAGAACGGATGCATTACGTTAACCAACAGATGGTAAGTGTTTTTCTCCGTTTTACATACTCTTTCCATCCATTGGTGCAGTGTGATATGGGCTTAATTAAGCCATAATACCTGCAAAGGGTTCCTGAGCCTTTAAATCGTCTCTCAGTCTGGTTCAGTAAAAATCACAATCATAGGAAAGACTGCTGACCTCACATTTGTGCAGAAAACCATCACTGACACCCTCCATAAGGAGGGAAAGCCTCAAAAGGTAATTGTAAAAGAAGTTGGATCTTCCCAAAGTGCTGTAATCAAAACACATCAATAGAAAGTTATGTGGAAGGAAAAGTGTGGAAGAAAAAGGTGCACAAGCAGCAGGATGACAGCAGCTTGGAGAGGATTGTCAGGAAAAAGCCATTCAAATTGTTGGGGACTTTCACAAGGAGTGGACTGAGGCTGGAGTCAGTGCATCAAGAGCTACCACACAGAGATGGATCCTGGACATGGGCTTCAAATGTCATATTCTTCTTGTCATGCTGCTTCTGAACAACAAACAACGTCAGAAGCGTCTTACCTGGGCTAAAGAAAAACAGAACTGGTTTGTTGCTCAGTGGTCCAAAGTCCTCTTTTCTGATGAGAGCAACTTTTGTATCTCATTTGGAAACCACAGACCCAGAAGCTGGAGGAAGAAGGGAGAGGCACACACTGCAAGATTCTTGAAGTCCTGTGTGAAGTTTCCACAGTCTGTGTTGATTTGGGGAGCCATGTCATCTGCTGGTATTGGTCCACTGTGCTTCATTAAGTCGAGGGTCAATGCAGCTGTCTACCAGGAGAGTTTGGAGCACTTCATGCTTCCTTCTGCAGATGAGCTTTATGGGGAAGCTGATTTTATTTTCCAGTAGGACTTGGCACCTGCCCACACTGCCAAAAGCACCAAAACCTGGTCCAATAACTGTGGGATTACTGTGCTTGATTGGCCAGCAAACTCGCCTGAACTGAACCCCATAGAGAATCTTTGGGGCATTTCCAAGAGAAAGATGTGAGACGTGAGACCGAACAATGCAGAAGAGCTGAAGGCCGCTATTGAACCATCCTGGTCTTCCATAACACCTCAGCAGTGCCACAGGCTGATAGCTTTCATGCCACGCCGCATTGAGGCAGTAATTGCTGCAAAAGGGACCCAAACTAAGTACTGAATACATATACATGCTTCTACTTTTCAGAGGTTCTATGTACAATCCTTGTTTTATTGATTGCATGTAATATTTTAATTTTCTGAGATTGTGGATTTGGGGTTTTCTTCAGCTGTAAGCCATAATCATCTCAATTAAGACAAATCATGGCTTGAACTATTTTGCTTTGCATGTAGCGAGTCTATCTCATAGATTAGGTTCACCTTTTAATTTGCATCACTTATTTTTAAAATTAATTTTTTTAAATTTAATTTTAATTTTTAAAATTAAAAATTTAATTTTATTTGCATCACTGAAATAAATGAACTTTTGCACAATATTCTAATTTTTTGAGTTTCACCTGTATTGTAGACATTCTAGATTCCAGATATTAATATTATTTCCCATAAGAGGAGATACAATTTAAGAAACACAGATGTTTTGTTTTTTAAAAAAGATAAAGTCCAAAGTTGATTTTAGACTCAAGACCCAAATGCAAGCATTGCATTACCTTCAATGTTTCAAATGCTTAATTAAGTATTAAAAAATTATTCTTAATTACGAAGAAATTTAGATTTTGTTTTTTTTCTTCAGCTGATTTTTCTAAAAACATGTCATTTTTATATTTATCCCATAATTTTTCTGAGAGCAACCACCAAAATAAAAAAACAACAGTTCATGACCCGCCAATAACTAAATTCTATTTTTCAAAACAAAATGGCACTTGCAATGGACATCTCTGTAATTCAATTGATGGGGTACTGCTGAACCCACACAAAACTGTGCAAAAAGGAATAATAATATATCTGAACATAGAGAAATCTGTGACAGATAAGAAGATGGAAAAAGTACAATTCAAAAATAATAGAATGCTGGGAAGTATGTTATTGAAAACAAATCAAATGTAATGTTTTGCTAGAAAAGCACATTTTATGAGGATTTGCTGTGAGTGCATTATTTTTCACGATAATAAATACAACTGTAAGTAAACTGTAGATATATGTTGTGAAACTAAAACTAAGTTCCTTATTGATATCTTTACATTTTCACATTTTCAATACAAAGGCAGAGAAACTAGAGCGCTCCCATGAAATATACAGTATGTAAAGTCTAAATGAAAGTCAGGTGCATAAAAAATAGAGAATCTTTCCCCAAAACATTTCTTCATTTCAATTATTATAATTTAAAATGAAAAAAGGCAATCAACTGAATTGCTTCTTATCACTTGTACATTTATCTAAAAGTAGAATACACCATAATCCATAAGAAATAACGGGGGCTTAACAATGACTTAGAGGTTAATTATTTCAACAGAACTGTGTACTAAATATTTATTGGGTTTATTTATATAAATACATTGGATTTTTAAAGCTAGTTAAAGATGACAATTGAGACATGTACAAAGACAATCTACTTTTAAGTATATCTAAATCTGGCCCAATCCATTCAATTTTACTCCAGCATTCATACCAAAAATTAAAATTCATCCTTAGAGCTTATATAATCCTCACCATAAACTTAAATTAACCTATGCTGAGAACTGGTGACAGCAAAGTAACTGAATGAAATTTATAGATGAAGGAAGATTTACTCAAGGTAAATTAAAGCCATTGGCTTTGAGGCACCATTTTGTTCATTGTTTATTATTACTTTATTTGTTTGCTTGTTTTCAAAAGAGTAACTTGACTCCCTCACAAAGACAAATGGCAAGGAAAATTAAAATGATGAAGCTATAACAGGTAGTCTTCAACTTATGACCACAACTGAGCCCCAAATTTATGTTGCTAAGTGAGAAATTTGTTAAGTCAGCTTTGCCTCATTTTACAATTTTTTTCTTACCACATTTAGTAAGTTAAAAAAAAGCCTGGAACTGTCATTGTTTAGATCACAGATATATAACTTTGGCAACTTTAAGTTAAATTAGTAACATGGTTATTAAGTGAATCTGGCTTCCCCATTGACTTTGCTTGTCAGAAAGTTGCAAAAGGTGAACACATGACTTTGGGACACTGCAACCAATTATAAATCTGAGTCAGTTGTCATGCATCAATGTGACCATGGTCACATTGCAACGGTCATACATGTAAATAACGATCATAAGTCACTTTTTTCAATGCAGTTGTAACTTTGAACAGGTCACTGAGAGAACTGTTGTAAGTCAAAGATTACCTGTACTAGCAATGATTTACAAATGGTAGTGCAAGCTGGTTTGGGTATTCTATTCCAAAGGTTGACGACATTTTGCTTTAAGGTAAACCTTTTTCAACCCTGGGTTTATGAAATTAAGTAAAGTCAAATAAAGCAAGAACAAGCATTGGAAACAATTTACCCAATTTACGAAGGTGGTTGGCCTTGGGATCCTTGATGATTGATTGGCATTTCAGATTTGAGAATATCAGTTCCAGTCAAAGAAGAAAATAACTAAACAACAAATGAAGAAAAACTACAACAAAACCAGATAAATTCTTTGGTGGGATTTTCATTCAGACTGCACAATCTTTTCCATTCTGTTTTCCCAATTTATTTAAACAACATTTATGTTGAGTAGCTCAGCTAAACTTTTACTTCTGCTCCTTGTTTCTTCTCGGCAAGGACAAGAACCACTAGGAATATTCTCACTCTTAGATAAAAAACAGGATTCATGTTTGGTTGACAGTTACCTCATTTATAATGATCCAGTGACAGTCAAAAGCAATCAAATTGGCTTCCACAACCTGAAATAGAAAAGAAAGCAGCCATCAGTCATCTTATTTATACCAAAGTCAATGATTGTTAAATAGATGTTTTGCCACAAAAGACAACAGAGGCTCAGTGGTGGGGATGGAGACAGAGGCATTGAAATGAAATAATTATGAAATTCCAGTTCTGAAAAGAATCCCTTCGCCCATTCTGTGGAAATAGAAAGGCTTTTTTTGTGCAAGAGCAGTCCCAAAACATTTGGATTATTGTTTGCTTTGTTAATTAAACGGTGGGATTAGAGAATTAAGACAGTAATTCCCTTCTATCCATCCATCCATGAAAAGTCCATATGATTATTTAAGTCTTAATGTTTGCTGATAAATTGAAAAACACTAAAATATTCAAAATGCAGTTTTTAAAAGATTGATTTTCTACCATAGCTAAAGTAGAAGCATGTTTGGTGAATAAATGCCCTTCCCCGAATAAAGCTTAGGGATAACTCATCTTCTGCCCCGGAGCAATATGAGGCACAAAGGGAACAGAATAGAATAATAGTTGGGAGGGATCTTGTAGATCATTCAGTCCAATCCCCTGATCAAGCAGGAGACCATAAACCATTTCTGACAAGTGGCTGTTCAGTGAAAGCTTCCAGCTGTTCCTGAAAGCCACAACTTTTGAAGGCAAACTGTTCCATCAGTTGATTGTTCTCACTGTCAGAAAATTTCTCCTTGTTTCTAGGTTGAATCTCTCCTTGATTAGTTTCCATCTACTGTTCCTTGTCTGACTTTCAGATGCTTTGGAAAATAGGTTGTCCCATTCAGAGGTGGTATTCAGCAGGTTGAGAACCGGTAGTGGAAATTTTGAGTAGTTCATAAAACCACTGAATACCACCTCTGACTGGCCCTATTCCCATATATTCTCTGCCTCCTGAGTCCCACCTAAAGCCCATGTCACACTGAACCAATGGATGCAAAGAGGATGTAAAACGGAGAAAAAACCTTGCCATCCGTTCGAAAACGCGATGTACTCACTGCCTCCGTTTTGCTTCCTCTCTATCCGTCCAGCATCCATTTATTGACGTTTCATCCGCTCCGAAAGTTTTGGGCTGCCTAAAACTTTTGCGTGGAAAATGTATCAAGTTCGTCCGTTCTGCATCCGCTACGCATCTGCTACGCATCCGTTACGCATCCGTTATGCATCCGCTATATCCGCTAGGCATCCGCTGCGCATCCGCGCAACTCGTATCCGCTCGGACGCAGGAATGAAGCGGAACAGACGCAGAATGGATGCAGAACAGATTCAGAACAGATGCAGCACAGAAACAAAGCGTTTAAATTGGAAAAAACGTTCGCAGAGGGGACCTATCTCGGATATTAAGGATGTCTAGAGGATGCCTAGAGGATGCCTAGTGGAAAACCTATACTGCCTATAAAAAGGGGGAGCAACTCGACTGGATCTCACTTTCAGAACAGCAGCCCAGCGGTGCAGACCTCTGCAGCCTTCATCTGGCTCTTCCTCTTCCACAGCATCCAGTCATGTCCACTGTGGATTGTAACAAAGTCCTTTCGGCAGCCAGCATCGTTCTGCAACAGTGCGAAGCCATCTGCAGGCTCTGTGAACACTACTGCGAGAAGAAAAAGAGGCAGCCAAAAAGAGTCTGGGTTTGAAGATGGTTCGCCAGAAGAGCAGAGGATGGACTGTACAACAAGCTGATGGTGGAGCTCAGGAACAAAGACACTTGGGCGTTCCAGAACTTCATGAGGATGCCTCCAGCCAGGTTTGACGAAGTTGTGCAGCGCCTGACACCCAGGTTGACCAAGGCAAACACCAGCTTCCAGCCCAGCCTGGAACCTGGGCTCAAGGTGGCACTGACTCTGCGCCACCTGGCCTCAGAGACCTCCTACAGGAGCATGCAGTACGGCTGGAGGGTGCCATCCAACACCATCAGCATTGTGGTCAGAGAAGTGGTGCAGGCCATCATCGAAGAATACAAGGAGGAGCTCCTCCAGTACCCCTCCACTGAAGAAGGATGGAAGAAAGTTGCAGAGCAGTGGTATCAGAAGTGGAACTTACCACACACCATTGGAGCCATAGATGGCAAGCAAGGGGCCTGCAAATCTCCAGCTAACTCGGGGTCCACTTATTTCAACTCCAAGGGCTTCTTCAGCATCATCCTCTTCGCCATGGTCGATGCTGACTACAAGTTCATGTACATCGATGCTTCAGGCAATGGCTCATCTTCGGATGCCCAGGTATACAATGCCAGTCACCTCAAGGAGGCGCTGGAATGCAACCTCATCATGGGCTTCCCAGATGCAGACCCCCTGCCCAATGACACGCAAGATGTGCCCTACTTCATCGTGGGGGATGACATCTTCTCCCTCACAACCTACCTCATGAAGCCCTACACCTCCAGACTCCTCACCCGTGAAGAGAGGATCTTCAACTACAGGCTGTCCAGGGCAAGGCGGGTGGTGGAGAACGCCTTTGGCATCCTGGCCAACAGGTTCCAGGTACTTCTCACCACCATGCAGCATTGCCCAGAGACCGTGAGGAGGATCATGGAAGCTTGCTGCATCCTGCACAATCTCATGCGCACCTGCCACCCAGTCTTGCAGAACAGGCTCGTGGACCTCCAGCAAGGCAATGGGGACATGGAGCCTGGGGAATGGAGGCAAGGGCAAAACCTGATCTACACTGAGGATGTGCAAGGCCCCAACAGAGCCTCACATGAAGCGAAGAAGCAGCGCAACCTCCTGAGACACTGGTGCAACTTCCCAGCTGGAGCAGTGGAGTGGCAAGACAGGATGGTAGATGCTTAATGGATGCTTCCTTCAGCCTGTCTTATCACATGGCTGAGATTGGGCCATGTATGTTTGGTTGGCCTACAATGAACAGGGCGTTTAATAAAGAGTTGTGTTTATGTTGACGTGTGGATAATTATTACATTATTATTGATAATAAAGGGCTGTAGGTGTGGCACCTGGGAGGGTGGACCATACAGTCCCACTATGCTTGCACTGGAAGTTTATCAATCCCACTGCTATCCTAACCCATCCCACAGCTATTACCCATTCCACAGGTATCCTAACCCATCCCACTGCTATCTTAACCCATCCCACAAGCATGCAAAGGCTTAAACCATTTCTAAAAGTTTCCAACAAGACTTTATTAAAAAAAAGAAATGAAGCAAGTGTGTGAATCATAAATAGACTTTATTAACAACAATCTATAAGACAAAAATGAGTCTCTGGCACTCCTCTTGGTCGCTCAGTCTCAGGGGTGAAGGGTGCAGGTGCTGTGGAGGTGGCTGGTGCTGGAGTGCTTGTCATCAGCTCCTCCAGAAGCAGAAGCAGCAGAAGCCCCAGCCCCAGAAGAGCGAGCCCGTGCTGCAGAAGCCCCAGCAGAACCAGAGTGAGGGCCAGGGGGCAGGATGGTAGACCTGTCCCTCTTGCCAGGGCTGGCAGCAGATGGCTGAGGCTTGCTGTTCTTCCCCATGGTTGTGGGTTTCCTGGCTGGCAGGGAGGCTGGCAGGAACCAAGGCTGGCAGGAAGGCTGGCAGGAAGGCTGGCAGGAAGGCTGGCAGGAAGGCTGGCAGGGAGGCAGGCACCAAGGCTGGCAGGAAGGCTGGCAGGCAGGCAGGCACCAAGGCTGGCACCAAGGCAGGCACCAAGGCTGGCAGGCAGACATGAACCAAGGCTGGCAAGAAGGCTGGCATGAAGGCTGGCAGCAAGGCTGGCAGGGAGGCTGGCAGGGAGGCTGGCAGGGAGGCTGGGAGGTAGGCTGGCAGGGAGGCTGGCAAGGAGGCTGGCAGCAAGGCTGGCAGGGAGGCTGGCAGGGAGGCTGGCAGGGAGGCTGGCAGCAAGGCTGGTAGCAAGGCTGGCAGCAAGGCTGGCAGCAAGGCTGGCAGGCAGACATGCAGGCAGGGCAGGCAAGGCAGTCGATGTGTCTGGCAGCAGGTCTTTCCTCTGAATGTCGACCTGCTTCCGAGCTGCTTCCGTTATATCCGCGGGGCTTACGCAATGCATCCTCCCTGCATACGCAATTAACGCTAGGTATCCATTAGGCTTCCGCTGTGCATCCGCTGTGCATCCGCTTCATCCGTTCGGCGTCCGCTCGGGAATCCGCTCTTTCCATTCCGCGTCCGCTTCACTGAGGCCCCCCGGAAGCCCTGCTGATGTGCCATCCACTCCCATCCGCTCTCATCTGCTTCCATCCGCTGGGCTTCCGTTTCGCATCCGCTTTGCATCCGCCCTGCGTCCTCCCCGTGTCCATGTTATCCGCTCCGGTTATGCAAATTTTTGCCCCTTTTGAGAGCGGATAACAACGGATGGAACATTTTGCTCATCCGCTGTGTCCTTTTTGCATCCGTTGGCCAGTGTGACATGGGCTTAATCAGCTGAGTCTTCTTTTGTTGCCCTATACAGGAGAACAGAGCTGGAAATCAGGTTAGTGCAGTGGGGAAGAAATGGGATTTTGCAGTATCCTTTCCTGGGAGTGGGTGGGAATAGAGATTTTACAGTGTCCTTTCCCTGCCATACCCAAGTCACATCCACCAAGCCACACTCACAGAACTGGTAGTAAAAAAAATTGAATTCCACCACTGGTCCCACTCCTCTCTGTAACAGCCTCTCAAATATTGGAACACTGCTCATGTCAACCCTGGTCCTTCTCTTCACTAGACTAGCCATGCCTAGTTCGTACAACTGTTCTTTCTATGTTTTAGCCTCTAGGCCCCTAATCATCTTTGTTGTTCTTCTTTGCACTCTTTCTAGAGTGTCTCAACATCTTTTTTATAGTATGACCAAAACTGGATGCAGTATTCTAAGTGTGGCCTTATAGAGTGGTGGTGACCATTTTTTAAATAACATCAGATTCTCAAGATTGACTTAGCAGTACACCCATTTCTTTGTGAGAAAACCTTAATACTGCTCCTGAACTTTCAGAGGTAGCAATGGTACTGGCATCATGAATAGGTACCTATTAGTTTTTCCCAAACCCAGAGAATTTCAGTTTAGAACAAGATAAAAGAAGCTGATGTTGCCTAAGCAATTCAAGAAAGATTGAGGCTATTAACAGCATATTATGCAAAGCACTTCTGCTTTCCTAGCTTACAAACTGGAAATAAGCAGTGGGGACAGTGGTTTAAAAGAATGCTTAAGCAATTTCTGAGAAACCTAGGCATTATCCACCTATCCACCAAACCTTTTAAAGAACATGAAATTGGTAGTGAATGGACAATAATAAATGCTTCGTATAAAATAGGTGACATTATGTAAAGCACCTTTAAATATGAATCATATCCCAAGAATTTAGTGCCAGTATGAACATTGGTTAAAATGTATCCATAAATTCTCCAAAGGATATTTTTAACAACACTCAGTCCAAAAAATTATATTCCCTAATTGGTATCCTTTTCATCGTCATCAAAATGGCTCATTCAACTCATTCAAAGCAGAAAGATATATGCGTGCTATATTATGTCCTGTTTGCAGAGTTTCTCATGATTTCCATAATCATGCTGTAAGGAAGGTATGTCTCTATTTTTACACCAAGTATATCCTGTAGATAATAAAACTAGTTTCCTAGCAGTCAGTTATCAATATATCTTTAAGGCCCTGTCACACTGCCCAACGGATGCAAAACGTTAGAAAAAAAGACACAACGGACGAGCAAAATGTTCCATCCATTGTTATCCGCTCTCAAAAGGGGTTAAAATTTCCATAACCAGAGCGGATAACACGGAAAGGAACAGACGCGAGGAGGATGCAGAGAGGATGGAAAGCGGATGCGGAACGGAAGCCCAGCGGATGGAAGCGGATGTGAGTGGATGGCACATCCGCTAGGCTTCCGGGCGACCTCAGCAAAGCGGACGTGGAACGGATACAGCGGATGCACAGTGGATGAAGCGGATGCAGAGCGGAAGCCTAGCGGATGCATAACAGATGAAGCGGATGCACAGCAGAAGCCAAACGGATGCCGAGCGTTAATTGCACATGCAGGGGGGATGCATTGCATAAGCCCCGCGGATATAAAGGGATGCAGCTCCCAAGCAGGTCACCATTCAGAAGAAAGACCTGCTGCCGGATACATCGAGTCCTTGCCTGCCCTGCCTGTATGCCTGCCTGCCAGCCTTGCTGCCAGCCTTCCTGCCAGCCTGCCTCCAAGCCTGCCTCCCAGCCTCCTGGCCAGCCTCCCTGCCAGCTTTGCTCTCTTCCTGCCTGCCAGCTTTGCTGCCAGCCTGCTTTCAAGCCTCCCTGCCAGCCAGTCTGCCTGACAGCCTTGGTGCCTACCTGCCTGCCTGCCTTCCTGCCAGGCTTCCTGCCAGGCTTAGTGCCTGTCTGCCTGCCAGGCTTCCTGCCAACCTTGGTGCCAGGCTTCCTGCCAGCCTTGGTGCCAGGCTTCCTGCCAGCCTTGGTGCCTGCCAGCCTCCCTGCCAGCCTCTCTGCCAGCCAGCAACCCCACAACCATGGGGAAGAAGCAAAAGCCTAAACAACCTGCCGCCATCCCTGGCAAGAAAGACAGGGCCACCCTCCCGCCCCCTGCCCCTGACTCTGCTTCTGCTGGGGCTTCTGCTGCTCGGGCTTGCTCTTCTGGTTCTGGAACTTCTGCTGAAGCTGCTCCTGGAGGTGGTGCTACTGCTCGTGCTTACTCTGCTGAAGCTGCTTCTGGCGGTGGTGCTTCTTCTGGTGCTTACTCTGCTGAAGCTGACACTGACGGTGGTGCTTCTGCTCGTGCTTACTCTGCTGAAGCTGCACCTGATCCTGCTGGTCCTGCTCGTCCTGCTCGTGCTCCTGGTCTTGCTCGTCCTGCTGGTCCTGCTCATGCTCTTGGTCCTGCTCGTGCTCCTGGTCTTGTTGGCGCTGCTGGTGTTTACTCTGCTGATGATGATCCTGGTCCTGCTGCTGCTGGTGGTGCTGATCCTGCTGGTGCTGCTGGTGCTGCTGCTGCTGCTGCTGATGATTATGATCCTGGTGCTGCTGCTGCTGCTGCTGATGATGATCCTGCTGGTGCTGCTGCTGCTGGTGGTGTGGAGGAGCAGCCCCTACTACCTGGGAGCCCCTCTGATGAGGGCCCATCTGGTCCTGCCAAAGGGAGGAAGAGGCGTATGCGACAATGGGAGAGGAGGCAATATTCCATTGAGGAGGAACACGAGGATGAGGTGCTGGAGTGGCTGAGAGAGAATGACTATCTGTGGCGGAAGGGACACCGGCTGTACAGGGACACCAAGCGGAAGCATGCTGCTTGGAGAGAGAAGGCGGAGAGTATGGGCTACACTTTGGAGGTGCTCCTCGGAAGCACATGCACACCTGGTACGGGAAGCTGCACCTGAAGAATCTGGCCAGGCCATGGTTAAGCTGACGGACAGAGAGACCTACGTCATGGCCAGGTGCAGCTTCCTGGAGGGTGAGATCTGCCACCGAGGAGCAGCCCCTCTGTCTACCCTCTCTCTCCGGCAGCCTGCTGAGAGCCAGTCCTCTTCCGGCTGAGAGTCAGTTCCTGTCTCCAGGCAGGATTCTGTGGAGCGTGCCATGGCGGAGAACCCGTGGACAGGTGTTGTAACCGTGGTGGTGCGCGTGGAGGACTCTCTGGTGCAGTGGGAGAAAGGAGACGGCATGTCCACTACAGCCGTACCTGCATCCATCCCCAGCTCCACCTCCACAGAAAGGCAGAGAGCCAGACAGCAGGAGGGGCAGAGCCACACTGTCCTGCTGGAGATCAGGGACACCATCCGGACCAGCATAGATCTCCTCTCTCAGCTGGTCAACACCGACTCCTCATCCTCCAACCACAAGTCCTTCCTCACCTATGTCAACCAGACCCTCAGGGACATGGCAGAACCCCAGTACCAGGTGGTGAAGGACCGGATCACCGAGCTGCTTCACAACCCTCCAGACCCAGAGGAACTTGCTCCCACCCAGTCCAGGTCTGCTCCTCCACCCCAGGTGATGTTCCTCCCATTCCAAGGCTTCCCACAGGCCCTCACCTACCAGGGCTACGGCTACCAGGAGGTCCAGCAGCACAGGCAGCAGCCCTTCCCAGTCCAGGCACAGAGTCATCGGGTGACACCGTTGCCACCAGTTCCACTGATGCCACCGATGCCACCCACGACACTGATGCCACTGATGCCACCAACGCCAGTCCTCACCCAGCTGCAGTCCAGACAGCCCCACTACACTGCTCCTTCCTCCACCCCACAGCCAAGTCCAGCCTCAATACATCTGTCGTCAGTCATGGGGCTGACACCCCATGGCATGGAGGAAGGAGCTCTCAACATCATGGGTCTGAGCCAGCTGTCCGAGAGCTTTCTCAACATACCATCACCTGTTGTCCTCTCAGGGCCAGGCACCCCAGTGGTGCTTCAGACCAGCACTCCAGCAGCACCCACCTCCACAGCACCTAGACCCTTCTAGGTGAGACTGGGCACACCTCCGAGTAACCAAGAGGAGTGCCAGAGACTGGCTGGCTGGCTACCTGTGGACTTTATTTGGACACTTGACTTGGGTCATTTTTCTTTTACAGCTTGTTGTTCAATAAAGTCTATCTTTCTTTTTTTTCATAAAGTCTTGGTGGAAACTTTTAGAAATGGTTTAAGCCTTTGCATGCTTGTGGGATGGGTTAAGATAGCAGTGGGATGGGCAGGGATACCTGTGGAATGAGCAGTGATACCTTTGGGATGGGTAATAGCTGTGGGATAGATAAACCTCCAGTGCATGCATAGTGGGACTGTATGGTCCACCCTCCCAGGTGCCACACCTATGGCCCTTTATTATCAATAATAATGTAATAATCATCCACGCATGTCAACACAAACACAACTCTTTATTAAATGCCCTGATCATTGTAGGGCCAACCAACATACATGGCCCAATCTCATCAGTGTGATGAGACAGGCGGAAGGAAGCATCCATTAATCATCTACCATCCTGTCTTGCCACTCCACTGCTCCAGCTGGGGAGTTGCACCAGTGTCTCAGGAGGTTGCCCTGCTTCTTCGCTTCATGTGAGGCTCTGTTGGGGCCTTGCACATCCTCAGTGTAGATCAGGTTTTGCCCTTGCCTCCATTCCCCAGGTTCCATGTCCCCATTGCCTTATTGGAGGTCCATGAGCCTGTTCTGCAAGACTGGGTAGCGGGTGCGCATGAGATTGTGCAGAATGCAGCAAGCTTCCACGATCCTCCTCACGGTCTCTGGGCAATGCTGCATGGTGGTGAGAAGTACCTGGAACCTGTTGGCCTGGATGCCAAAGGCGTTCTCCACCACCCGCCTTGCCCTGGACAGCCTATAATTGAAGATCCTCTTTTCACGGGTGAGGAGTCTGGAGGTGTAGGGCTTCATGAGGTAGGTTCTGAGGGAGAAGGCGTCATCCCCCACGATGAAGTTGGGCATATCTTGCGTGTCGTTGGGCAGGGGGTCTGGATCTGGGAAGCCCACAATGAGGTTGCGTTCCATCCCCTCCTTGAGGTCACTGGCGTTGTATACCTGGGCATCTGAACATGAGCCGTTGCCTGAAGCATCGATGTACATGAACTTATAGTCAGCAACGACTATGGAGAAGAGGACGATGCTGAAGAAGCCCTTGTAGTTGAAATAAGTGGAGCCCGACTTCGCTGGAGCTTTGCAGGCTTTGCCATATATGGCTCCAACGGTGTGTGGGAAGTTCCACCTCTGATACCACTGCTCTGCAACTTTCTTCCATCCTTCTTCAGTGGAGGGGCACTGGAGGAGCTCCTCCATATATTCTTCGATGATGGCCTGCACCACTTCTCTGACCACAATGCTGATGGTGTTGTGTGGCACCCTCCAGCCATACTGCATGATCCTGTAGGTGGTCCCTGAGGCCAGGTGGCGCAGAGTCAGTGCCACCTTGAGCCCAGGTTCCAGGCTGGGCCAGAAGTTGGTGCTCTGCTTGGTCAACCTGGGTGTCAGCCGCTGCACAACTTTGTCAAACATGGCTGGAGGCATCCTCATGAAGTTCTGGAATGCACGAGTGTCTTCGTTCCTGAGCTCCACCATCAGCTTGTTGTACAGTCCGTACTCTGTTCTTCTCCTGATCCATCTTCAGACCCAGACGCTTCTTGGCCGCCTCTTTTTCTTCCCATAGTAGAGTTCACAGAGCCTGTAGATGGCTTCGCAGTGTTGCAGAACGATGGTGGCTGCCAAAAGGACTGTGTTATGATCCACGGTTGACATGACTGGATGCTGTGGAAGAGCAAGAGTCAGATGAACGCTGCAGAGGTCTGCACAGCTGGGCTGCTGGGCTGAAAGTGAGATCCAGGTGAGTTGCTCCCCTTTTTTATAGGCAATATAGGTTTTCCACTATGTGTCCCTTTGCATCCTCTAGGCATCCTCTAGGCATCCTCTAGACATCCTTAATATCTGAGATAGGTCCCCTCTGCGAACATTTTTTCCATTTTAAATGCTTTGTTTCCGTGCTGCATCCGCTAGGCATCTGTTCTGCATCCATTCTGCATCCGTTCCGCTTCCTCCGTGCGTCCGAGCGGATGCGAGTTGCATGGATGCGGAACAGATGCCTAGCGGATATAGTGGATTTGTAACGGATGCAGAACGGATGCCTCGTGGATGCCTTGTGGATGCAGATCGGACGAATTGGATACATTTTCCACTCAAAAGTTTTGAGCAGCTCAAAACTTTCTGAGCGGATGAAACGTCAATAAACGGATGCTGGACGGATAGAGAGGAAGCAAAACGGAGGCAGTGAGTACAGAATGGATACATCGCGTGAACCAACGGATGGCAAGCTTTTCTGTCCATTTTACATCCTCTTTCCATCCATTGGTGCAGTGTGACAGGGGCTTTACATGCCAGTGGCATATTGTAAGCTGATTAGGTGGGGTGATTTTTTTCATCAAACTTGGTTGGAGAGACAGATACTTTAAGTCAACAGTGGCGAATGTCTGAATGATCAGGGATCACAACTCAGTTCCTGGTCTTTTAAAGCTATCTAGTAACATCCAGTGATTTGGTGATGAAAGGAGTACAAAGGAGTACAAGCAAATATGTTAGGCCAAGATGGGAGTATGAGTGCTGTGAAGAAAAACACTCTCAAAGTGTTGAAAAAAGTGTTGAAAAAAAGCCTGAAACTGTCATTGTTTAGATCATAGATCTATAAACTTGGCAACTTTAAGTCTTGTGGATTTCACCTTCCAGTATTCATCAGACAGCCATGCTGGCTGAGAAACTCTACGAGTTGAAGTTCACAAGACTTTAAGTTGCCAAATTTTGCATTTTTAAATCCCCTTATAGTAAAAATTGGGAATTTCTGGGACAAGAAGGGTTATATCATGCCCCTGGTGGAGACTGACTCTGAGGGAGAGGAGGAATAGCTGACAGGAGTGGAAGTGTGGCTCCGGAGGTTGTGGATGAGGCTGGGAAAGGGCAGATGCTGGCTGAGCAGTCAGAGGAGGACCCAGGCCCATCCCCTCTCCATCCTAGGGCATGCAGGGAGTACAGGATAAGGAAGAGATGTGGTCTACTCGGGCTGCAGGTATGGCAACTGCATAAGAGTTTGGTGGAACTGGATAAGTTTGCTGGAAACAAAGTGTGCTTTATTTTGGTCTGAAGTTATCTTGGTTGGTGTCCTTCCAACAGACTGCCTTGTTATCTCCTTGAATTTGGTAAATACTTCTCCTGTTCCATTGTGGAAATTTCATCATTGCATTTTGTTTGGTTTTTTTATCTGATCATTAAGTTCGGAGTGTATTGCTTTCTTTTGAAGACTTGTTTTGAGTACGTTTTATCTTCAACTGAGTATTATTGAACAGTGGGCCAAGTTGGAGGCATTAAAGGACATTTATTTATATTTTCAATTTTGTTTTACACTCTGGGTCATCACAGGTTGGCTAAGTTTTGTATGCTACATTTAATTGTGTGAATTGTCCCCCCTTCACCCCAACCTATTTTAATTTTTTTTAAACTTTTATTAGTTTTCAATAAACAAACATACACAAACAAAACACAAAACATCAAAACATAAAACTTCTTTTTGGAAAGCGGCTTAGTCCTGGGTTACATCTTTTTATACAGACATAAATTCAAAATTCATGCTCACTTTTTATCCCATGTCATGTCTTATTTATCATTCTATATTTTCTATATAGCTTCTCCCCTCTTTTCACTCTCTTAATTCTGTTTTATTTATTTAATCTCAATTTAAATCATGATGTATATTTCTTTTGTCTGTTCCATTTCAATTTTCTATTATCTTTTCTCATTAACACAAAATTTCTCCTGTAATCACTGATTGAAATATGACGCCTTTAAATCTTTCCCCTAAATTTAACACTTAAAATAATATATATTTTTCATTCTGATTCTGCTTAGTACATTCTAAAGCTACTTACTATATTATAAAATAAAAAAGAATAAGTTTATAATATAATAAAAACAATAATCCATAGCAAATTAAACTCTATTATTAAATCCAATTTTATAACATTATTTCAGATATAAATACAACAATATAATCTTATGTACTTTTGCAGAGTCTCTTTTTTTAAATCATATTTTTACCCACTATTTCTGAATAAATCTTGTTTCTTTACATCTTGTTTTAAACCTTTGTAACTTATCTTCCCTTTTTCCTTTCTTCTCTAATCCTGCCTTTTCTCTTAGTATATCTTTTTCAGTTTTCTATTTATCTTTTCTCATTAACGCAAAGTTTCTCCTGTAATCACAGATTGAAGTATAATGCCTTTAAATCTTTCCCCTAAATTTAACACTCAGAATAATATATACTTTTCATTCTGATTCTACTTAGTACATTCTGAAGCTACTTGCTATATTATAAAATAGAAAAGAATAATATGTTTATAATATAATTAAAACAATAATCCATAGCAAATTAAGCTGTATTATTAAATCCAATTTTCTAACATTATTTCAAATATAAATACTGCAATACAATCTTATGTACTTTTCTTTTTTAATCATATTTTTAACCAGTATCACTAAATAGATCTTGTTTCTTTACATCTTGTTTTAAACCTTTGTAACTTCTCTTCCCTTTGTCCCTTCTTTTCCTCTCCAATCCTGCCTTTACCCCCTTGTCTCCTAGTATATCTTTTGTCTGTTCTATTTCAATTTTCTATTATCTTTTCTCATTAACACAAAATTTCTCCTGTAATCACAGATTGAAGTATAACGCTTGTTAGGAATATAAGTCACCTAACAGATATTTGGGTTAGAAATGTATAAACCAGGATATAAACATTTTAATACTGTCTCTTTAAGGGAATGCAAGAGCATGCAATTGGGTGTGGTTGCTCAAACGGCCATAAGATGGAGCCAGAAACCTGGATTGTTTTAGTCTTAGTCTGAGTCTCAGAAGAGAGTGTATCTTTATTTCCTTCTGTTGAAAAGTATTGCCATTGCTCCATTTTTCCTAATTGACTGATATTTCTCGATTTAATGTAAGTCTGATACTTAACTGTTTTTGACACTGGACTTTGTTATTGGAATATCCCTGGATTAAAAAACTGACTGATTAACCTGTGAATGACTTTTGAACTGCCTATTTTGGACTTTGCTTTCTGGAAGTAAAAACCTTTCTGGAAGTAAAAACCTACATTTACTGCACAGTGTATCTGTGTGCTTTGTGTGTATAATTCCAACACTACTCTCTATACGTCTCCCTGTATGCGCTCATTCTCCTAATGGGGAATTACCTCAACAACACCTTTAAATCTTTCCCCTAAATTTAACACTTAAAATAATATATACTTTTCATTCTGGTCCTACTTAGTACATTCTAAAGCTACTTACTATTTTATAAAATAAAAAAGAATAATAAGTTTATAATATAATTAAAACAATAATCCATAGCAAATTAAGCTCTATTATTAAATCCAATTTTCTAACATTATTTCAAATATAAATACAATAATACAATCTTATGTATTTTGCAGAATCTCTTTTTTAATCATATTTTTACCCACTATCTCTGAATAGATCTTGTTTATTTACATCTTGTTTTAAACCTTTGTAGCTTCTCTTCCCTTTTTCCCTTCCTTTCTTCTCCAATCCTGTCTTTTTACCCCTTTGTCTTTTGATTTCCACCTTCTTAATCTCCACCTTCTTCTGTATTTCTCTTTTCTGTTGCTTTCTGACATTGTATTGATTTTTCACCTTGTTTTTCCCTTTTTTGTTTGTTTTTTTAAGTCTTAAATTCTCCATTCTCTTTCCCCTCTTTCCTTTTTCTTCCCCGGCTAAAGTTGTTTCTTCATTAAAGATGGCTTCTTCTTCATCCCAATCTTCTTGTTCTTGTAGTTTCTGGAAGGTATAAATCGCCATTTCTAAAAAATGGAAAACAGATCCAGAAGAGCCCTTCCCTTCTTGATCCTCTTTTTTAGCTTTTTAAATTCAATATTCAGTTCATCAACAAGTAGTGCCATTGTAAAAAGTTTTTTTAGACAACCCAAATATTTTTCGTCTTTCAAATAATAATTTTCAAAAGTCCCAAAGTCACCAAGCAATCCAAATACACACAGTCTGTTTCATTTAGCACTTTCTTCTTTTCATATTTTCTCTTCCTGAAGTTATAGTTCAGTTATAAAGCTCCAGTTAAAATATATCTTTTAGAAGTTTTGCTACACTTTCACTCTAATCTTATAAATTCCAAGCAGCCTCCTCCAAGAAAATCTTAATATTAATTCTTTTCCTCTCCCTTCTCACTTATAGCAAAAAAAGTTTTTTTTTTCAATGCACAGAAATCTTTATTGTCCCCTTGGCTTCAATTTTCAATTTAATTACCTGCTGATGCCAAAATGGGTTTTTCTGATTTCTCCATTCATTTGCTATCACTGTAAGAAAGGAGAGTGAGAAAAAACAAACTTTCCCTTTTTACTTTCATTCGCCACTTCTTCCATCTTCGTCGGGAACGATGTAACTTTAATAAAACTTAAATTCCAGGGTATTTAAATATTACTTGTCATCCTAGTTAGCCAAAAACTTTCACTTTCTGAGCTTCCTCCGGCACATTCTTATCCGGATGAAAGCTTCTTTGTGGCGGCCATTGCTGACCACTGCTCCACCACTTTTGGAAAATGAGTTAAGTCAACTGAGAAGGGGGGGTTGCGATTCCCCCGGAACCCTGCTGAGTCTCCCCTATCTTCAGTTACCTCTATGGGGTAACTAAAGCCCCCAAATCCAGCTGGATCGGGGGCACTCCAGTGGCGAGCACAGCAGGAATCATGCACGATCGTGGATTCTTGCTGCCACTGAAGCCTTGCAAACCAGAAGTCCCCAACCTATTTTAATTTCTTTATGAAGCAGGAATAGGAAACAGGTGAAATGTAATATTCCTGAGTTTTATTTTAAAATCATAAGTTCAGTTGTTGTGGCCATCCCAGTTTTAATGAAATACAAAGGGCTGTTCAAACTAAACAAAATAAACAGATGGGGAAACTAGACAATGGTAGAATGACATGTAACAGAAATAACAAGCACTAGTAGCACCTGAATTCTCCTGTTTATTAAATAGACTTAGACTTTTCAGTAGTAAAAAATGTCAAAACCATGATCAATGCAGAATAACAAGTATCACGCAACTCAATCAGAAAAAACCAGCAACCAGGACCAAGACAAATTGGACAAATTGAAATCAATTAAATGATTTACACTCTTTATTTCCACCTCCATCTGATTAAAAATTATTTGAACAAGAAGTCCACTCTTGTTTCCTTCCTTCTCTTCATTACAATAATTTGATAAAAGCAAGGGCTTCCATACTTCTGCTGTCATGAAAACCCGATTTACATATTTATTATTATCTTGAAATGAATATGATTTGTTTTGTACATTAGCATCAGAGGTAGTATTCAGCAGGTTCTGATCAGTTCTGGAGAACCGGTAGCAGAAATTTTGAGTATTTTGAAGAATTGATTTTGAGAATTTTGAAGTACCACTTCTGACTGGATATTTTACAGTATTCTTCCCCTGCCATGCCCACAGAACCGGTAGTAAAATAATTTGAATCCCACCACTTATTTGAATGTAATTCATTCTGTATATTTTTTGTCCAAAGCAGCACTAATGTAGACCAGATCCAATTACTTTGAAGAGTAGTCCCTTCCCAATCTTGCAGCTTACCTGATCCAGGTAGATCACTATACTTTCACCTGAGAGGGATGAGACTAAGTAGAATAATGCTAGAATAACTTATATAAAGATTGGAAAGGTGAAGTGAATATATCACTAGATTAACTACCAGGTACGTACATCCACAATTGAGACCAACATTTATGTGATTAAGTGAGGCACTGTGAAGTGAGTTTTGCCCCATTTTACAACCTTTCTTGCCATAATCGTTAAATGAACCACTGTGGTTATTAAGCGAATCTGGCTTCCCCATTGACTTTGCTGGTGAGAGGTTTGCAAAAGGTGATCACATGACCCCAGGGCACTTCAATCATCATAAATACATGCCGTTTGCCAAACATCCAAAATCTGATCACATGACCACAGGGGTACTGCAATGGTCATAAATGTGAAACTTTCATAAGTCACTTTTTTCAGTACCATTGTAACTTTAAATGGTCAATAAACTATTGTAAATTGAAGCCTTCCTGTATACTTTTTAAACACTTGATTATTAACAGGTAAAAAAAATAGTAGTTACTCAGAACAAAACAGCTGCACTATATAGCAGGGGTCTCCACTCTTGGCCACTTTAAGACTGTGGACTTCAACTCCCAGAATTCAACTCCCACTTTAACTCCACAGATCTTAAAGTGGCCAAGATTGGAGACTTATTCCAGAGGACTGAAACGACTGCCTTCTTTTGCATGGCCACATGACTTGGTTGTGAAAGCTGTTGTCATTTTATTCCACCCCTGCAAATGGAAGTCACATTTGGGTCACCCCTGCAGCGTCCAGAGACAAACTGCTTTGCTGGCTGAGGAATTTTGGGAGTTGAAGTCCACAGGTCTTAAAGTTGTCAAGGATGGAGACCCCTGCTATATACTATACAAGAAGAAAAACTTCAGGTGTAATAAAACAGATGCTCTTGTGTCACTTTAACACATTGTTTGTTTCTGATGCAAATATAAGGGATTGGCCTATTATAAAACAGCAGGAATATCAGAATTAGCATTTAGATACATCGATTTTAATCATTTCAGTAATTTGGGAAACCAATCTGTCAGGTAGGTTGATATTATCGAGCACAAATGTTGTTCTTGGCCATGACATTAAAAAAACCCATTTTTAGCAATGGAAGCTAACTATGTGATTTTGGAATAGTCACTTTCTGTCAATTCCCTTATCTATAAAACTGTTATGGGAAATTTGGAGGGAGGAATATTATGTAAGTTACCTTAAGTCCTTGAAAAAAAAGACTAAACATAAATCTATTAAATAAAGACTAAAATTATATTCTGTAGGGCATTTGTAGAGATCCAATATTGAGAAATGGTATTATTAAGTGAATCATTGCACTCATTAAGTAAATCCATTATTAAGAGAATCCATTCTTCCAAAAGGCAGTTTTTTCTGAAATCTAGCAAAAAACACCAGAAACTGGCAAAAAATGTTGCAAACTGAAGGCATGTTACGTAAAGGCAAACTAGTTGACAAGTGCCTAAATGTGGGTTGTTCTATATGTAAATTGGTTGACTCCAAATATGCAAACCTGATTGGTCAAATAAACTAAGCATTGGATTGGTTCACTAGGAACCAATCAAATGAGCTGCTGGAAAGCGGCAAATTTAAACAAATGCCATTGGCTACGAGCCGGCAGGCCAGCCTGTATAAAAGGCTGGCCTCGGTTTCAACCGAGCGTTCCTGTTACTGACTAGTTTGAATAAAGCCTTTTGTTGTTGGAACCCGGTCTACCTCGTGTGTTTTCCGAACAAAACACTGGCGAGGAGGGTGGGATCGTCCTGAATGCGAAACCTGCATGCGGTGATAAGAAGCCAGATGACAGCAGAGATGCCTGGAAACAACGCACCGCCTGCACCCTTCAATCCTAACGAAGAGGATTGGGAGTCCTATGCAGACCACTTCCAAATGTATTTGGAGAGCAATGAAATGGAAGGCATTTCAGAGCAACGTAAGCGAGCTGTGTTCCTAACTCACTACGGGCCAACGGTGTTCAAGATGGCAAAGGCCCTTGCGAAGCCCCGAGATATTAAACAACTAACGTGGCCAGAATTGCAAAAAATTTTCAAAGCACACTACGCTCCGGTGGTGTCTAATTTAATAAAGCGACACGAATTTTACCGCAGAGACCAGAGAGAGGGAGAGACCGTCGCCGATTTCGTTGCTGCCCTTAGGCAAATAGGGGGTGAGTGTGATTTCCTGAACATTGATGAAGCGATGAGGGACCACGTGGTGTTGGGGCTAAGAGACTCTACTGCACAGAGTAAATTACTCAACAAGCCCAACATCCCCGTAACTGAAGCCATCGCGGAAGCCACAGCCGCTGAAGCCGCGAAAAAATCGGCTGTCACAATGAAGAAGATGAACACACACAGCGAAGAAACAACCCCAGCCAAAGACAGAAAACAGCCTACCACCACCACCCACTACGAAGAGTCTGGAGAGGCAATCGAGTCGAGCGAAGAAGATGATGAGGTCCACCGTTTATTCACGAACAAAAAAGAGCGCGAAAGAAGGAATTGGCGGGAGTGCACTGGCTGCAGAGGAAACCATGCCCGAGCCGAATGTGGATTTCTCGACGCTATCTGCAGGTATTGCAAGAAACGAGGGCATATCGAGAAAGTCTGTAGAAACAAGAAAAGCTATAGCCCAACGAGACGCCGAAATTCCCCAATACAAGCTGAGCCTAAACGAGCTGAAAGAAAGTGGCAACAATACAAGCGAGCCAATACACACCAAACTGTCACTGTAGAGAGCGCTCAGACGGAAAGCGGGAAGAAGGTTAAAGTCACAGTAAAAATCAAAGGGAAGCCCTGCAAGATGGAGGTGGACTCGGGGTCCTTCCTTTTTTTGTTATGGTGGGACACAATAAAACAGCTAGTACCAGATATCCAACCCAAAAAATTACAGAAGCAGCACCTAACCCTCAAAGACTACCAAGGTAACCAATCCCTGTAGTCGGCATGGGACATTTCCGAGTCGCCTATAGACAACACGTCAAAATACTACCGCTGACCATAGTCGACCGAGACAGACCAAGCCTCCTGGGCATTGAATGGTTCACGCCATTGGGCATCGGGATGACCGGGGTGGATCGAGTGAATACAACCAGCTGGGAAGAAGACCTCATCCGCGAGTTCCAGGATGTTTTTGACGGCTCACTTGGCAAGTATCGGGGAAATCCCATTTCTTTCAGTCTAGACCCCCAAATAGCCCCACGAAGAATAAAAGCCAGGCGAGTTCCCTTTGCACTAAAGGCAAGGATAGAGGAACAGCTAGACAAACTAATATCCCAGGGGGTGTTAGAACCTGTGGACCATGCCAAGTGGGAAACGCCTATTGTCACACCCATAAAACCTGATGGGTCCATTAGAATCTGTGGTGACTATAAGGCTACCCTGAACCACGCATTACAACCAAGCGCATACCCGGTGCCAGTAGTCCAGCATTTGCTTCACTCCCAGGGAAAGGGCAAAGTTTTTGCTAAACTTGACTTGGCACAAGCCTATCAACATGTCACTGACTCCAATTTGGAGTAAGCGTGGCCCCAGGCGTTTTCCAGAGTCTGCTGGAACGCCTCCTAAATGGCATACAAGGAGTCGTTCCCTATTTTGACGACATCCTAATCTCGGCCAGAGATGAAACTCAATTAAGGAAAAGACTCAAAGAAGTATTAACTAAGTTTAGGGAATCTGGCCTCAAGGTAAAAAGAGAAAAGTGCTGCCTAATTAAGAATAGTGTCGAATTCCTGGGCTACTCAATAGACGGAGAGGGTATCCACCCTACAGACAAAAAAGTTAAAGCAATCAAAAAGAAAATAAAAGACTCACTGTTTGGAGAGACTTGTGTGAAGAGCCCATCGGAAGGGGCCAGCCAGGCCAGCTCGACCTGCCCGGAGGAAACGGGAGGGAGCGGCAAAACCGCCAGCCTAAGAAACTCAGGCGGCAGTAAAATGGCTGACTCACCTTTCCAGACGGTTCCAGGGAGAAGAACGGACGACACGGCAGCCCCATCCGAACCGGTCGAAGACTTCACTAAGAATGAACCGCGCAAGTCAAGTCGAGTCCGGAAAAGCCCCGCCTACCTGCGAGACTACGTCACCACGTAGGACTGAACTAAGAGGGGATGTAAATTGGTTGACTCCAAATATGCAAACCTGATTGGTCAAATAAACTAAGCATTGGATTGGTTCACTAGGAACCAATCAAATGAGCTGCTGGAAAGCGGCAAATTTAAACAAATGTCATTGGCTACGAGCCGGCAGGCCAGCCTGTATAAAAGGCTGGCCTCGGTTTCAGCCGAGCGTTCCTGTTACTGACTAGTTTGAATAAAGCCTTTTGTTGTTGGAACCCAGTCTACCTTGTGTGTTTTCCGAACAAAACATGGGTAGTGGGGTGCAACATTTTATGATGAATAAAAGTGAATTGTAGATCATAAAGTACTCATTCAGAGATAGTTGTAAAATACAGACTGTAAGTCTGGAACTACTTGCTGATACAGAGGTTCCATTGAGTAGTTGTTTTTAGGATTCCTAAACAGTAATTACCTCATTCACTCATTATATCAAGTCATGGTTTCCTTAATTGTGCTATACTAAAGACAAATAGTGGAAACATTGCAGCACAGTCGCTTGGAAGGTTGAGAGTACAAATATAAAATATCTGTTGTGAACTGTACATGGTGTCAGGAAGGGCATCCAGCCAGTAAATGCTCAGCTCTATCCAATTGCCCTGATTCTATCCAGAATTAAGGAATTACAGGGTCTTAAAAAGGGAGGGAGGTTTAATACTTTGCAGCATTAGTTTTAATGAAATTGTGCTAAATATAAAACCATTGCTGAGTTCATATGGTACACTAGATACAATCACATAAGAGCATAATGGATAAAGTCCAATGTCATATTTATTGAGATAAAAACAGTCATCCTTCCTTCCCTTACATGAAGTAATTTAGAGAGATTCTCATTCTGTAATTCATTCTTTTCTGATGTTCAAGCAGAATTTTTTTCCATGACATATTACGATCAAACAACTATGCTACATTTAAAGTTGATAGTTATTATTTTATAAGTGAGGAAACACATCATCTTTTAATTACTTGGATAAATCCATTATACCACACTGTCTGATCATCCATAATAGATCTAGTAACCAAACCTTTGTGTCACTATCTTTCCTGGTTTCCACAACTGATTCATATGAAATTACCACGAGAATTATTTATGGAGAAGATGGGTCCAGGAGTGTGTTCTAGTAGTGAATTTCTGCAATCTTCCTCAAAGTAGCATTATCACATGGGTATTACAAAAATCTGAATGAAGACTAAACAACAGTTTAGTAGTCAATTTCTTTGCTGGCATCAGTTGATCCTTTTGTGGCTTATTCAGTCTCCCGTTTCATCTCTTGAACATAATATTGGCTCCTGCCTCATCTCCACACTAGCGGAAGCTAATCCTCACTTGACATATGTCACAAGTCTTGTAAACCCCCTGAATGGCTCTATTGTTGACAGGCAGTTGCACAGAATTTTAAACTGCATAAACACAAGAGCTCTGGACTATATTTCTTTTTTACATTTCAATTTGGGGATCCCATTCCTGCCTTTAAAAAAAACAGGAGGGAGGAAGAGGACCATTCCACTTCTAGTGTTTTAAACAAAAACAAAAAAAAAACAGAGATTGGGTTCACTTTAGCATTAGGTTTTGAGGTTTTGGCAACCTGGAAGTTGGGGGGAAAATGGATGAGAAAATTAATGCTGGATACAGGCAGATGGAATTTGTGGGAGTGGGTAGGAGAAGACCAAAGAAATGGCAGCTAATGTGTCATCTCAGGAGTTTTCAAAGTGGTCACTGGGGAATCTGAAATGTGCATGATCTATATTCAGTTGTTTTATTGTTTTCCTGTTTTCAGTACTGGAAGCCTTCAAAAGTTTAGCGGAATTCCTGCAGCTTTTAAACTGTACAAACCAATAAATAAATCAGGCAAGGAACTGCAAAGGATGCCTAAGGGGATTGGAGAAGAGAGCCGGTTGCGGCTATATTATGGGAGAAAGATTTTGGAATAGAGCCATTACCAGACACCCTCCTTTCCCTGGTGCTTTGATGGAAACAAGATTCAGAAGCTGGAGTTGGAAGGAAAATCCATCTGGTTCAGTTCCAAGCTGGGAGAAAGATGCTGGAAATAAAATGGAGGCTGGAGGCTGAAAGAAAGGTCCATTTATTGATGAACATAACCATCAGGGTTTGTAGTTCTGGTGCAGCTGACCAATTGAGTACATGTATTTTTATAAATTTCAAACATGTTGCTAGGGGCGTTGTGCAATGTCTGAAGTGCCCTTAGGAGTTTGTGCAATGTAGTGAGCTCTGTGTCTTCTGCTAAATGATAGTGGGTTAATCCTATTATGTCCTGAAGGATTGTGTTCTTAACCCCATCATCCTGGAGCTGAAGATCCTTTATTTTGTAGATAGGCTGGCCCAGTCTTTCTTATTGGGCACAAAATATCTACTGGGGAAGGAGGAGGGCTATTAAGAAAGACTGAGTTTGCTTTCTGTTTTGAAGAGCATGTTTCTCCATTTCACCCTTTGGGGAAATATAATATTCTGCCTTTTTAATATTTCCCAAAACATTTAATTCTTCTAGGAGGAAGTGGAGCTTTCCACACTAGCAAAATCACTGAAAAAACATAACTCTGTTTTGAGGGTCATAGTGCTGTTAAACTTGCTTTTTTAAAAAATCCCACACTCCTGATTTTAGAGGTATAAAGCAATGAGGAATACTTGGGGTTTTATAGAACAAAAAAATGTTGCATAATAACTGGGGATGACATCTATACAGGGCCATGGAGGAGAATCTGTAGCTTGCCAGACACTGTTGAACCGTAACTCCAGCATTATTGTTCATTATCACACTAGGCTGAGATCAGAGGTGGGATTCTACCATTTCGCACCTATTTGCTAGAACCGGTTGTTAACATTCTAAGCAGTTTGGAGAACCGGTTGTTAGAAGAAATTACTGGCCTAATCCTGTAAGGAAGGAAGGAAGGCAGGAAGGAAACATTCTGGTGTTGCTTACAGAAACTGCCTCTCCGTTAACCCTTATTACATTCTTGGCAGGACTAGATTTCCTGACTCAGGAACTTTTCTGGAGTTTTTTTTTCCTTCCTTTGCTGGTACTTTGCTTGTGTGGAGTGACCATTCAAAGTTACAATGGCACTGAAAAAAGAGACTTATGACCGTTTTTCATGCTTACAACTGTTGCAGCATCCCCACAGTCATGAGAGGCCAGACGAGGAGATGCCTGCCTCGATATGAGTGATGTTGAGTTGGCCATGCCCAACCAACACATGACCACCAAGCCATGCCCACCAACTAAACCACGCCCACAGAACCAGCTGTTAAAAAAATTGAATCCCACCCCCGGCTGAGATGCGGAGAGTTGTAGTTCAACAACGCTGGGTTCCCTCATTACGCTAATACGTAATGTGATCTGTTATGATTTCAATATTATGCCATATATCAAGTTGGTATTATAGAATTGCTGTTTTTTTTCCTAACTATAATATATGACTTTGAAGGGGGGGAGGCATATAACAAATCAGTTATATATGATATGTATCCAGGCAATATATGATTGATAGGCTTGTTGGTACAGTAGCTGTTTAGTGGAAAAGAAGGGAAAGCAACAAGCTCCACATACTGGCAAAATCATTTAAGGCAGTGCTGTTAGGAAGATGGAGATCTATGTGCAAATCCAATTGCTTCACAATTCTGGCTTTGTGAAGGTTAACAGTTTCCTCCAGTGACAAACAATGGGCCATGCAGAACAAAGAAAGCTTAGTATAATGCTGCCCCTACTGTATTTTCATAAGGCTGTGCAAGGCAAGGAGAGCAGCAATGGCAAGATTTATAAATATATAACACACACACACAAAATCCTTTCTATTGTAGGAATATATGGATCCAGTAGTTTTTTTATGAGCTTCACCTCAGATATATGCACATGCTTGGAATTCATTTCTCTCTCTATTGTTGGTTTTGGGATGGCAAGTAGAGCCATGCTTTCATTTAAAAAAAAAAATAGGAGGGACAGATTGGAAATTTCCATACAAGACAGAAAGCCTACAATGATGTTTATGCAACTCACATCATGAGCTGAAAAGGAGAAGAAATACGGAGCTCAACTACAGAATGCATCCTTAATGAAGGCTGGAGAAGCATAATAAACCTGCATTCAAAACCACAGGCTTCTATTCTGCAACGGATTAGCAGTATGTCTGTCGAAGAAGGATTTTTTGACTGAATACACCAGACCGGCATTGTTGTATTGTGACAATATGAATGCCATTTGGCCAGTGAGCACAAAAGTGGATGGGGGTGGGTGGGAGAAAGCAGATTATTATCTTTCTTATGGGTAGGCACACTAGGGAGATTTTGCAGAGTGCAGAGAAGCCTGTCAAGAAGACAAGGGATGAAAAAAGGAAAGCCATCTGTCACTGGCAGAAACTCTAGAACTTCTGAATATTTGGAAGGGCCTAACAATTTATCAGTGTTTTCTTCTGTCATTCTTTTTTAAATCATGCAAAAGGGAAGACAATTTGATGCAAACAAATTGGCAGTGCTGCCACTTTACAAGGTCTTCTTATTTTTAACAAATAAATAAAAGAAAGTGAAAATTCTCCCAATTATTTGAAAATGAAGATCTCTCAGTTTAGCAGAACAAAACAATTCAGCCATCCCCAATGGAAAACTTTGCTGTCATTCCCAATCTCTCTCTCTCCCTCCCTCCCCCCCTCTCCCTCCCTTCCCCTCCCTTCCTCCCTCTCTTTCTGATGTGTCAAAATTAAGAATGCCTATCATATAGGGTCTATGACAATCTCTGAAGCTTAAGTAGTCATTGAAATAGTTAAGGGCACAAGAGGTCAAAATGTAAATTTTGTGGTTTCAATGACCTGAGTGAAGCCTTTCATTGACTGCATGATTGTGGCCAACAACTTGACTTATTTTTCTTTCCTCTGACAATGTTCCTGGCCTGAGGGCAACAATTTATATTGGCCAAGGAACACTCCACATTCTAGAAAGCATAAAGCACCTGTTTTGTCCCATAATCTAAATAATAGTTTTTTGTTGTTGTTAAAAAAAAGAAGAAGGTGCTTTCTGAATTCCATTCAGTTTTGGGATATCCTTAGAGAAACAATAAGGTTGCTGAAAGGATACCAGATCATATTTGTGATCCTGATCTATGGAATAGCTAGATATGAAAAAAAAAAAAACCATCATGCCTTTGGACAGAACTTAACAGAACTTTTGCAATTTCTGCCTGTAAAATTATTTTGTCAACTTATACTTGGAAAACTAATTTCTAACCTCAAGCTAAAAGATATCTTTTATGGCATGTGTGTGTACATATATTTTGCCTCCAACTAAGAATAATCTTATTTTATTTATTTAAGTGATTGACAAATAAAATAAATAAATAATCTGCATGCCTGGATAACTTGTTTATTAAATAAAAAACACCACATTCCAAGCTGAAATTTTTTGCAGTTCTGCCTATTAAACTTGTTTCATAATTATTGCTAAGTGGAATATGGTGGCAACTTAAGCCAGATAATAAAGCCTTCTGTTTATAATGTGTTTTGTTATAAATATTGTCATATATCATAGGTTTGTTTCACTACTTTCACCATATTTTTGTATTTTGGTTTCCCACACTTAAGTAGCACTTTTGAGTATGAATGCATAACAGTGTGGAATCACAATGAAGAATGTTGTGTGTATCTATTTGCAAGGCAGTTCTGCCTCAAACTCAACAAAATTCCACATCTTGGACTTGACCTATTTGCAAGATGAAACCGTTAATTACCTTTTTCTAAAAGTTCCCTTCAACTCTGTCTTCCTATTTCCAGTTTCACACTTTATAAAACTTACTTACTCAAGTCTGTAGATCTATTCTTAAGTCAGTATGATTAAGAGCTGTTGTGGTGCAGTGGTTAGCATGCAGTATTGCAGGCTAATTCTTCTGACTGCAGACTGCCAGTTTGGCAGTTTGGCAGTTCGAATGTCACTAGGCTCAAGGTTGACTCAGCTTTCCATCCTTCTGAGATCGATAAAATGAGGACCCAGATTATTGGGGGCAATATGCTGACTCTGTAAACTGCTTAGATAGGGCTGTAAAGCACTGTGGAGTGGTATATAAGTCTAATAGGAATAGCTATTGCTATTCTATTGCCTCTTACCACTCCAATACAGTATTTTACTACAATACAGTATTACATCATTTATCTGCTTAACTTTCTTATTTATTTGCTTAGGATAAAACAGGTGACAGAGAAAGGTCAAAGTCATAGAAGTGATGTTTAACAGTCATTAAACAGAGAATAATACTCAGTGAACTAAAAGAAGATAATAATACCTGAAATTATTCAATAGCTAATCAAGATATTTAAATACTTAGGAATCTACCTTCAATCTTTACATAGAAGCTATCAATCTCATGGTTTCTCATTCTGCAATTTAAAATATTGGAAAAACAAGCATTTTGGAGTGAGTCATTGGTTCTAGTAATCTTATACCAGTAATTTTGTATAAGTGATTTTGTAATCTAGTACTTGATCTAGACTTGCTCATCATGCAAAAATGGTACAAGATATGATCTCACTGTGGCTTGGCCTTGAAAAAAGTCTTAATAGAGGCCTCTAAAAAATCCTTGATTTGGTTGTGCAGAGAAACAGATTTAAAGTTTTATTGCAATATAGACTTCTTTTTCAAGTTTTCTTTTACATCTTTATAGTATCTTCCTTCCAGCTTGCCTGCTTCCTTTTCCTCACAGAAGAATCTTTTCTCTATCAAAGCTAAATATCAGTGCTTTCCAAACTTTTTCCTTCACTATCTCAAAGTGAAGGGAACTATCCCAAACTGCTTATCAGGAAGTCCTTTTTATTCAATTTAAGTAAAATACTTTAAATCCATTTAAATGTCCATGTAGTAGCTAGGTAATGATTTGTGTATTGGTACCAAAGAAAAACCATTTTTATCCAATTTTGGGTAATTTACCCAGATTTGGGAAGCACTGCTCCAAACACTAGAAAGGAACTATAATTCTGAGTCCCATTCTCTCAACAGTTGTTCATGCCCAGATGAAGCTACTGAAATAGTTGCTCATGAAGTGATAGTTGGCACTAACAGTTCCTTTCTTTATGGCTAAATTCTGTAATTACCTTAACAGAATAAGAGTTGGAAGGGACCTTGGATGTTTTCTAGTCCCTTTAGTCTTCTAATCCAAACCCCTGCTCAGGCAGGAACTTCTACTATTTCAGACAAATGGTTGTCCAATCTCTTCTTGAAAACTTCCAATGTTGGAGCATCCCCAACTTCTGAAGGCAAGTTGTTCCATTGATTAGAAAGCACTTGGCTTTGGCTTTCATGTTTTTTTTTCTTCAGTCAAATAAGCCTGTGCTTCTGCAGCAAAAATACAATTATTACCGTTGTGGAATCCAACTCAACTTGTTTTGCAATGTAAAATGGCTTCACACAATTCCCAGTGTTAGAATTTGTTGAGCAGAAATAAAACTATGAAGACAGTGTCTTCTTTTTTGTATTTTCCAGAATGGGAAAGCTCTGCATAAACATCCATTCTCCATAACTAATGCCTGTTTATTCACAAACACAATTAATCTTTCAACAGAAAGAACACTGAACATTTTGATCCCAACTGCTAGGAAACATTACCAATGCTGGTATTGTCAGAAGCTCAGTGATTTAGTTGTTGCCACCTTTATGTACTTCTATTTATCTGCATCTACTTTCTCCTGAAATAAAAATAAGTTTCAAGAACTGAGATTTACACACCAATTCAGTAATCAATTCAGCTCAAGGAAACAAGAGGAGTCCAGCAGTACTATATCTAAGTGGCAAGTAATTTCCTTTCCTTCCCTGTCAACATGAGGTCAAAGTAAAAGTTGAATCTACATTTTTGCCTCCAGAAAGATAAAGAAAAGGAACCTAAGAATCATAGAGGATGCACAAATCAACAGATTTTACAGATTTAATACCAAGAAACAGAAAGAAAAATAAGAGAGAAAATTGGATAGTTTATTGCAAAGTTAAGAACTGGAAGAAATTCTTTCATTCCCCTGACGGTCTTTTTCCTGGATACTCAGAGTGAGCCTTGCCCTTTTTCTTTCCACAGTTGCTGTTTTATTAAACTGCTATCATGTAACTTGACTATCTGTATCAGAGCTTCCTGCTGGTTCCACTGCAGGTCTCCATCCGATGCCTTTGCTTCTAGCACTTGAGCTTCTCGAGGGAGAAATCAGTCATAAATTTATAAAATACACTCTTGCACACCATAAATGGATGTTCCTAATGCTGTTGCTATGCTTCCCAACCTATTGTCACAACAGCCGCTATATTCTATGCCTTGCTGCATGTGCTATTAAGAAACAGAGATGAAGACAACTTCCATTATTGTTGCATTATTGGAAAGCAGCAATTAGCTACACACACACACCAAAAGAAAAACATGGGAGATACGAGATATTTACCAATGTAATTAACAAAATCAATGCGATATTTTATTTTGGTGACATATTCCGCTTCCTTAAAAAGAAAAATGCTTCTGCATTATTGATATTGATGGTTTTATTTTCTGTTTAATTTATATATTTTCATTTCTCCTTTGTATGCTTTTACCTGCCCGAGTGTAGAACCTGACATCATTCTCACAACTGAACATCATTTTGTTAGCTAGATGTTCAAATATATCAGATCATTCTGAAGCTTTAACTTCTAGTGCATTAGCAATTCTCCAGCTTTGTGTCGTCTACAAGTTTATAAGCATCCCTTCTGTTCCTTCAGGTTGAAAACTGATGGGCCTAGAATAGAACATTAGAATAGATACCTCAATGCATAGATCCCTCTCTGTGGATACAGAACCTTTAAGAAGTCCCAAAGGTGCTTTTTCAAGAGGCAACTGGACTTTCTGGTTTCTGACAAAACATCTATAAAGAAAAACCAGAAAGTCCAGTTGCCTCTTGAAAAAGCACCTTTGGAACAACCATGACCTGGATGACTGAGAATTTTCATAGATCCTTTAAGAACCACATTTGCTTATGGATGTTTAGCCAACTGTGAGTTCACTAAAATATTTCAATTTATCAAGAAGAGACGATGGTCTGTTTTATCAAATACCTTACCAATGTACCAAAGGTCCATTTTCAAGAGGCAATTGGGCTTTCTGGTTTTTCTTTGAAGATGTTTCTCATTCAAAAAGTTTCTTCTTGGATGAGAAGTAAAACATATTCAAAGAAAAAACAGAAAGTCCAGTTACATCTTGAAAATCATTAGGACAACCATGAGTGGATGAGTAAGAATCACACTAGATAATGTCTACATACATAGCTTTCTGTTGGTTCATTAATCTAGTCACATTGTTAAAGACAACAAAAAGATTTGTTTGGCATGATCTCTTTTTAATAATCCATCTGGTAATCATCATGTTTATTTCTAAGTGCTTGCAAACCTACTGCTGTTTTGCCTAGGTTTTTCTAAGATATATACATCAAGCTGATTGATCTAAATGATATACAGTGGAACCCCAGGTCCTGAACACTTCTGTCCATGACCAAATCGGGTCCTGACCAAAAAAATCCACAAAATGTTTGACTCTGATCATGAATAAATTCTTGGGTGGTGACTGAACATGGCGATTTCCCCTTCCACACCAATTTCTTTTGTCTGCACATGTGCAGTCCATCATGTTTCTGGTCACAACTGAATCAGGTTGTGACTGAAGTCCTGTGACTGAGTGATCATGTCCCGAGGTTCCACTGAATGTCCACTTTTTCAACTTTCTGAAATATTGGAATTGGCTCTTTTTCAGTCTTCTGGCATTTCCTCTATGTGCTAGTTTGTTTGAAAAATGTCAGTGTCTTTGAGATGACATCCTCCAATTCCTTTAACACCCTGGAATGTAATGCAATTGTCCAAAAGACTTGAATTTGTTCAAAGCAATTAGGTGTTTTCTCACCAATTCTTTAGCTCTTTTGATCCACATTTATCTGAGACTTCCCACAGTGCCACTGCTGATAATACGGACTGCTTTTTTCTTTTGTGAAATGACAGATGCAATATATGAATGAAACAACTCAATGTTCTTCCTGTTGATGGCCATCATCTTGCCATTCTCTACAATCATTAGGCCAACAGTTTCCTTTGTTTTTCTCTTGTTACGGACAATATAAAAGACACATTTTTGGGAGTGGGGTGGGGTTGGCATTCATAACAAGTCTTGGCATGCTGACTTCTTAATGTATGACCTTCCTATGGATTAAAGAACAAATGAAAGTACACAATAACATCAAGAGAGTAAAAGAATTGAAATGGAAATGGGCTAGTCACATAGAAATGAAAACTGATGGCAGGTAGACCAAGATAGTCACAGAATGGATCCCACTTGATAAAAAGTATCCACAAAAGAGACCTAAAACAAGATAGATTGATGGTACAAGCAAGTATTGTGGGCCCAAATGGCAAAAGAAAGCTCAGGACGATATTGGTTGGAAACATGCGGGTCTTCATCCTACAATGGATAGACAATGGCTAAAATGATGATTAATATAATGATGTGGTCTTATCAGATGTCTCTTTTTTTTTAATCTTCTGTAATATTGTGTTTGGGCCCTAACTATTTCATTTTTCAGAGTTTCTCAACATTATCTGTTTTCACTCAAGAATTTCCATCCATGAAATTCTTCCTGCTTTTTGTTGAAGCAGCTCTCTTGAAATCTAGATTCTAGAAGATTAATCTGGGTAGGCTATAGTACACTGATAACATCACAATAAACATAACAATGCTATGTTTGTTTCTTTTCACCTGTTTATTCACACAGACACTTCATATTTGCATTCTGCATTTCCATACCAATATAGTCATACTTTATATATAAAGTGACTCAACTCCCTCTTTTACTGGATCTGTTTCTTTTGAACAAGTGCTATCCTTCCAATAATGTATTCCAGTCATCAGATCCATCCCACCAAGTTTTAGCGATACCTGCAATATCATATTTGCCATCATTTACTTGGACTTCAAGTGATTCTATTTGTTGGCCACATTCTGTGCATTGTGTACAGGTATATAAACCTTTTAATGGTGCCATTCTAAGGTTTCCCTGCTGTATTCTTGACCAGCCCTTCTTTGCCTTTCCTGCTTGTAAAGTTTCCTGCCTTTGATCTTATGTTTTTGGTGTTGGTGTAGGTAATAATCTCACTTCCCATACATATTTAAAGCTCTCTAGACGATTTTAGCATCAACCATAGCAATCTTAGTAAGATGTATAATAGGTCATTTCTTGCCCAAAGCCCTACCTGTAGTTAGTAATGACTGTGGACCAGGAATCAAAAGATTTTCTTTGTCATACTTTTCACTGATCCAGCAGTTTACCTCCTACTTCTTCTGTTGACAATGAACAGCAGTTGGGATTTGGGTGAAATCTCAAACTCTTTGGCATTCGTGTCTCATTTCTCTTCATCTTTAGATTTCTCTTCGTCTTTAGAGATAATTCTTAGAATTTTTTTTTCCTGCCAACGTGTGGTGTTTCAGGTTTTTGTAGCCAAGAACTTGCAACTTTAGATCAGTAGAAGGTTCCCACCACATGTTGCAGAATAGTTTAGAACTATTTCTCATTTTATTTGAATTAGTGTTTTTCATCAGTGAAAATTAGTGTTTTTCATCACCAATATGCAATGAACAGGAAGGATGGAATCTGAACTTTGCAAATTCTAGTATAAACTACAGATAATCTCTTCTTCTTCTTCTTCTTCTTCTTCTTCTTCTTCTTCTTCTTCTTCTTCTTCTTCTTCTTCTTCTTCTTCTTCTTCTTCTTCTTCTTCTTCTTCTTCTTCTTCTTCTTCTTCTCCTCCTCCTCCTCCTCCTCCTCCTCCTCCTCCTCCTCCTCCTCCTCCTCCTC